>CANXME010002237.1:0-345000 GCA_948144175.1 Closterium sp. NIES-65 | reverse complement strand
CATGGACGTGGACGTTGACGTGGACGTGGACGTGGACGTGGACATGGTCGTGGACGTGGACGTGGACGTGGACGTGGACATGGACGTGGACGTGTACGTGGAGATGGACGTGGACGTGGACGTGGACGTGGACATGGACGTGGACGTGGACATGGACGTGGACGTGGACGTGGAAGTGGACGTGGACGTGGACGTGGACGTGGACGTGGACGTGGACATGGACGTGGACGTTGACGTGGACGTGGACGTGGACGTGGACATGGTCGTGGACGTGGACGTGGACGTGGACATGGACGTGGACGTGTACGTGGAGATGGACGTGGACGTGGACGTGGACGTGGACGTGGACGTTGACGTGGACGTGGACATGGACGTGGACGTTGACGTGGACGTGGACGTGGACGTGGACATGGTCGTGGACGTGGACGTGGACGTGGACGTGGACATGGACGTGGACGTGTACGTGGAGATGGACGTGGACGTGGACGTGGACGTGGACGTGGACATGGACGTGGACGTGAACGTGAGGTGGACGTGGACGTGGACGTGGACGTGGACGTGGACGTGGACATGGACGTGGACGTTGACGTGGACGTGGACGTGGACGTGGACGTGGACATGGACGTGGACGTGGACGTGGACGTGGACATGGACGTGAACGTGGACGTGGACGTGGACGTGGAAGTGGACGTGGACGTGGACGTGGACGTGGACGTGGACGTGGACATGGACGTGGACGTTGACGTGGACGTGGACGTGGACGTGGACGTGGACATGGACGTGGACGTGAACGTGAGGTGGACGTGGACGTGGACGTGGACGTGGACGTGGACGTGGACATGGACGTGGACGTTGACGTGGACGTGGACGTGGACGTGGACGTGGACATGGACGTGGACGTGGACGTGGACGTGGACATGGACGTGAACGTGGACGTGGACGTGGACGTGGAAGTGGACGTGGACGTGGACGTGGACGTGGACGTTGACGTGGACGTGGACATGGACGTGGACGTTGACGTGGACGTGGACGTGGACGTGGACATGGTCGTGGACGTGGACGTGGACGTGGACATGGACGTGGACGTGTACGTGGAGATGGACGTGGACGTGGACGTGGACGTGGACGTGGACATGGACGTGGACGTGAACGTGAGGTGGACGTGGACGTGGACGTGGACGTGGACGTGGACGTGGACATGGACGTGAACGTGGACATGGACGTGGACGTGGACGTGGACGTGGACGTGGACATGGGCGTGGACGTGGACGTGAGGTGGACGTGGACGTGGACGTGGACGTGGACGTGGAGATGGACGTGGACGTGGACGTGGACGTGGACATGGACGTGGACATGGAGGTGGACGTGGACGTGGACGTGGACATGGACGTGGACGTGGACATGGACGTGGACGTGGACGTGGACGTGGACATGGACATGGACGTGGACGTGGACATGGACGTGGACGTGGACATGGACGTGGACGTGGACGTGGACGTGGACGTGGACGTGGACATGGACGTGGACGTGGAAGTGGACGTGGACATGGACGTGGACGTGGACGTGGACGTGGACGTGGTCGTGGACGTGGTCGTGGACGTGGTCGTGGACGTGGATGTGGACGTGGTCGTGGACGTGGACGTGGTCGTGGACGTGGACGTGGACGTGAACGTGGACATGGACGTGGACGTGGACATGGACGTTGACGTGGACGTGGACGTGGTCGTGGTCGTGGATGTGGACGTGGACGTTGACATGGACGTGGACGTGGTCATGGACGTGGACGTGGACAAGGACGTGGACGTGGACGTGGAGGTGGACGTGGTCGTGGACGTGGTCGTGGACGTGGTCGTGGACGTGGACGTGGAAGTGGACGTGGACGTGGACGTGGACGTGGACGTGGACGTGGACGTGGACGTGGTCGTGGACGTGGTCGTGGACGTGGTCGTGGACGTGGATGTGGACGTGGTCGTGGACGTGGACGTGGTCATGGACGTGGACGTGTACGTGGAGATGGACGTGGACGTGGACGTGGACATGGACGTGGACGTGGACGTGGACGTGGTCGTGGTCGTGGATGTGGACGTGGACGTTGACATGGACGTGGACGTGGACGTGGACGTGGACGTGGACAAGGACGTGGACGTGGACGTGGAGGTGGACGTGGTCGTGGACGTGGTCGTGGACGTGGTCGTGGACGTGGACGTGGAAGTGGACGTGGACGTGGACGTGGACGTGGACGTTGACGTGGACGTGGACATGGACGTGGACGTTGACGTGGACGTGGACGTGGACGTGGACGTGGACATGGACGTGGACGTGGACGTGGACATGGACGTGGACGTGTACGTGGAGATGGACGTGGACGTGGACGTGGACGTGGACGTGGACATGGACGTGGACGTGAACGTGAGGTGGACGTGGACGTGGACGTGGACGTGGACGTGGACATGGACGTGAACGTGGACATGGACGTGGACGTGGACGTGGACGTGGACGTGGACATGGGCGTGGACGTGGACGTGAGGTGGACGTGGACGTGGACGTGGACGTGGACGTGGAGATGGACGTGGACGTGGACGTGGACGTGGACATGGACGTGGACATGGAGGTGGACGTGGACGTGGACGTGGACATGGACGTGGACGTGGACATGGACGTGGACGTGGACGTGGACGTGGACATGGACATGGACGTGGACGTGGACATGGACGTGGACGTGGACATGGACGTGGACGTGGACGTGGACGTGGACGTGGACGTGGACATGGACGTGGACGTGGAAGTGGACGTGGACATGGACGTGGACGTGGACGTGGACGTGGACGTGGTCGTGGACGTGGTCGTGGACGTGGTCGTGGACGTGGATGTGGACGTGGTCGTGGACGTGGACGTGGTCGTGGACGTGGACGTGGACGTGAACGTGGACATGGACGTGGACGTGGACATGGACGTTGACGTGGACGTGGACGTGGTCGTGGTCGTGGATGTGGACGTGGACGTTGACATGGACGTGGACGTGGTCATGGACGTGGACGTGGACAAGGACGTGGACGTGGACGTGGAGGTGGACGTGGTCGTGGACGTGGTCGTGGACGTGGTCGTGGACGTGGACGTGGACGTGGACGTGGACGTGGTCGTGGACGTGGACGTGGACTTGGACTTGGACGTGGACGTGGTCGTGGTCGTGGACGTGGTCGTGGACGTGGACGTGGACGTGGTCGTGGACGTGGACATGGACGTGGACTTGGACGTGGTCGTGGACGTGGTCGTGGACGTGGTCGTGGACGTGGACGTGGACGTGAAGTGGACGTGGACGTGGACGTGGAAGTGGAAGTGGACGTGGACGTGGACGTGGTCGTGGACGTGGTCGTGGACGTGGAAGTGGACGTGGACGTGGACGTGGACGTGGACGTGGAGGTGGACGTGGTCGTGGACGTGGTCGTGGACGTGGTCGTGGACGTGGACGTGGACGTGGACCTGGACGTGGTCGTGGACGTGGACGTGGACGTGGACAAGGACGTGGACGTGGACGTTGACGTGGTCGTGGACGTGGTCGTGGACGTGGACGTGGTCGTGGACGTGGACGTGGACGTGGACGTGGTCGTGGACGTGGACGTGGACGTGGACGTGTACGTACGTGGTCTTGGACGTGATGTGGACGTGGACGTGGACCTGGACGTGGTCGTGGACGTGGACGTGGTCGTGGACGTGGACGTGGACGTGGACGTGGACGTGGACGTGGACATGGACGTGGACATGGACGTGGACGTGTGGACGTGGACATGGACGTGGACGTGGACGTGGACGTGGACGTGGACGTGGACGTGGAGGTGGACGTGGACGTGGACGTGGACGTGGACGTGGACGTGGACGTGGACGTGGACGTGGACGTGGTCGTGGACGTGGACGTGGACGTGGACGTGGACGTGGACATGGACGTGGACGTGTACCTGGACGTGGACGTGGACGTGGACGTGGACGTGGACGTGGACGTTGACATGGACGTGGACGTGGACGTGGACGTGGACGTGGACGTGGACATGGACGTGGACGAGGACGTGGACGTGGTCGTGGACGTGGACGTGGACGTGGACGTGGTCGTGGACGTGGACGTGGTCGTGGACGTGGACGTGGTCGTGGACGTGGACGTTGACGTGGACGTGGACGTGGTTGTGGACGTGGAGGACTTGGACGTGGACATGGACGTGGACGTGGACGTGGTCGTGGACGTGGACGTGGACGTGGAGGACGTGGACGTGGTCGTGGACGTGGACGTGGAGGACGTGGACGTGGTCGTGGACGTGGACGTGGACGTGGTCGTGGTCGTGGACGTGGACGTGGACGTGGTCGTGGACGTGGACGTGGACTTGGACGTGGACGTGTGGACGTGGACATGGACGTGGACGTGGACGTGGACATGGACGTGGACGTGGACGTGGACATGGACGTGGACGTGGACGTGGACATGGACGTGGACGTGGACGTGGAGGTGGACGTGGACGTGGACGTGGACGTGGACGTGGACGTGGACGTGGAGGTGGACGTGGACGTGGACGTGGACGTGGACGTGGACGTGGACGTGGACGTGGACGTGGTCGTGGACGTGGACGTGGACGTGGACGTGGACGTGGACATGGACGTGGACGTGTACCTGGACGTGGACGTGGACGTGGACGTGGACGTGGACGTGGACGTTGACATGGACGTGGACGTGGACGTGGACGTGGACGTGGACATGGACGTGGACGAGGACGTGGACATGGTCGTGGACGTGGACGTGGACGTGGACGTGGTCGTGGACGTGGACGTGGTCGTGGACGTGGACGTGGTCGTGGACGTGGACGTTGACGTGGACGTGGACGTGGTTGTGGACGTGGAGGACTTGGACGTGGACATGGACGTGGACATGGACGTGGTCGTGGACGTGGTCGTGGTCGTGGACGTGGACGTGGACGTGGACGTGGACGTGGACGTGGACGTGGACGTGGACGTGGACGTGGTCGTGGACGTGGACGTGGACGTGGACGTGGTCGTGGACGTGGACGTGGACGTGGACGTGGACGTGGACGTGGACGTGTACATGGACGTGGACGTGGACGTGGACGTGGACATGGACATGGACGTGGACGTGGACGTGGACATGGACGTGGACGTGGACGTGGACGTGGACGTGGACATGGACGTGGACATGGACGTGGACGTGGACGTGGACGTGGACGTGGACGTGGACATGGACGTGGACGTGGACGTGGACGTGGACGTGGACGTGGACGTGGACATGGTCGTGGACGTGGATGTGGACGTGGACGTGGACATGGACGTGGACGTGTACGTGGACATGGACGTGGATGTGGACATGGACGTGGACGTGGACGTGGACATGGACGTGGACGTGGATGTGGACGTGGACGTGGACGTGGACGTGGACGTGGACGACCTAGACGTTGACGTGGACGTGGACCTAGACGTTGACGCGGACGTGGACGTGGACATGGACTTGGTCGTGGACGTGGACGTGGACGTGGTCGTGGACGCGGACGAGGACGTGGACGTGGACTTGGTCGTGGACGTGGACGTGGACGTGGTCGTGGACGTGGACGAGGACGTGGACGTGGACGTGGACATGGACGTGGACGTGGACGTGGACGTGGACGTGGACGTGGACGTGGACATGGACGTGGACGTGGACGTGGACATGGACGTGGACGTGGACGTGGACATGGACGTGGACGTGGACGTGGACGTGGACGTGGACGTGGACGTGGAGGACTTGGACGTGGACGTGGACGTGGACCTAGACGTTGACGCGGACGTGGACGTGGACATGGACGTGGACGTGGACGTGGACGTGGACGTGGTCGTGGACGTGGACGAGGACGTGGACGAGGACGTGGACGTGGTCGTGGACGTGGACGTGGACGTGGACGTGGACGTGGACGTGGACATGGACTTGGTTGTGGACGTGGACGTGGACGTGGTCGTGGACGTGGACGAGGACGTGGACGTGGACGTAGACGTGGACGTGGACGTGGACGTGGACGTGGACATGGACGTGGACATGGACGTGGACGTGGACGTGGACATGGACGTGGACGTGGACGTGGACGTGGACGTGGACATGGACGTGGACGTGGACGTGGACGTGGAGGACTTGGACGTGGACGTGGACGTGGACGTGGACCTAGACGTTGACGCGGACGTGGACGTGGACATGGACGTGGTCGTAGACGTGGACGTGGACGTGGTCGTGGACGTGGACGAGGACGTGGACGTGGACGTGGTCGTGGACGTGGACGTGGACATGGACGTGGACATGGACGTGGACGTGGACGTGGACGTGGACGTGGACGTGGACATGGACGTGGACGTGGACGTGGACGTGGACGTGGACATGGACGTGGACGTGGACGTGGACGTGGACGTGGACATGGACGTGGACATGGACGTGGACGTGGACGTGGACGTGGACGTCGACGTGGACGTGGACGTGGACGTGGACGTGGACGTAGTCGTGGACGTGGACGTGGAGGTGGACGTGGACTTGGACGTGGACAAGGACGTGGACGTGGACGTGGTCGTGGACCTAGACGTTGATGCGGACGTGGACGTGGACGTGGTCGTGGACGTGGACGTGGATAAGGACGTGGACGTGGACGTGGAGGTGGACGTGGTCCTGGACGTGGTCGTGGACGTGGTCGTGGACGTGGACGTGGACGTGGACCTGGACGTGGTCGTGGACGTGGACGTGGACGTGGACAAGGACGTGGACGTGGACGTGGACGTGGTCATGGACGTGGTCGTGGACGTGGACGTGGACGTGGTCGTGGACGTGGACGTGGACGTGGACGTGGACGTGGTCGTAGACGTGGACGTGGACGTGGACGTGTACGTGTACGTGGTCTTGGACGTGATGTGGACGTGGACGTGGACCTGGACGTGGTCGTGGACGTGGACGTGGTCGTGCACGTGGACGTGGACATGGTCGTGGACGTGGACGTGGACGTGGACGTGGACGTGGACTTGGACGTGGACGTGGACGTGGAGGACGTGGACGTGGTCGTGGACGTGGACGTGGACGTGGACGTGGTCGTGGACGTGGACGTGGTCGTGGTCGTGGACGTGGACGTGGTCGTGGACGTGGACGTGGACTTGGACGTGGACGTGTGGACGTGGACATGGACGTGGACATGGACGTGGCCGTGGACGTGGACGTGGACGTGAACGTGGACGTGGACTTGGACGTGGACGTGGACGTGGACGTGGACGTGGACGTGGACATGGACGTGGACGTGGACGTGGACGTGGACGTGGACGTGGACGTGGACGTGGACATGGACATGGACATGGACGTGGACGTGGACGTGGACGTGGACGTGGACGTGGACATGGTCGTGGACGTGGACGTGGACGTGGACGTGGACATGGACGTGGACGTGTACGTGGACGTGGACGTGGACGTGGACATGGACGTGGACGTGGACGTGGACATGGACGTGGACGTGGACGTGGACGTGGACATGGACGTGGACATGGACGTGGACGTGGACGTGGACGTGGACGTGGACGTCGACGTGGACGTGGACGTGGACGTGGACGTGGACGTGGACGTGGTCGTGGACGTGGACGTGGACGTGGTCGTGGAGGTGGACGTGGACGTGGACGTGGTCGTGGACGTGGACGTGGTCGTGGACGTGGACGTTGACGTGGACGTGGACGTGGTCGTGGACGTGGAGGACTTGGACGTGGACATGGACGTGGACGTGGACGTGGTTGTGGACGTGGACGTGGACGTGGACGTGGACGTGGACGTGGACGTGGACGTGGACGTGGACGTGGACATGGTCGTGGACGTGGACGTGGACGTGGACGTGGACATGGACGTGGACGTGTACATGGACGTGGACGTGGATGTGGACGTGGACATGGACGTGGACGTGGACGTGGACGTGGACATGAACGTGGACGTAGACGTGGACGTGGACGTGGACCTGGACGTGGACGTGGACGTGGACGTGGACGTGGACGTGGACGTGGACGTGGACATGGTTGTGGACGTGGATGTGGACGTGGACGTGGACATGGACGTGGACGTGTACGTGGACATGGACGTGGACGTGGACGTGGACGTGGACGTGGACATGGACGTGGACGTGGACGTGGAGGACTTGGACGTGGACATGGACGTGGATGTGGACGTGGACCTGGATAAGGACGTGGACATGGACGTGGACGTGGACATGGACGTGGACGTGGACGTGGACATGGACGTGGACATGGACTCACGTGGACATAGACGTGGACATGGACGTGGACATGGACATGGACGTGGACGTGGACGTGGACATGGACGTGGACGTGGACGTGGACGTGGACATGGACGTGGACATGGACGTGGACATGGACATGGACGTGGACATGGACGTAGACGTGGACGTGGACATGGACATGGACGTGGACGTGGACGTGGACATGGACGTGGACGTGGACATGGACGTGGACGTGGACGTGGACGTGGACGTGGACATGGACGTGGACGTGGACATGGACGCTGACGTGGACGTGGAGGACTTGGACGTGGACATGGACGTGGACGTGGACGAGGACGTAGAAGTGGACGTGGACATGGTCGTGGACGTAGACGTGGACGTGGACATGGACGTGGACGTGGACGTGGACGTGGACATGGACGTGGACGTGGAGGACTTGGACGTGGACGTGGACGTGGACCTAGACGTTGACGCGGACGTGGACGTGGACATGGACTTGGACGTGGACGTGGACGTGGACATGGACATGGACGTGGACGTGGACATGGACGTGGACGTGGACGTGGACGTGGACATGGACGTGGACATGGACGTGGACGTGGACGTGGACATGGACGTGGACGTGGACGTGGACGTGGACATGGACGTGGACGTGGACGTGGACGTGGACGTGGACGTGGACGTGGACATGGACGTGGACATGGACGTGGACGTGGACGTGGACATGGACGTGGACGTGGACGTGGACGTGGACATGGACATGGACGTGGACGTGGACGTTGACGTGGACGTGGAGGACTTGGACGTGGACGTGGACGTGGACGTGGACCTAGACGTTGACGCGGACGTGGACGTGGACATGGACGTGGACGTGGACGTGGTCGTGGACGTGGACGAGGACGTGGACGTGGACGTGGACGTGGACGTGGACATGGACGTGGACATGGACGTGGACGTGGACGTGGACGTGGACGTGGACTTGGACGTGGACGTGGACGTGGACGTGGACGTGGACGTGGACATGGACGTGGACGTTGACGTGGACGTGGACGTGGACGTGGACATGGTCGTGGACGAGGACGTGGACGTGGACGTGGACATGGACGTGGACGTGGACATGGACGTGGACGTGGACGTGAGGTGGACGTGGACGTGGACGTGGACGTGGACGTGGACGTGGACGTGGACGTGGACATGGACGTGGACGTGGACGTGGACATGGACGTGGACGTGGACCTGGACGTGGACGTGGACGTGGACGTGGACATGGACATGGACATGGACGTGGACATGGACGTGGACGTGGACATGGAGGTGGACATGGACATGGACGTGGACGTAGACGTGGACGTGGACGTGGACATGGACGTGGACGTGGAAGTGGACGTGGACATGGACGTGGACGTGGACATGGACGTGGACGTGGACGTGGTCGTGGACATGGTCGTGGACGTGGACGTGGACGTGGTCGTGGACGTGGACGTGGTCGTGGACGTGGACGTGGACGTGGACGTGGACATAGACATGGACGTGGACGTGGACATGGACGTGGACGTGGACGTGGACATGGACGTGGACATGGACGTGGACATGGACGTGGACATGGACGTGGACGTGGACAAGGACGTGGACGTGAACGTGGAGGTGGACGTGGTCGTGGACGTGGTCGTGGACGTGGTCGTGGACGTGGACGTGGACGTGGACCTGGACGTGGTCGTGGACGTGGACGTGGACGTGGACTTGGACTTGGACTTGGACGTGGACGTGGACGTGGTCGTGGACGTGGTCGTGGACGTGGACGTGGACGTGGTCGTGGACGTGGACGTGGACGTGGACGTGGACGTGGTCGTGGACGTGGACGTGGACGTGTACGTGTACGTGGTCTTGGACGTGATGTGGATGTGGACGTGGACCTGGACGTGGTCGTGGACGTGGACGTGGTCGTGGACGTGGACGTGGACATGGTCGTGGACGTGGACGTGGACGTGGACGTGGACTTGGACGTGGACGTGGACGTGGACGTGGAGGACGT
Source organism: Closterium sp. NIES-65 (assembly GCA_948144175.1). Taxonomy (NCBI): domain Eukaryota; kingdom Viridiplantae; phylum Streptophyta; class Zygnematophyceae; order Desmidiales; family Closteriaceae; genus Closterium; species Closterium sp. NIES-65. The sequence goes on along the minus strand of CANXME010002237.1, from coordinate 334,698 downwards.
GGACGTGGACGTGGTCGTGGACGTGGACGTGGACGTGGTCGTGGTCGTGGACGTGGACTTGGACTTGGACGTGGACGTGTGGACGTGGACATGGACGTGGACATGGACGTGGACGTGGATGTGGACGTGGACGTGGACATGGACGTGGACGTGGACATGGACGTGGACGTGGACGTGGACATGGACGTGGACGTGGACGTGGACGTGGACGTGGACATGGACGTGCACGTGGACATGGACGTGGACGTGGACGTGGACGTGGACGTGGACATGGACGTGGACGTGGACGTGGACGTGGACGTGGACGTGGACGTGGACGTGGACGTGGACGTGGACGTGGACGTGGACGTCGACGTGGACATGGACGTGGACGTGGACGTGGACATGGACGTGGACGTGGACGTGGACGTGGACGTGGACGTGGACGTGAACGTGGACGTGGACGTGGACGTGGACGTGGACGTGGACGTGGACGTGGACGTGGACGTGGACATGGACGTGGACGTTGACGTGGACGTGGACGTGGACGTGGACATGGTCGTGGACGTGGACGTGGACGTGGACATGGACGTGGACGTGTACGTGGACATGGACGTGGACGTGGACGTGGACGTGGACATGGACGTGGACGTGGACGTGAGGTGGACGTGGACGTGGACGTGGACGTGGACGTGGACATGGACGTGGACGTGGACGTGGACGTGAACATGGACGTGGACGTGAACGTGGACATGGACATGGACGTGGACGTGGACGTGGACGTGGACATGGACGTGGACGTGGACATGGAGTTGGACATGGACGTGGACGTGGACGTAGACGTGGAGGTGGACGTGGACATGGACGTGGACGTTGAAGTGGACGTGGACATGGACGTGGACGTGGACATGGACGTGGACGTGGTCGTGGACGTGGTCGTGGACGTGGACGTGGACGTAAACGTGGACGTCGACGTGGTCGTGGACGTGGACGTGGACGTGGTCGTGGACGTGGACGTGGACGTGAACGTGGACATGGACGTGGACGTGGACATGGACGTTGACGTGGACGTGGACGTGGTCGTGGTCGTGGATGTGGACGTGGACGTGGACGTGGACGTGGTCGTGGACGTGGACGCGGACGTGGACTTGGTCGTGGACTTGGTCGTGGACGTGGACGTGGACGTGGTCGTGGACGTGGACGAGGACGTGGACGTGGACATGGACGTGGACGTGGACGTGGACGTGGACGTGGACGTGGACGTGGACGTGGACATGGACGTGGACGTGGACGTGGACATGGACGTGGACGTGGACGTGGACGTGGACGTGGACGTGGACGTGGACGTGGAGGACTTGGACGTGGACGTGGACGTGGACGTGGACCTAGACGTTGACGCGGACGTGGACGTGGACATGGACGTGGTCGTGGACGTGGACGTGGACGTGGACGTGGACATGGACGTGGACGTGGACGTGGACGTGGACGTGGACATGGACGTGGACATGGACGTGGACGTGGACGTGGACGTGGACGTCGACGTCGACGTGGACGTGGACGTGGACGTGGACGTGGTCGTGGACGTGGACGTGGAGGTGGACGTGGACGTGGACGTGGACCAGGACGTGGACGTGGACGTGGTCGTGGACCTAGACGTTGACGTGGACGTGGTCGTGGACGTGGTCGTGGACGTGGACGTGGACGTGGACGTGGACGTGGACATGGACGTGGACGTGGACGTGGACGTGGACATGGACGTGGACGTGGACGTGGACGTGGACGTGGACGTGGACATGGACGTGGACATGGACGTGGACGTGGACGTGGACATGGACGTGGACGTGGACGTGGACGTGGACATGGACGTGGACGTGGACGTGGACGTGGACGTGGACGTGGAGGACTTGGACGTGGACGTGGACGTGGACGTGGACCTAGACGTTGACGCGGACGTGGACGTGGACATGGACGTGGTCGTGGACGTGGACGTGGACGTGGACATGGACGTGGACGTGGATGTGGACGTGGACATGGACGTGGACATGGACGTGGACGTGGACGTGGACGTGGACGTGGACGTCGACGTGGACGTGGACGTGGACGTGGACGTGGTCGTGGACGTGGACGTGGAGGTGGACGTGGACGTGGACGTGGACAAGGACGTAGACCTGGACGTGGTCGTGGACCTAGACGTTGACGCGGACGTGGACGTGGACGTGGTCGTGGACGTGGACGTGGACAAGGACGTGGACGTGGACGTGGAGGTGGACGTGGTCGTGGACGTGGTCGTGGACGTGGTCGTGGACGTGGACGTGGACGTGGACCTGGACGTGGTCGTGGACGTGGACGTGGACGTGGACAACGACGTGGACGTGGACGTGGACGTGGTCGTGGACGTGGTCGTGGACGTGGACGTGGTCGTGGACGTGGACGTGGACGTGGACGTGGACGTGGACGTGGTCGTGGACGTGGACGTGGACGTGGACGTGTACGTGTACGTGGTCTTGGACGTGATGTGGACGTGGACGTGGACCTGGACGTGGTCGTGGACGTGGACGTGGTCGTGGACGTGGACGTGGACATGGTCGTGGACGTGGACGTGGACGTGGACGTGGACGTGGACGTGGACATGGACGTGGACGTTGACGTGGACGTGGACGTGGACGTGGACATGGTCGTGGACGTGGACGTGGACGTGGACGTAGACATGGACGTGGACGTGTATGTGGACATGGACGTGGACGTGGACGTAGACGTGGACGTGGACATGGACGTGGACGTGGACGTGAGGTGGACGTGGACGTGGACGTGGACGTGGACATGGACGTGGACGTGGACGTGGACATGGACGTGGACGTGGACATGGACGTAGACGTGGACGTGGACGTGGACATGGACATGGACATGGACGTGGACATGGACGTGGACGTGGACATGGAGGTGGACATGGACGTGGACGTGGACGTAGACGTGGACGTGGACGTGGACGTGGACATGGACGTGGACGTGGAAGTGGACGTGGACATGGACGTGGACGTGGACATGGACGTGGACGTGGACGTGGTCGTGGACGTGGTCGTGGAAGTGGATGTGGACGTGGTCGTGGACGTGGACGTGGTCGTGGACGTGGACGTGGACGTGAACGTGGACATGGACATGGACGTGGACATGGACGTTGACGTGGACGTGGACGTGGTCGTGGTCGTGGATGTGGACGTGGACGTTGACATGGACGTGGACGTGGTCGTGGACGTGGACGTGGACAAGGACGTGGACGTGGACGTGGAGATGGACGTGGTCGTGGACGTGGTCGTGGACGTGGTCGTGGACGTGGACGTGGACGTGGACCTGGACGTGGTCGTGGACGTGGACGTGGACGTGGACTTGGACTTGGACTTGGACGTGGACGTGGACGTGGTCGTGGACGTGGTTGTGGACGTGGACGTGGACGTGGTCGTGGACGTGGACGTGGACGTGGACGTGGTCGTGGATGTCGACGTGGACGTGTACGTGTACGTGGTCTTGGACGTGATGTGGATGTGGACGTGGACCTGGACGTGGTCGTGGACGTGGACGTGGTCGTGGACGTGGATGTGGACATGGTCGTGGACGTGGACGTGGACGTGGACTTGGACGTGGACGTGGACGTGGACGTGGAGGACGTGGACGTGGACGTGGTCGTGGACGTGGACGTGGACGTGGTCGTGGTCGTGGACGTGGACGTGGTCGTGGACGTGGACGTGGACTTGGACGTGGACGTGTGGACGTGGACGTGGACGTGGACCTGGACGTGGACGTGGACGTGGACGTGTGGACGTGGACATGGACGTGGACATGGACGTGGACGTGGACGTGGACGTGGACATGGACGTGGACGTGGACGTGGACGTGGACGTGGACGTGGACGTGGACGTGGACGTGGACGTGGACATGGACGTGGACGTGGACGTGGACGTGGACGTGGACGTGGACATGGACGTGGACGTGGACATGGACGTGGACGTGGACGTGGACGTGGACGTGGACGTGGACATGGACGTGGACGTGGACGTGGACGTGGACGTGGACGTGGACGTGGACGTGGACATGGACGTGGACGTGGACGTGGACGTGGACGTGGACGTGGACGTGGACATGGACATGGACGTGGACGTGGACGTGGACGTGGTGGTGGACGTGGACGTGGACGTGGACGTGGACGTGGACGTGGACGTGGACATGGACGTGTACATGGACGTGGACGTGGACGTGGACGTGAACATGGACGTGGACGTGGACGTGGACGTGGACATGGACGTGAACGTGGACGTGGACGTGGACGTCGACCTGGACGTCGACGTGGACGTGGACGTGGACATGGACGTGGACGTGGACGTGGACGTGGACATGGACGTGGACGTTGACGTGGACGTGGACGTGGACATGGTCGTGGACGTGGACGTGGACGTGGACGTGGACATGGACGTGGACGTGTACGTGGACATGGACGTGGACGTGGACGTGGACGTGGACGTGGACGTGGACGTGGACGTGGACGTGGACATGGACGTGGACGTGGACGTGAACATGGACGTGGACGTGAACGTGGACGTGGACATGGACGTGGACGTGGACGTGGACGTGGACATGGACGTGGAGGTGGACATGGAGTTGGACATGGACGTGGACGTGGACGTAGACGTGGACGTGGACGTGGACATGGACGTGGACGTTGAAGTGGACGTGGACATGGACGTGGACGTGGACATGGACGTGGACGTGGTCGTGGACGTGGTCGTGGACGTGGACGTGGACGTAAACGTGGACGTGGACGTGGTCGTGGACGTGGACGTGGACGTGAACGTGGACATGGACGTGGACGTGGACATGGACGTTGACGTGGACGTGGACGTGGTCGTGGTCGTGGATGTGGACGTGGACGTGGACATGGACGTGGACGTGGTCGTGGACGTGGAGGTGGACAAGGACGTGGACGTGGACGTGGAGGTGGACGTGGTCGTGGACGTGGTCGTGGACGTGGTCGTGGACGTGGACGTGGACGTGGACCTGGACGTGGTCGTGGACGTGGACGTGGACTTGGACATGGACTTGGACGTGGACGTGGACGTGGTCGTGGACGTGGTCGTGGACGTGGACGTGGACGTGGTCGTGGACGTGGACGTGGACGTGGACGTGGTCGTGGACGTGGACGTGGACGTGTACGTGTACGTGGTCTTGGACGTGACGTGGACGTGGACGTGGACCTGGACGTGGTCGTGGACGTGGACGTGGTCGTGGACGTGGACATGGACATGGTCGTGGACGTGGACGTGGACGTGGACGTGGACTTGGACGTAGACGTGGACGTGGACGTGGAGGACGTGGACGTGGACGTGGAGGACGTGGACGTGGACGTGGTCGTGGACGTGGACGTGGTCGTGGACGTGGACGTGGACTTGGACGTGGACGTGGTCGTGGACGTGGACGTGGACGTGGACGTGGACTTGGACGTGGACGTGGACGTGGACGTGGCTTGGACCTGGACGTGGACGTGGACTTGGACGTGGACGTGGACGTGGACGTGGACGTGGACATGGTCGTGGACGTGGACGTGGACGTGGTCGTGGAGGTGGACGTGGACGTGGACGTGGACGTGGACGTGGTCGTGGACATGGACGTGGACGTGGACGTGGTCGTGGATGTGGACGTGGACGTGGACGTGGTCGTGGACGTGGACGTGGTCGTGGATGTGGATGTGGACGTGACGTTGTCATGGACGTGGACGTGGACGTGGACATGGACGTGGACTTGGACGTAGACGTGGACGTGGACGTGGAGGACGTGGACGTGGACGTGGAGGACGTGGACGTGGACGTGGACGTGGACGTGGACGTGGTCGTGGACGTGGACGTGGTCGTGGACGTGGACGTGGTCGTGGACGTGGGCGTGGACGTGGACGTGTACGTGGACGTGGTCGTGGACGTGGACGTGGACGTGCACCTGGACGTGGACGTGGACGTGGACGTGGTCGTGGACGTGGACGTGGACGTGGACGTGGACGTGGTCGTGGACGTGGACGTGGTCGTGGACGTGGACGTGGACGTGGACGTGGACCTGGACGTGGACGTGGACGTGGACGTGGACGTGGTCGTGGACGTGGACCTGGACGTGGACGTAGACGTGGACGTGGACTTGGACGTAGACGTGGTCGTGGACGTTGACGTGGACGTGGTCGTGGACGTGGTCGTGGACGTGGACGTGGACGTGAACGTGGACGTGAACGTGGACGAGGACGTGGACGTGGACGTGGTCGTGGACGTGGACGTGGACGTGGTCGTGGACGTGGACGTGGACGTGGACGTGAACGTGGACGTGGACGTGGACGTGTACGTGGACGTGGACGTTGACGTGGTCGTGGACGTGGTCATGGTCGTGGACGTGGTCGTGGACGTGGACGTGGACATGGACGTGGACGTGGACGTGGTCGTGGACATGGTCGTGGACGCGGTCGTGGACGTGGACGTGGACATGGACTTGGACGTGGTCGTGGACGTGGACGTGGACGTGGACTTTGACGTGGACTTGGACGTGGACGTGGACGTGGTCGTGGACGTGGTCGTGGACGTGGACGTGGACGTGGTCGTGGACGTGGACGTGGACGTGGACGTGGTCGTGGACGTGGACGTGGACGTGGACGTGTACGTGGTCGTGGACGTGGTCGTGGACGTGGACGTGGACCTGGACGTGGTCATGGACGTGGAGGTGGTCGTGGACGTGGACGTGGACGTGGACGTGGTCGTGGACGTGGACGTGGACGTGGACGTGGTCGTGGACGTAGACGTGGACGTGGACGTGGACGTGGACGTGGTCGTGGACGTGGACGTGAACGTGGACGTGGACGTGGACGTGGACTTGGACGTGGACGTGGTCGTGGACGTGGACGTGGACGTGGACTTGGACGTGGACGTGGACTTGGACGTGGACGTGGCTTGGACATGGACGTGGACGTGGAATCGGACGTGGACGTGGACGTGGACGTGGACGTGGACGTGGTCGTGGACGTGGACGTGGACGTGGACGTGGACGTGGTCGTGGACGTGGACGTGGACGTGGTCGTGGACGTGGACGTGGTCGTGGACGTGGACGTGGACGTGGACGTGGACGTTGTCGTGGACGTGGACGTGGACGTGGACTTGGACGTTGACGTGGACGTGGAAGTGGAGGACGTGGACGTGGACGTGGACGTGGACGTGGACGTGGTCGTGGACGTGGACGTGGTCGTGGACGTGGACGTGGACGTGGACGTGGTCGTGGACGTGGATGTGGACGTGGACGTGGACGTGCACGTGGACGTGGTCATACGTGGACGTGGACATGGACGTGGACCTGGACGTGGACGTGGACGTGGACGTGGACGTGGACGTGGTCGTGGACGTGGACGTGGTCGTGGACGTTGACGTGGACGTGGTCATGGACGTGGACGTGGACGTGGACGTGGTCAGGGACGTGGTCGTGGACGTGGACGTGGTCGTTGACGTGGACGTGGACGTGGACGTGGTCGTGGACGTGGACGTGGACGTGGACGTGGTCGTGGACGTGGACGTGGATGTGGACGTGGTGGTGGACGTGGTGGAGGACGTGGACGTGGACGTGGACGTGGTCGTGGACGTGGACGTGAACGTGGACGTGGTCGTGGACATGGACGTGGACGTGGACGTGGACGTGAAAATGGTCGTGGACGTGGACGTGGATGTGGTCGTGGACGTGGTCGTGGACGTGGACATGGACGTGGACCTCGACGTGGTCGTGGACGTGGACGTGGATGTGGACGTGGACTTGGACGTGGACTTGGACGTGGACGTGGACGTGGTCGTGGACGTGGACGTGGACGTGGACGTGGTCGTGGACGTGGACGTGGACGTGGACGTCAATGTGGACTTGGACGTGGACGTGGACGTGGACGTGGACGTGGACCTGGACGTGGACGTGGACTTGGACGTGGACGTGGACGTGGACGTGGACGTGGACGTGGTCGTGGACGTGGACGTGGACGTGGACGTGGTCGTGGACGTGGACGTGGACGTGGACGTGGTCGTGGACGTGGACGTGGTCGTGGACGTGGACGTGGACGTGGACGTGGTCGTGGACGTGGACGTTGACGTGGACTCGGACGTAGACGTGGACGTGGAGGTGGACGTGGAGGACGTGGACGTGGACGTGGAGGACGTGGACGTGGACGTAGACGTGAACGTGGACGTGGTCGTGGACCTGGACGTGGTCGTGGACGTGGACGTGGACGTGGTCGTGGACGTGGACGTGGACGTAGACGTGGACCTGGACGTGGACGTGGACGTGGACGTGGACGTGGACGTGGACGTGGTCGTGGACGTGGACGTGGACGAGGACGTGGTCGTGGACGTGGACGTGGTCGTGGACGTGGACGTAGACGTGGACCTGGACGTGGACGTGGTCGTGGACGTGGTCGTGGACGTGGACTTGGACGTGGACGTGGACGTGGACGTGGACGTGGACGTGGACGTGGACGTGGACGTGGTCGTGGATGTGGACGTGGACGTCGACGTGGACGTCGACGTGGACGTGGACGTGGACGTGGACGTGGACGTGGTCGTGGACGTGGTCGCGGACGTGGTCGTGGACGTGGAAGTGGACGTGGTCGAGGACGTGGACGTGGACGTGGACGTGGACGTGGACTTGGACGTGGACGTGGATGTGGTCGTGGACTTGGAAGTGGACGTGGTCGTGGACGTGGTCGTAGACGTGGACGTGGACGTGGAAGTGGACGTGGTCGTGGACGTGGACGTGGACGTGGGATGTGGACGTGGACGTGAACGTGGACGTGGACGTGGACGTGGAGGACGTGGACGTGGACGTGGATGTGGACGTGGACGTGGAGGACGAGGACGTGGACGTGGACGTGGAGGACGAGGACGTGGACGTGGACGTGGACTTGGACGTGGACGTGGACGTGGACGTGGATGTGGTCGTGGATGTGGACGTGGACGTGTACGTGGACGTGGACGTGGACGTCGACGTGTACGTGGACGTGGTCATAGACGTAGACGTGGACATGGACGTGGACCTGGACGTGGACGTGGACGTGGACGTGGACATGGACGTGGTCGTGGACGACGAGGACGTGGACGTGGACGTGGACATGGACGTGGACGTGGAGGACGAGGACGTGGACGTGGACGTGGAGGACGAGGACGTGGACGTGGACTTGGACGTGGATGTGGACGTGGACGTGGACGTGGACGTGGACGTGGACGTGTACGTGGACATGGACGTGGACGTGGACGTGTACGTGGACGTGGACGTGGACGTGGACGTGGACCTGGACGTGGACCTGGACGTGGACGTGGACGTGGACGTGGAAGTGGACGTGGTCGTGGACGTGGACATGGACGTGGATGTGGACGTGGACGTGGACGTGGTCGTGGACGTGGACGTGGACGTGGACGTGGTCGTGGACGTGGACATGGTCGTGGACGTGGACGTGGACGTGGACTTGGACGTGGACCTGGACGTGGACGTGGATGTGGACGTGGTCGTGGACGTGGACGTGGACTTGGACGTGGACGTGGACGTGGACGTGGACGTGGACGTGGACGTTGACGTGGACGTGGACGTGGACGTGGTCGTGGATGTGGACGTGGACGTCGACGTGGACGTTGACGTGGACGTGGACGTGGACGTGGACGTGGTCGTGGACGTGGTCGTGGACGTGGTCGTGGACGTGGACGTGGACGTGGAAGTGGACGTGGTCGAGGACGTGGACGTGGACGTGGACGTGGACGTGGACGTGGACTTGGACGTGGACGTGGATGTGGTCGGGGACTTGGAAGTGGACGTGGTCGTGGACGTGGTCGTGGACGTGGACGTGGATGTGGAAGTGGACGTGGTCGTGGACATGGACGTGGACGTGGACGTGGACGTGGGATGTGGACGTGGACGTGGACGTGGACGTGGACGTGGACGTGGAGAACGTGGACGTGGACGTGGAGGACGAGGACGTGGACGTGGACGTGGAGGAAGAGGACGTGGACGTGGACTTGGACGTGGACGTGGACGTGGACTTGGACGTGGACGTGGACGTGGATGTGGTCGTGGATGTGGACGTGGACGTGTACGTGGACGTGGACGTGGACGTGGACGTGTACGTGGACGTGGTCGTAGACGTAGACGTGGACATGGACGTGGACCTGGACGTGGACGTGGACGTGGACATGGATGTGGTCGTGGACGTGGACGTGGACGTGGAGGACGAGGACGTGGACGTGGACGTGGAGGACGAGGACGTGGACGTGGACTTGGACGTGGACGTGGACGTGGACTTGGACGTGGACGTGGATGTGGACGTTGACGTGGTCGTGGACGTGGACGTGGACGTGGACGTGGACGTGTACGTGGACGTGGACGTGGACGTGGACGTGTACGTGGACGTGGTCGTGGACGTGGACGTGGACATGGACGTGGACCTGGACGTGGACGTGGACGTGGACGTGGACGTGGACGTGGTCGTGGACGTGGACGTGGACGTGGGCGTGGTCATGGACATGGACGTGGACGTGGACGTGGTCGTGGACGTGGACGTGGACGTGGACGTGGACGTGGTCGTGGACGTGGACGTGGACTTGGACGTCGATGTGGACGTGGACGTGGACTTGGACGTGGACGTGGTTGTGGACGTGGTCGTGGACGTGGTCGTGGACGTGGACGTGGTCGTGGACGTGGACGTGGACGTGGACGTGGACGTGGACCTGGACGTGGACCTGGACGTGGACGTGGACGTGGACGTGGACGTGGTCGTGGACGTGGACATGGACGTGGATGTGGACGTGGACGTGGACGTGGACGTGGTCGTGGACGTGGACGTGGACGTGGACGTGGTCGTGGACGTGGACATGGTCGTGGACGTGGACGTGGACGTGGACTTGGACGTGGACCTGGACGTGGACGTGGATGTGGACGTGGTCGTGGACGTGGACGTGGACTTGGACGTGGACGTGGACGTGGACGTGGACGTGGACGTGGACGTTGACGTGGACGTGGACGTGGTCGTGGATGTGGACGTGGACGTCGACGTGGACGTTGACGTGGACGTGGACGTGGACGTGGACGTGGTCGTGGACGTGGTCGTGGACGTGGTCGTGGACGTGGACGTGGACGTGGAAGTGGACGTGGTCGAGGACGTGGACGTGGACGTGGACGTGGACGTGGACGTGGACTTGGACGTGGACGTGGATGTGGTCGGGGACTTGGAAGTGGACGTGGTCGTGGACGTGGTCGTGGACGTGGACGTGGATGTGGAAGTGGACGTGGTCGTGGACATGGACGTGGACGTGGACGTGGACGTGGGATGTGGACGTGGACGTGGACGTGGACGTGGACGTGGACGTGGAGGACGTGGACGTGGACGTGGAGGACGAGGACGTGGACGTGGACGTGGAGGAAGAGGACGTGGACGTGGACTTGGACGTGGACGTGGACGTGGACTTGGACGTGGACGTGGACGTGGACGTGGATGTGGTCGTGGATGTGGACGTGGACGTGTACGTGGACGTGGACGTGGACGTGGACGTGTACGTGGACGTGGTCGTAGACGTAGACGTGGACATGGACGTGGACCTGGACGTGGACGTGGACGTGGACATGGATGTGGTCGTGGACGTGGACGTGGACGTGGAGGACGAGGACGTGGACGTGGACGTGGAGGACGAGGACGTGGACGTGGACTTGGACGTGGACGTGGACGTGGACTTGGACGTGGACGTGGACGTGGATGTGGACGTTGACGTGGTCGTGGACGTGGACGTGGACGTGGACGTGGACGTGTACGTGGACGTGGACGTGGACGTGTACGTGGACGTGGTCGTGGACGTGGACGTGGACATGGACGTGGACCTGGACGTGGACGTGGACGTGGACGTGGACGTGGACGTGGTCGTGGACGTGGACGTGGACGTGGGCGTGGTCATGGACATGGACGTGGACGTGGACGTGGTCGTGGACGTGGACGTGGACGTGGACGTGGACGTGGTCGTGGACGTGGACGTGGACTTGGACGTGGATGTGGACGTGGACGTGGACTTGGACGTGGACGTGGTTGTGGACGTGGTCGTGGACGTGGTCGTGGACGTGGACGTGGACGTGGTCGTGGACGTGGACGTGGACGTGGACGTGGTCGTGGACGTGGACGTGGTCGTGGACGTGGACGTGGACGTGGTCGTGGACGTGGACGTGGACGTGGACTTGGACGTAGACGTGGACGTGGAGGTGGACGTGGAGGACGTGGACGTGGAGGATGTGGACGTGGACGTGGACGTGGACGTGGACGTGGTCGTGGACGTGGACGTTGTTGTGGACGTGGACGTGGACGTGGTCGTGGACGTGGACGTGGACGTGGACGTGGACATGGACGTGGACCTGGACCTGGACGTGGACGTGGACGTGGACGTTGAGAAGATATGAACGAGAATGGAATGACTATGAACGAAGTGAGTACAAATAGGAAACCCTAATTTGGGTTGTACCCCCTATGGGATACCCCACTATAGCCTACAGAAACAAGTAAGCTATATGTTCTGACACACCCCCATAGGCAAAGTGGGGGAGAACAAGGGGTAAGAAGACCAGTCAAGCAAAGCAAAGCAAAGCTCAGGGTGGATCACAAAGTCACCACGCATTCCGAGCACAAGTTCAAAGGCCAGAAGGCCAGTTCACATGCAAGATCATATATAGAGATATACAAGAGTCAAGTAAGCAAGAGCAAGAGTATATATAGGCGAAGGTACAAGCAAGGTCAAGAAGTGAGTAAGTGAGGCAAGACAGGCACAAGACCCAACTGCGTGCAACAACGCTGATGATCACAAGGCGCAAGTGCCTCGGTGAAGACATCAGCAGTGTTGGCCTCAGAGGCCACGTACGCAAGTCGCAACTGTCCACGCTGCTGTAGCTCACGAGCAAGAAAGTAGCGGAGAGCAATGTGCTTCGTTCTGTGCTCCAGTCGCTGCTCTCGACACAAGGCCAGCATGGCCTTGTTGTCTACGTACAGGACTGGAGGAGAACGAGGCTGCTCTCCAAGGTCGGTCAGCAGGTAGGTGAGCCAGCGTAACTCCTGTGCAGCCATAGCCCCAGCGTAGATCTCAGCCTCAAAACAGGAGCCGAGAACAGAAGACGAGCAGGTAGCCCGCCACGAAACAGAGCCGGAACCAAGGCTGAAGGTGTAACCCTGTGACGACCGCTGCGTAGCCTGGTCGTCAGCCCAAGAAGCGTCTGCGGGCTCAGTGAGGACCACTGGACTGCGCCCTCCAAGCACTAGCCCCATGCCCGACGTACTGCACAAGTAGCGCAACACCCTCTTCGCTGCAGCCATGTGCTCTGGTCGGTGTCTCCCAGGAGCAACATAGCGTGCGAGAATGCTATGAGGGTATGCAAGGTCAGGTCGTGTGCAGGTCATCAGGTACATGAGGCAGCCAACAAGCTCTGCAAACGGGCCACTCGACTCTACGGACTCATCCGAAGGCAGAGCTGAGAGCGAGTGGCGAGTAGGCAGAGGAGTGGCCTGAGGCGAGGAGTACGTGAAGCCGAAGCGCTGAAGGACCTGCTGCACCATGTGTGACTGAGTCAGGGAAATGGTGCGGCGTGCTCTGTCCCGGGTGATCTGCAAGCCAAGGTAGCTACGCAGTTCACCCAGGTCAGTGCACGTGTGTCTCTTCTGCAGCTCGGACTTCACGTGGGCGAGTCCAGCAGTGTCAGCTGTGGCAAAGACCAAGTCGTCGACGTACACGAGGATGTAGAACGGCGGCAGCGAGGTGTCGGTGCGCAGAAACAGCGACGGGTCGGCAGTAGAAGGAGCAAACCCAAGTGCCGCGAGCGTAGTCCTCAGTGTGTCGTGCCACTCACGTGGCGCCTGGCGGAGACCGTAGACTGGACACCGGAGACTCCACTGGGTACCAGGAGGGAAAGACCCAGTGAAGCCAGGTGGGCGACGCAGCCAGATCTCCTCGTGCAGGCTGCCCTGCAAGAAAGCGGTGCTTAAGTAGAGAGAGTGGAGCTCGTAGTCACGGTGAGCAGCAACGTGCAGTAGAACCCGAAGAGTGGTCATCTTCGGGGTGGGGGAGAAGGTCTGAAAGTAGTCAACCCCCTGCCGCTGACTGAAGCCACGAGCCACGTAACGCGCCTTGAAGACAGGCGGAGAACCCGGCGGCCGCTTCACCCTGAAAATCCACATGCCACTGACTATGTTCGCCCAAGGAGGGGGAACAGCGTCAACGTAGGTGCCTGTGGACTTCCAGGAAGCCATCTCTGCATCCATAGCTGCCTGCCACTAAGAGGAGTAGGGACCCTCTATCGCCTCCGCGTAAGAGCGCGGAGTCGGGATGTCTGGTGCTTCGGGTCTCCCTCGGGGGCTAGCAGTACAGACGCGAGATGAGGTGAAGCGGCGGCCAGACACTGGAACTCCTCCTGCCTGTCCTCAAGGACGTCCGTGTCAAGGGCACACTCACCCCCGACGGACGGAGGACAGGCAGACTCAGACTCAGCGACAAGACTGGCAGCGTAGTCTAGACGACAGCGCCCAGCAAAGTCGACAAGCTCAGTGACAAGGGCAGACGCAGCAGACGACTCGAAGGAAGGGTCAGTGACAGCAGTAGCAAGGAGACGCGTGACAGTAGGACTGGCAGCACGAAGAGAGTCCGACTCCGGGTCGGCAAGAGCAGGAAGAGAGGAAGCAGGAGGAGAAGGCGAAGGGGCACGTAGAGGAGCAGTGGACGGACGCAGTGACATCCGGTGCGTGCCAGGGACAGGAGGAGGACGCTGACGCGACCCGCGACCACTAGCGCGCGCAGTACGAACAGGCGACGCAGGACGAGACGCAGGCTCACGACGCTCAGTAAGACCTCCAGTCGGACCAGCGTAGGGAGAAGGAGCAGGCAAAGGGGAGGCAGGCTGTAGCGGTGGCTGTGACTGGACAGGCGGCGGACCCTCTAAGGGAGGAGGAGGAGGACCAGGAGAAGGTGTAAGACCAAGAACCTGCTGCAGGAGCGGAACGAAGTACGGTCGGGGCCGCGCGGCGACGCCAGAAACAGCAGGGACAGGACTAGTACCCCCAGCAGGAGTACCCGCTCCAGCAGCACCTCCAGCAGCACCTCTAGTAGCTCCAGAACCTCCAGCAGCACCACCAGGAGCACTGCCAGGCGGACCGCCAGCGGCAGTCCCAGTGCCAACACCCTCAGCAGCACCAGCTCCAGGAGAAACCTCAGACCCAGCAGCTCCAGTACTCCCAAGACGAGCACCTCCGGGACCCACGGCAGTGGCACCCTCTGTAGGCGAAGAAACTCCAGCACCAGCAGCACGTCTCCAGCGCCTAGCAAACCACTCACGCAGCTCCTGTGGGGAGAGTGGCTCACGGCGAGACGAAGCACCTCCAGGCACAGCACCCCCAGGCACAGCACCCCCAAGCTCAGCACCCCAAGGCTCAGCACCCCCAGGCTCAGCACCCCCAGGCTCACCACCCCCAGACTCCGCACCCCCAGACTCCGCACCCCCAGGCTCAGCACCCCCAGGCTCAGCACCCCCAGGCTCAGCACCCCCAGACTCCGCACCCCCAGGCTCAGCACCCCCAGGCTCAGCACCCCCAGACTCCGCACCCCCAGGCTCAGCACCCCCAGGCCCAGCACCCCCAGGCTCAGCACCCGCAGCAGCACCAGAGTCACCAGTGACCTCGACAGGCTCGACCGCGTCTACCTGGGACACACCTGAAGGGGCAGGACCCTGAGGGGGGAGGGGGTCTACCGGGGGGGGACCTGGTACCAAGAAGAGCGGGGGCGGGGGGAGGGAAGGAGTGCGGTAGGGGAAGAGGCGGTAGTAGGGTACCGACTCGTCGAACGTGACGTCTTGGGAGGACAGAACACGTCGAGAGGTGGGGTGGTAGAACTGCCACCCAGGGGCGTCGGGGGGGAACCCCAGGAAGACGCAGGGAGAAGCGCGAGGGGACAGCTTGTCCGCAGACAGGTCGCGGACAAACGCCCGAGATCCCCAGACCCGGAACGCCGACGCATCGCCAACCTTCCCCGTCCACAGCAGGGCTGGGGAGGTCTCCGGCCTGGAGACCCTGGGGTGGAGGTTGATCTGATGCGCTGCGTACCTGACCGCAAACGGCCACAGAAAATGGGGGGCAGCCGCATGCATCATGGACGTACGGGCGACGTCCATGACCATGCCAATGCGGCGCTCAGCAATCCCATTTTGCTGCGGAGAGTCCGGAAGCGTGAAGGACTGGCGGATGCCTCGCGCACGACAGTAGGTACGTAGAAGGGTAGAGGAGAACTCTCCGCCTCTGTCCGAGTGCAGACGCAACACAGGAAAGTCCGAGCCAAAGCTCTGCCTGAGCTGAAGACGAGCTGCGCGGATCCAGTCGATCAGCACCTCAGTGACCTCACCCTTGCTGCGCAAGGGGAAGACTGTGGTGTAACGCGAGTAGTCGTCAACAACGAGCAAGAAGTAGGGCTCCTGACCCTGTCCAAGGACGCGGGCTGGGCCCCACACGTCCATGTGAAGCGTCTGCAACGGGGCCTCTGTCGGAGGAAACTGGGAGGAGTGAGGGGCAGCACGCTGGCGCCCCTCGACACAGGGGACACAGGCAGGGCCAGGGCCCTGAGGAAGGGGAGGGAGGGACCGGGGAAGACCAGACACAAGAAGACGGGAGGCCATACCTCTGAGCCGAAGCAGAGAGGGGTGGCCAAGGCGGTGGTGCCAGAGGAGGGTCTCGTGAGACAGACGACGACACGAACAGGGGGCAGACTCAGGGCCAGACCTGGACGCTGTAGCAAACACCTGACCAGACGAAGGGACCCTACCAGACTCAGTACCTGGAGGAGAAGCAGTGGTCAGTGTGTACAGGCTCGACCCCGGCCGACGTGTAAACGTAGCCAGGTGGCGACCTGTGCTAGCCTCCGTGCAGTGTGTCACCCGCTGACGAGCAGGAGTGAACTGGTGGACACCCACATCCTGTAGGTCAGCACCACTCACCAGGTTCGTCGAGAACGAGGGGAGGTAGAGACCAGACAGGGTGCAAGAGGGGGCCGCCGGACACGGAAGGACCGTGGAGAAGCGAGACAGGACAGGCCCCCCAGAGGGGTCAGCCAGGGACACCGCAACCGGCCGACTCAGCGGCGTGAGAGTGGTGCGGTCCCGAAAGAAGGAGCGAGACGCTCCAGAGTCAAGGGTGAAGGTGTGAGAGGCCGAAGCCGACACAGTACCTGAGAGGGCAGACTCACCAGTACCTGAGAGCACAGACGCACTGGCACCTAGAGCAGCAGCCTCACGAGTACCTGACGCAGCAGTACCAATGCCCGGGTCGGGCGGGAAACACCGGTAACAGTCATCCTCATCACTACCAGTCACAACATACATAGCAGAAAGAATAGCATCAAAGTCAAGATCATAAATAGCTACACCAGCCCTAGACAGCTCCCCCCAGCGGGGGATCTCAGCGGCCTCCGGAAACTGCTGACGCCAGGCGTCGGTCAGGCGGCCAAAGCAGCGGCGGGCTGTGTGGGTGCCTCCACACCTCTCCCCCGCACGGTCGCCGGTGCGAAGAACGTAGGGGCAGGGACCAAACGCACCACCACGCTGATGCTGCAAGTACCACTCACGGAGCTGCTGAGGGGCGGGGACGGTGCGAGAGCGCTGCTGCTGCTGTGGCTGCTGCTGCTGCTGCTGCTGCTGGCGCTGACCACCCCCAGAGCTGCTCCGCTGAGACGAGCCACCCCGACCCCCGCCGCCACCGCCACCCCCGCCTCCACCGCCACCCCCGTCTCCACCGCCACCGCCCCCACCGGCACCCTCACCCCCGCCTCCTCCGCTACCTCCTCCGCCGCCACCTCCGCCTCCACCGCCTCCACTAGTACCTCCACTCCCGCCACCACCTCCACCGCCACCCCCACTCCCCCCGCCACCCCCACCTCCCCCGCCACCGCCCCCTCTAGCTCCACCCGCTCCCTTGCCCCCTTTGCCCTTGCCATTGCGGCGTCTACCGCTGGGGGCAGACGCCGCACCGACCGACTCAAAACCAGCGAGGTCGGCCGCAGCGGCAGAGGCGACAGAGGGCAGCAGGGGGGAAGGAGAACACCCCTCAAAAATGGGGGTGCGAGGGTCACCCCGAGAGGCCCCTACAGCGACGATGCTCTTCTCAGCCGCTAGCAGGGACTCCTCAAGGAGGTCGACAGTGAGGGTGGTGGGACAGACAGAGAGAAACTGGTCCCTAACTACACGAAGGGACTCAGGGAGACGAGTGACGAGAAAGTAGAGAGTGATGTACATGGGAGGAGGGTTTGCGGCGCGGAACTCAGCAGGAAGGGCAGCGCGGTAGCGAGCGTCACTAGCGCGGAGGTGGGTAACGAGGTCAGCAACAGTGGGAAAGGCAGCGAGGTCAGGGAAGAGAAACGGTAGCATGAGGCGGCTAAGCGTAGCGGAGGAAGGGGAGGAGTAGCGTGCAACTACAGCGTCGTACAAGGCCTGAGCGGTCTTGCACTGACTAAAGTGGGCACGCTCGGAGGAAGGGAGGTGGCGACGCACAGCAAGACGTGCAGCAGCATCGCGGGTCGCCCACTTGGAGCGAACGGCGGGGTCAGCATCAGCAGGAGGGGCAGGGACAGCTCTAGAGACAAAGTCAAAGAGAGAGACCTCATCCATCGCATCACACAGTAAGTACAGCTGCAGGTCTTCAATCCAGACTGCAAAGTCAATGGCTCTACCCTCAGCGTCAAAAGCTAGGACAGTGGGGGTGGCCATGACAGCAGCTGACAGTCTCACCGGGTAGGAAAAGTCGGGTAGGTCAGCGGCACTGTAACACAGCCCAGGAGCAGCAGTGGCCCCACAGGAGCAGGAGTGCGGCTCCACTGGCGGCTCGGGCGGCTCGGGCGACTCGGGCGGCTCGCGCGGCTTGGGCGGCTCGCGCGGCTCTGGTGACGCAGGGGCTCACGGGCGGCGCGGGCGGCTGCACGGGCGGCTCACGGGCGGCTGGGGCTGCTCACGGGCGGCACAGTGGGCGGCTGCACGGGCGGCTGCACGGTGGCGCGGCGGGCTGCAGCACGGGTGGCGGGGCCGACGGTGGGCCGTAGCGGGGCTGTAGCGGGGCCGGCGGCGGGCTGTAGCGGGGCCGACAGCGGGCTGTAGCGGGGCCGGCGGCGGGCTGTAGTGGGGCCGACGGCGGGCTGTAGCGGGACCGGCGGCGGGCTGGGGCGGGGCCGACAGCGGGCTGTAGCGGGGCCG
Organism: Closterium sp. NIES-65; assembly: GCA_948144175.1. Taxonomy (NCBI): domain Eukaryota; kingdom Viridiplantae; phylum Streptophyta; class Zygnematophyceae; order Desmidiales; family Closteriaceae; genus Closterium; species Closterium sp. NIES-65. The sequence goes on along the minus strand of CANXME010002237.1, from coordinate 315,444 downwards.
GCAGCGGGCTGTAGTGGGGGCCGACGGCGGGCTGTAGCGGGGCCGACGGCGGGCTATAGCGTGGCCGACGGCGGGCTGGAGCGGGGCCTACGGCGGGCCGACGGGGTCTAGGCGGGGCCAACGGGGGGCCGTAGCGGGGCCTAGGCGGGCCGACGGGGCCTAAGCGGGGCCGACGCGGGGCCGTAGCGGGGCCTAAGCGGGGCCGACGAGGCCTAAGCGGGGCCGACAGGGCCTAAGTGGGGCCGACGAGGCCTAAGCGGGGCCGACTAGGGGCCTAAGCGGGGCCGACGAGGGGCCTAAGCGGGGCCGACGAGGGGCCTAAGCGGGAGCACGGCGGTAAGGGCGACACGGAGGGTCGCTAAAAAAAAAAAAAAACGCGCGCCTCGGGGCGCACTTCGGTGGGCCCTAGGAACAGTCCCTAGGAAGGGACCTGCTCTGATTCCATGAGAAGATATGAACGAGAATGGAATGACTATGAACGAAGTGAGTACAAATAGGAAACCCTAATTTGGGTTGTACCCCCTATGGGATACCCCACTATAGCCTACAGAAACAAGTAAGCTATATGTTCTGACAGACGTGGACGTGGTCGTGGACGTGGACTTAGACGTGGACGTGGTCGTGGACGTGGACGTGGACGTGGACGTGGACGTGGTCGTGGACGTGGACGTGGACGTGGACGTGGTCGTGGACGTGGACGTGGTCGTGGACGTGGACGTGGACGTGGTCGTGGACGTGGACGTGGACGTGGACTTGGACTTGGACGTAGACGTGGACGTGGAGGTGGACGTGGAGGACGTGGACGTGGACGTGGAGGACGTGGACGTGGACGTGGACGTGGTCGTGGACGTGGACGTGGTCGTGGACGTGGACGTGGACGTGGACGTGGTCGTGGACGTGGACGTGGACGTGGACATGGACGTGGACCTGGACGTGGACGTGGACGTGGACGTGGACGTGGACGTGGTCGTGGACGTGGACGTGGACGTGGACGTGGTCGTGGACGTGGACGTGGTCGTGGACGTGGACGTGGACGTGGACTTGGACGTGGACCTGGACGTGGACGTGGACGTGGACGTGGTCGTGGACGTGGACGTGGACTTGGACGTGGACGTGGACATGGACGTGGACGTTGACGTGGACGTTGACGTGGACGTGGACGTGGACGTGGTCGTGGATGTGGACGTGAACGTCGACGTGGACGTGGACGTGGACGTGGACGTGGACGTGGACGTGGACGTGGTCGTGGACGTGGTCGTGGACGTGGACGTGGACGTGGACGTGGACTTGGACGTGGACGTGGATGTGGTCGTGGACTTGGAAGTGGACGTGGTCGTGGACGTGGTCGTGGACGTGGACGTGGACGTGGAAGTGGACGTGGTCGTGGACGTGGTCGTGGACGTGGACGTGGACGTGGGACGTGGACGTGGACGTGGACGTGGACGTGAACGTGGACGTGGAGGACGTGGACGTGGACGTGGACGTGGAGAACGAGGACGTGGACGTGGAGGACGAGGACGTGGGCGTGGACGTGGACGTGGTCGTGGTCGTGGACGTGGAGGTGGACGTGGACGTGGACTTGGACGTGGACGTGGTTGTGGACGTGGTCGTGGACGTGGTCGTGGACGTGGACGTGGACGTGGACGTGGACGTGGACGTGGACGTGGACGTTGACGTGGACGTGGTCGTGGACGTGGTCGTGGACTTGGACGTGGACGTGGACGTGGACGTGGTCGTGGACGTGGACGTCGACATGGTCGTGGACGTGGTCGTGGACGTGGACGTGGACGTGGACGTGGTCGTGGACGTGGACGTGGTCGTGGACGTGGACGTGGACGTGGTCGTGGACGTGGACGTGGACGTGGACTTGGACGTAGACGTGGACGTAGAGGTGGACGTGGAGGACGTGGACGTGGACGTGGAGGACGTGGACGTGGACGTGGCCGTGGACGTGGACTTGGACGTAGACGTGGACGTGGAGGTGGACGTGGAGGACGTGGACGTGGACGTGGAGGACGTGGACTTGGACGTCGACGTGGACGTGGACGTGGTCGTGGACGTGGACGTGGTCGTGGACGTGGACGTGGTCGTAGACGTGGACGTGGACGTGGACGTGGACGTGGACGTGGACATGGACGTCGACCTGGACGTGGACGTGGTCGTGGACGTGGACGTGGACGTGGACGTGGACGTGGTCGTGGAGGTGGACGTGGACGTGGACGTGGACGTGGTCGTGGACGTGGAGGTGGACGTGGACGTGGTCGTGGACGTGGACGTGGTCGTGGACGTGGACGTGGACGTGGTCGTGGACATGGACATGGACGTGGACTTGGACGTAGACGTGGACGTGGAGGTGGACGTGGAGGACGTGGACGTGGACGTGGAGGACGTGGACGTGGACGTGGAGGACGTGGACGTGGACGTGGACGTGGACGTGGTCGTGGACGTGGACATGGTCGTGGACGTGGACGTGGACGTGGACGTGGACGTGGACGTGGACCTGGACCTGGACCTGGACCTGGACGTGGACGTGGACGTGGACGTGGACGTGGTCGTGGACGTGGACGTGGACGAGGACGTGGACGTGGTCGTGGACGTGAACATGGTCGTGGACGTGGACGTGGACGTGGACCTGGACGTGGACCTGGACGTGGACGTGGACGTGGACGTGGTCGTGGACGTGGACGTGGACTTGGACGTGGACGTGGACGTGGACATGGACGTGGACATGGACGTGGACTTGGACGTGGACGTGGACGTGGACGTGGACGTGGACGTGGACGTGGACGTGGACGTGGACGTGGACGTGGAAGTGGACGTGGTCGTGGACGTGGACGTGGACGTGGACGTGGACTTGGACGTGGACGTGGATGTGGTCGTGGACTTGGAAGTGGACGTGGTCGTGGACGTGGTCGTGGACGTGGACGTGGACGTGGAAGTGGACGTGGTCGTGGACGTGGACGTGGACGTGGACGTGGACGTGGTCGTGGACGTGGACGTGGACGTGGACGTGGACGTGGACGTGGACGTGGGACGTGGACGTGGACGTGGACGTGGACGTGGAGGACGTGGACGTGGACGTGGACGTGGACGTGGAGGACGAGGACGTGGACGTGGACGTGGAGGACGAGGACGTGGACGTGGACTTGGACGTGGACGTGGACGTGGACGTGGACTTGGACGTGGATGTGGACGTGGACGTGGTCGTGGATGTGGACGTGGACGTGTACGTGGACGTGGACGTGGACGTGGACGTGGACGTGGACGTGGACGTGGTCGTAGACGTGGACGTGGACGTGGACGTGGACGTGGACATGGACGTGGACGTGGACGTGGACGTGGTCGTGGACGTGGACGTGTACGTGGAGGACGAAGACGTGGACGTGGACGTGGAGGACGAGGACGTGGACGTGGACTTGGACGTGGACGTGGACGTGGACTTGGACGTGGACGTGGACGTGGACGTGGACGTGGTCGTGGACGTGGACGTGGACGTGGACATGTACGTGGACGTGGTCGTGGACGTGGACGTGGACATGGACGTGGACCTGGACGTGGACGTGGACGTGGACGTGGTCGTGGACGTGGACGTGGACGTGGACGTGGTCATGGACGTGGACGTGGACGTGGTCGTGGACGTGGACGTGGACGTGGACGTGGTCGTGGACGTGGAGGTGGACGTGGACGTGGACTTGGACGTGGACGTGGACGTGGACGTGGACGTGGAAGTGGACGTGGTCGTGGACGTGGACGTGGACGTGGACGTGGACGTGGACGTGGACGTGGACGTGGAAGTGGACGTGGACGTGGACGTGGACGTGGACGTGGACGTGGACGTGGACGTGGACATGGACGTGGACCTGGACGTGGACGTAAACGTGGACGTGGACGTGGTCGTGGACGTGGACGTGGACGTGGACGTGGTCATGGACGTGGACGTGGACGTGGACGTGGACGTGGACGTGGACGTGGACGTGGACGTGGACGTGGACCTGGACGTGGACGTGGACGTGGTCGTGGACGTGGACGTGGACGTGGACGTGGTCATGGACGTGGACGTGGACGTGGACGTGGTCGTGGACGTGGACGTGGACGTGGACGTGGTCGTGGACGTGGAGGTGGACGTGGACGTGGACTTGGACGTGGACGTGGACGTGGACGTGGACGTGGAAGTGGACGTGGTCGTGGACGTGGACGTGGACGTGGACGTGGACGTGGAAGTGGACGTAGACGTGGACGTGGACGTGGACGTGGACGTGGACGTGGACGTGGACGTGGACGTGGACATGGACGTGGACCTGGACGTGGACGTGGACGTGGACGTGGACGTGGTCGTGGACGTGGACGTGGACGTGGACGTGGTCCTGGACGTGGACGTGGACGTGGACGTGGTCGTGGACGTGGACGTGGACGTGGACGTGGTCGTGGACGTGGAGGTGGACGTGGACGTGGACGTGGACGTGGACGTGGACGTGGACGTGGAAGTGGACGTGGTCGTGGACGTGGACGTGGACGTGGACGTGGACGTGGTCATGGACGTGGACGTGGTCGTGGACGTGGACGTGGAGGACGTGGACGTGGACGTGGACGTGGACGTGGACGTGGACGTGGACTTGGACGTGGACTTGGACGTGGACGTGGACGTGGACGTGGACGTGGACGTGGATGCGGACGTGGACTTGGACATGGACGTGGACGTGGAGGACGTGGACGTGGACGTGGACGTGGACGTGGATGCGGACGTGGACGTGGACGTGGATGCGGACGTGGACGTGGACGTGGACGTGGACGTGGAGGACGTGGACGTGGACGTGGACGTGGACGTGGACGTGGACGTGGACTTGGACGTGGACTTGGACGTGGACGTGGACGTGGACGTGGACGTGGACGTGGACGTGGACGTGGACTTGGACATGGACTTGGACGTGGACGTGGACGTGGACGTGGACGTGGTCGTGGACGTGGACGTGGACGTGGACGTGGACGTGGACCTGGACCTGGACGTGGACGTTGACGTGGACTTGGACGTGGACGTGGACGTGGACGTGGTCGTGGACGTGGACCTGGACGTGGACGTGGTCGTGGACGTGGACGTGGACGTGGTCGTGGACGTGGACGTGGTCGTGGACGTCGAAGTGGACATGGACGTGGACGTGGACGTGGACGTGGATGCGGACGTGGACGTGGACCTTGACGTGGAGGATGTGGACGTCGATGTGGACGTGGACATGGACGTGGACGTGGACGTGGACGTGGAGGACGAGGATGTGGACGTGGACGTGGAGGACGAGGATGTGGACGTGGACTTGGCGTGGACGTGGACGTGGTCATGGACGTGGACGTGGACGTGTACGTGGACGAGGACGTGGACGTGTACGTGGACGTGGTCGTGGACGTGGACGTGGACCTGGACGTGGACCTGGACGTGGACGTGGACGTGGACGTGGACGTGGTCGTGGACGGGGACGTGGACGTGGACGTGGACGTGGAGGACGAGGACGTGGACGTGGAGGACGAGGATGTGGACGTGGACTTGGACATGGACGTGAAAGGACGTGGACGTGGTCGTGGACGTGGACGTGGACGTGGACGTGTACGTGGACGTGGACGTGTACGTGGACGTGGACGTGGACATGAACGTTTACGTCTACGTGGACGTGGACGTGTACGTGGTCGTGGACGTGGACGTGGACATGGACGTGGACGTGGATGTGGACGTGGACATGGACGTGGACCTGGACATGGACGTGGTCGTGGACGTAGAACTGGACGTGGACGTGGACGTGGACGTGGTCGTGGACGTGGACGTGGACGTGGTCATGGACGTGGACGTGGACGTGGACGTGGTCGTGGTCGTGCACGTGGACGTGGACGTGGTCGTGGACGTGGACGTGGACGTGGACGTGGTCGTGGACGTGGACGTGGACGTGGTCGTGGACGTGGACGTGGACGTGGACGTGGTGGTAGACGTGGTGGTGGACGTAGACGTGGACGTGGACGTGGACGTGGTGGTGAACGTGGTCGTGGACGTGGACGTGAACGTGGACGTGGTTGTGGACATGGACGTGGACGTGGACGTGGACGTGGTCGTGGTCGTGGACGTGGACGTGGACGTGGACGTGGACGTGGACGTGGACGTGGACGTGGACGTGGACGTGGAAGTGGACGTGGTCGTGGACGTGGACGTGGACGTGGACGTGGACGTGGACTTGGACGTGGACGTGGATGTGGTCGTGGACTTGGAAGTGGACGTGGTCGTGGACGTGGTCGTGGACGTGGACGTGGACGTGGAAGTGGACGTGGTCGTGGACGTGGACGTGGACGTGGACTTGGACGTGGTCGTGGACGTGGACGTGGACGTGGACGTGGACGTGGACGTGGGACGTGGACGTGGACGTGGACGTGGACGTGGAGGACGTGGACGTGGACGTGGACGTGGACGTGGAGGACGAGGACGTGGACGTGGACGTGGACGTGGACGTGGACGTGGAGGACGTGGACGTGGACGTGGACGTGGACGTGGACGTGGACGTGGACGTGGACGTGGACGTGGACGTGGACGTGGACGTGGAGGACGAGGACGTGGACGTGGACTTGGACGTGGACGTGGACGTGGACGTGGACTTGGACGTGGATGTGGACGTGGACGTGGTCGTGGATGTGGACGTGGACGTGTACGTGGACGTGGACGTGGACGTGGACGTGGACGTGGACGTGGTCGTAGACGTGGACGTGGACGTGGACGTGGACGTGGACATGGACGTGGACGTGGACGTGGACGTGGACGTGGTCGTGGACGTGGACGTGTACGTGGAGGACGAAGACGTGGACGTGGACGTGGAGGACGAGGACGTGGACGTGGACTTGGACGTGGACGTGGACGTGGACTTGGACGTGGACGTGGACGTGGACGTGGACGTGGTCGTGGACGTGGACGTGGACGTGGACATGTACGTGGACGTGGTCGTGGACGTGGACGTGGACATGGACGTGGACCTGGACGTGGACGTGGACGTGGACGTGGTCGTGGACGTGGACGTGGACGTGGACGTGGTCATGGACGTGGACGTGGACGTGGACGTGGTCGTGGACGTGGACGTGGACGTGGACGTGGTCGTGGACGTGGAGGTGGACGTGGACGTGGACTTGGACGTGGACGTGGACGTGGACGTGGACGTGGAAGTGGACGTGGTCGTGGACGTGGACGTGGACGTGGACGTGGACGTGGACGTGGACGTGGAAGTGGACGTGGACGTGGACGTGGACGTGGACGTGGACGTGGACGTGGACGTGGACATGGACGTGGACCTGGACGTGGACGTAAACGTGGACGTGGACGTGGTCGTGGACGTGGACGTGGACGTGGACGTGGTCATGGACGTGGACGTGGACGTGGACGTGGACGTGGACGTGGACGTGGACGTGGACGTGGACGTGGACGTGGACCTGGACGTGGACGTGGACGTGGACGTGGACGTGGTCGTGGACGTGGACGTGGACGTGGACGTGGTCATGGACGTGGACGTGGACGTGGACGTGGTCGTGGACGTGGACGTGGACGTGGACGTGGTCGTGGACGTGGAGGTGGACGTGGACGTGGACTTGGACGTGGACGTGGACGTGGACGTGGACGTGGAAGTGGACGTGGTCGTGGACGTGGACGTGGACGTGGACGTGGACGTGGAAGTGGACGTAGACGTGGACGTGGACGTGGACGTGGACGTGGACGTGGACGTGGACGTGGACATGGACGTGGACCTGGACGTGGACGTGGACGTGGACGTGGACGTGGTCGTGGACGTGGACGTGGACGTGGACGTGGTCCTGGACGTGGACGTGGACGTGGACGTGGTCGTGGACGTGGACGTGGACGTGGACGTGGTCGTGGACGTGGAGGTGGACGTGGACGTGGACGTGGACGTGGACGTGGACGTGGACGTGGAAGTGGACGTGGTCGTGGACGTGGACGTGGACGTGGACGTGGACGTGGTCATGGACGTGGACGTGGTCGTAGACGTCGAAGCGGACGTGGACGTGGACGTGGACGTGGATGCGGACGTGGACGTGGACGTGGACGTGGACGTGGAGGACGTGGACGTGGACGTGGACGTGGACGTGGACGTGGACTTGGACGTGGACTTGGACGTGGACGTGGACGTGGACGTGGACGTGGACGTGGACGTGGACGTGGACTTGGACATGGACTTGGACGTGGACGTGGACGTGGACGTGGACGTGGACGTGGACGTGGTCGTGGACGTGGACGTGGACGTGGACGTGGACGTGGACGTGGACGTGGACGTGGAAGTGGACGTGGACGTGGACGTGGACGTGGACGTGGACGTGGACGTGGACGTGGACATGGACGTGGACCTGGACGTGGACGTAAACGTGGACGTGGACGTGGTCGTGGACGTGGACGTGGACGTGGACGTGGTCATGGACGTGGACGTGGACGTGGACGTGGACGTGGACGTGGACGTGGACGTGGACGTGGACGTGGACGTGGACCTGGACGTGGACGTGGACGTGGACGTGGACGTGGTCGTGGACGTGGACGTGGACGTGGACGTGGTCATGGACGTGGACGTGGACGTGGACGTGGTCGTGGACGTGGACGTGGACGTGGACGTGGTCGTGGACGTGGACGTCGACGTGGACGTGGACGTGGACGTTGACGTGGACGTGGACGTGGACATGGTCGTGGACGTGGACGTGGACGTGGACGTTGACGTGGACGTGGACGTGGTCGTGGACGTGGACGTGGACGTGGTCGTAGACGTGGTCGTGGACGTGGACGTGGACGTGGACGTGGAAGTGGACGTGGAGGTGGACGTGGACGTGGAGGTGGACGTGGACGTGGACTTGGACGTGGACGTGGACGTGGACGTGGACGTGGAAGTGGACGTGGTCGTGGACGTGGACGTGGACGTGGACGTGGACGTGGAAGTGGACGTAGACGTGGACGTGGACGTGGACGTGGACGTGGACGTGGACGTGGACATGGACGTGGACCTGGACGTGGACGTGGACGTGGACGTGGACGTGGTCGTGGACGTGGACGTGGACGTGGACGTGGTCCTGGACGTGGACGTGGACGTGGACGTGGTCGTGGACGTGGACGTGGACGTGGACGTGGTCGTGGACGTGGAGGTGGACGTGGACGTGGACGTGGACGTGGACGTGGACGTGGACGTGGAAGTGGACGTGGTCGTGGACGTGGACGTGGACGTGGACGTGGACGTGGTCATGGACGTGGACGTGGTCGTAGACGTCGAAGCGGACGTGGACGTGGACGTGGACGTGGATGCGGACGTGGACGTGGACGTGGACGTGGACGTGGAGGACGTGGACGTGGACGTGGACGTGGACGTGGACGTGGACTTGGACGTGGACTTGGACGTGGACGTGGACGTGGACGTGGACGTGGACGTGGACGTGGACGTGGACTTGGACATGGACTTGGACGTGGACGTGGACGTGGTCGTGGACGTGGACGTGGACGTGGACGTGGACGTGGACCTGGACCTGGACGTGGACGTTGACGTGGACTTGGACGTGGACGTGGACGTGGACGTGGTCGTGGACGTGGACCTGGACGTGGACGTGGTCGTGGACGTGGACGTGGACGTGGTCGTGGACGTGGACGTGGTCGTGGACGTCGAAGTGGACATGGACGTGGACGTGGACGTGGACGTGGATGCGGACGTGGACGTGGACCTTGACGTGGAGGATGTGGACGTCGATGTGGACGTGGACATGGACGTGGACGTGGACGTGGACGTGGAGGACGAGGATGTGGACGTGGACGTGGAGGACGAGGATGTGGACGTGGACTTGGCGTGGACGTGGACGTGGTCATGGACGTGGACGTGGACGTGTACGTGGACGAGGACGTGGACGTGTACGTGGACGTGGTCGTGGACGTGGACGTGGACCTGGACGTGGACCTGGACGTGGACGTGGACGTGGACGTGGACGTGGTCGTGGACGGGGACGTGGACGTGGACGTGGACGTGGAGGACGAGGACGTGGACGTGGAGGACGAAGACGTGGACGTGGACTTGGACATGGACGTGAAAGGACGTGGACGTGGTCGTGGACGTGGACGTGGACGTGGACGTGTACGTGGACGTGGACGTGTACGTGGACGTGGACGTGGACATGAACGTTTACGTCTACGTGGACGTGGACGTGTACGTGGTCGTGGACGTGGACGTGGACATGGACGTGGACGTGGATGTGGACGTGGACATGGACGTGGACCTGGACATGGACGTGGTCGTGGACGTAGAACTGGACGTGGACGTGGACGTGGACGTGGTCGTGGACGTGGACGTGGACGTGGTCATGGACGTGGACGTGGACGTGGACGTGGTCGTGGTCGTGGACGTGGACGTGGACGTGGTCGTGGACGTGGACGTGGACGTGGACGTGGTCGTGGACGTGGACGTGGACGTGGTCGTGGACGTGGACGTGGACGTGGACGTGGTGGTGGACGTGGTGGTGGACGTAGACGTGGACGTGGACGTGGACGTGGTGGTGAACGTGGTCGTGGACGTGGACGTGAACGTGGACGTGGTTGTGGACATGGACGTGGACGTGGACGTGGACGTGGTCGTGGTCGTGGACGTGGACGTGGACGTGGACGTGGTCGTGGACGTGGTCGTGGACGTGGACGTGGACGTAATTTTTTTGTCTGATTAAGCAGTTCCGTTATTATTTTCGTAATTTGGTCGTTTGTCAGGTTTTTGTTTGGACGTGGTCGTGGACGTGGTCGTGGACATGGACATGGACGTGGACCTCGACGTGGTCGTGGACGTGGTCGTGGACGTGGACGTGGACGTGGACGTGGACGTGGACGTCGACGTGGACTTGGACGTGGACGTGGAGGTGGACGTGGACGTGGACCTGGACGTGGACGTGGTCGTGGACGTGGACGTGGACGTGGACGTGGACCTGGACGTGGTCGTGGACGTGGACGTGGACGTGGTCGTGGACGTGGACGTGGACGTGGACGTGGACGTGGACGTGGACGTGGACGTGGTCGTGGACGTGGACGTGGACGTGCACGTGGACGTGGACGTGGAGGTGGACGTGGACGTGGACCTGGACGTGGACGTGGTCGTGGACGTGGACGTGGACGTGGACCTGGACGTGGTCGTGGACGTGGACGTGGACGTGGACGTGGTCGTGGACGTGGACGTGGACGTGGTCGTGGACGTGGACGTGGACGTGGACGTGGACGTGGACCTGGACGTAGACGTGGTCGTGGACGTAGACGTGGACGTGGACCTGGACGTGGACGTGGACTTGGACGTGGACGTGGACGTGGACGTGGACGTCGACGTGGACGTGGACGTGGACGTTGACGTGGACGTGGACGTGGACATGGTCGTGGACGTGGACGTGGACGTGGACGTTGACGTGGACGTGGACGTGGTCGTGGACGTGGACGTGGACGTGGTCGTAGACGTGGTCGTGGACGTGGACGTGGACGTGGACGTGGTCGTGGACGTGGACGTGGACGTGGATGTGGACGTGGTCGTGGACGTGGACGTGGACGTGGACTTGGACGTGGACGTGGACGTGGTCGTGGACGTGGTCGTGGACGTGGACGTGGACGTGGTCGTGGACGTGGACGTGCACGTGGACGTGGACGTGGACGTGCACGTGCACGTGCACGGGCACGTGGACGTGGACGTGGACGTGGATGTGGACGTGGTCGTGGACGTGGTCGTGGACGTGGTTGTGGACGTGGACGTGGACGTGGAAGTGGACGTGGTCGTGGACGTGGACGTGGACGTGGACGTGGACGTGGATGTGGTCGTGGACTTGGACGTGGACGTGGACGTGGCATGGACGTGGTCATGGAAGTGGACGTGGATGCGGACGTGAACGTGGACGTGGACGTGGACGTGGTCGTGGACGTGGACGTGGACGTGGACGTGGACGTGGACCTGAACGTGGACGTGGACTTGGACGTGGACGTGGACGTGGACGTGGTCGTGGACGTGGACCTGGATGTGGTCGTGGACTTGGACGTGGATGTGGACGTGGACGTGGACGTGGACGTGGTCGTGGACGTGGACGTGGTCGTGGACGTCGAAGTGGACATGGACGTGGACGTGGACGTGGACGTGGATGCGGACGTGGACGTGGACCTTGACGTGGAGGATGTGGACGTCGACGTGGACGTGGACATGGACGTGGACGTGGACGTGGAGGACGAGGATGTGGACGTGGACGTGGAGGACGAGGATGTGGACGTGGACTTGGCGTGGACGTGGACGTGGTCGTGGACGTGGACGTGGTCGTGGACGTGGAGGTGGACGTGGACGTGGACGTGGTCGTGGACGTGGACGTGGACCTGGACGTGGACCTGGACGTGGACGTGGACGTGGACGTGGTCGTGGACGGGGACGTGGACGTGGACGTGGACGTGGAGGACGAGGACGTGGACGTGGACGTGGAGGACGAGGACGTGGACGTGGACGTGGACGTGGACTTGGACATGGACGTGGACGTGGACGTGGACGTGGTCGTGGACGTGGACGTGCACGTGGACGTGTACGTGGACGTGGACGTGTACGTGGACGTGGACGTGGACGTGGACATGAACGTTTACGTCTACGTGGACGTGGACGTGTACGTGGTCATGGACGTGGATGTGGACTTGGACGTGGACGTGGATGTGGACATGGACATGGACGTGGACCTGGACGTGGACGTGGTCGTGGACGTGGAAGTGGACGTGGACGTGGACGTGGTCGTGGACGTGGACGTGGACGTGGTCATGGACGTGGACGTGGACGTGGACGTGGTCGTGGTCGTGGACGTGGACGTGGACGTGGTCGTGGACGTGGACGTGGACGTGGACGTGGTCGTGGACGTGGACGTGGACGTGGACGTGGTCGTGGACGTGGACGTGGACGTGGACGTGGTGGTGGACGTGGTGGTGGACGTAGACGTGGACGTGGACGTGGACGTGGTGGTGGACGTGGTCGTGGACATGGACGTGAACGTGGACGTGGTTGTGGACATGGACGTGGACGTGGACGTGGTCGTGGACGTGGTCGTGGACGTGGACGTGGACGTGGACGTGGTCGTGGACGTGGTCGTGGACGTGGACGTGGACGTAATTTTTTTGTCTGATTAAGCAGTTCCGTTATTATTTTCGTAATTTGGTCGTTTGTCAGGTTTTTGTTTGGACGTGGTCGTGGACGTGGACATGGACGTGGACCTCGACGTGGTCGTGGACGTGGTCGTGGACGTGGACGTGGACGTGGACATGGACGTGGTCGTGGACGTGGACATGGACGTGGACCTCGACGTGGTCGTGGACGTGGTCGTGGACGTGGACGTGGACGTGGACGTGGACGTCGACGTGGACTTGGACGTGGACGTGGAGGTGGACGTGGACGTGGACCGGGACGTGGACGTGGACGTGGACGTGGACGTGGACCTGGACGTGGTCGTGGACGTGGACGTGGACGTGGACGTGGTCGTGGACGTGGACGTGGACGTGGACGTGGACGTGGACGTGGACGTGGTCGTGGACGTGGACGTGGACGTAGACGTGGAGGTGGAGGTGGACGTGGACGTGGACCTGGACGTGGACGTGGTCGTGGACGTGGACGTGGACGTGGACCTGGACGTGGTCGTGGACGTGGACGTGGACGTGGACGTGGTCGTGGACGTGGACGTGGATGTGGACGTGGACTTGGACGTAGACGTGGTCGTGGACGTGGACGTGGACCTGGACGTGGACGTGGACGTGGACTTGGACGTGGACGTGGACGTGGACGTGGACGTGGACGTCGACGTGGACGTGGACGTGGACGTTGACGTGGACGTGGACGTGGACATGGTCGTGGACGTGGACGTGGACGTGGACGCTGACGTGGACGTGGACGTGGACGTGGTCGTGGACGTGGACGTGGACGTGGTCGTAGACGTGGTCGTGGACGTGGACGTGGACGTGGACGTGGTCGTGGACGTGGACGTGGACGTGGAAGTGGACGTGGTCGTGGACGTGGACGTGGACGTGGACTTGGACGTGGACGTAGACGTGGTCGTGGACGTGGTCGTGGACGTGGACGTGGACGTGGTCGTGGACGTGGACGTGCACGTGGACGTGGACGTGGACGTGCACGTGCACGTGGACGTGGACGTGGACGTGGATGTGGACGTGGTCGTGGACGTGGTCGTGGACGTGGTCGTGGACGTGGACGTGGACGTGGAAGTGGACGTGGTCGTGGACGTGGACGTGGACGTGGACGTGGACGTGGATGTGGTCGTGGACTTGGACGTGGACGTGGACGTGGCATGGACGTGGTCATGGACGTGGACGTGGTCGTGGAAGTTGAAGTGGACGTGGACGTGGACGTGAACGTGGACGTGGACGTGGACGTGGATGCGGATGTGGACGTGGACGTGGACGTGGAGGACGTGCACGTGGACGTGGACGTGGACGTGGACGTGGAGGACGAGGACGTGGACGTGGACGTGGAGGACGAGGACGTGGATGTGGACGTGGACTTGGACGTGGACGTGGACGTGGACGTGGACTTGGACGTGGACGTGGACGTGGACGTGGTCGTGGTTGTGGACGTGGACGTGTACGTGGACGTGGACGTGGACGTGGACGTGTACGTGGACGTGGTCGTAGACATGGACGTGGACATGGACGTGGACCTGGACGTGGACGTGGACGTGGACCTGGACGTGGACGTGGACGTGGACGTGGTCGTGGACGTGGACGTGGTCTTGGACGTGGACGTGGACGTGGAGGACGAGGACGTGGACGTGGACGAGGAGGACGAGGACGTGGACGTGGACTTGGACGTGGACGTGGACGTGGACTTGGACGTGGACGTGGACGTGGACATGGACGTGGACGTGGTCGTGGACGTGGACGTGTACGTGGACGTGGACGTGGACGTGTACGTGGACGTGGTCGTGGACGTGGACGTGGTCGTGGACGTGGACGTGGACGTGGACGTGGACCTGGACGTGGACGTGGACGTGGACGTGGACGTGGACGTGGACGTGCACGTGCACGTGGTCGTGGACGTGGACGTGGACGTGGACGTGGTCGTGGACGTGGACGTGGACGTGGACGTGGTCGTGGACGTGGACGTGGACGTGGTCGTGGACGTGGTCGTGGACGTGGTCGTGGACGTGGATGTGGACGTGGACGTGGTCGTGGACGTGGATGTGGACGTGGACGTGGACGTGGACGTGGACTTGGACGTGGACTTGGACGTGGACGTGGACGTGGACGTCGACGTGGACGTGGACCTGGACGTGGACGTGGACGTGGACCTGGACGTGGACGTGGTCGTGGACGTGGACGTGGACGTGGTCGTGGACGTGGACGTGGACGTGGTCGTGGACGTAGACGTGGACGTGGACGTGGACGTGGACATGGTCGTGGACGTGGACGTGAACGTGGACGTGGACGTGGACGTGGACGTGGACGTGGACGTGGACGTGGTCGTGGACGTGGACGTGGACGTGGACGTGGTCGTGGACGTGGTCGTGGACGTGGACGTGGACGTGGACGTGGACCTCGACGTGGTCGTGGACGTGGACGTGGACGTGGACGTGGACTTGGACGTGGACTTGGACGTGGACGTGGACGTGGACGTGGTCGAGGACGTGGACGTGGACGTGGACGTGGACGTGGTCGTGGACGTGGACGTGGACGTGGACGTGGACTTGGACTTGGACGTGGACGTGGACGTGGATGTGGACGTGGACGTGGACCTGGACGTGGACGTGGACTTGGACCTGGACGTGGACGTGGACGTGGACGTGGACGTGGACGTGGTCGTGGACGTGGACGTGGACGTGGACGTGATCGTGGACGTGGACGTGGACGTGGACGTGGTCGTGGACGTGGACGTGGTCGTGGATGTGGACGTGGACGTGGTCGTGGACGTGGACGTGGACGTGGACTTGGACGTAGTTGTGGACGTGGACGTGGACGTGGAGGACGTGGACGTGGACGTGGAGGACGTGGACGTGGACGTGGACGTGGACGTGGTCGTGGACGTGGACGTGGTCGTGGACGTGGAGGTGGACGTGGACGTGGTTGTGGACGTGGACGTGGACGTGTACGTGGACGTGGTCGTGGACGTGGACGTGGACATGGACGTGGACGTGGACGTGGTCGTGGACGTGGACCTGGACGTGGACGTGGTCGTGGACGTGGACGTGGACGTGGACGTGGTCGTAGAAGTGGACGTGGACGTGGACGTGGACATGGTCGTGGACGTGGACGTGGACGTGGACGTGGACGTGGACGTGGACGTGGTCGTGGACGTGGACGTGGACGTGGTCGTGGACGTGGACGTGGACGTTGACCTCGACGTGGACGTGGTCGTGGACGTGGACGTGGACGTGGTCGTGGACAGGGACCTGGACGTGGACGTGGACTTGGACGTGGACGTGGACGTGGACGTGGACATCGACGTCGACGTGAACTTGGACGTGGACGTGGACGTGGACGTGGACGTGGTCGTATACGTGGACATGGACGTGGTCGTGGACGTAGACGTGGACGTGGACCTGGACGTTAACGTGGACGTGGACGTGGACTTGGACGTGGACGTGGACGTGGTCGTGGACGTGGACCTGGATGTGGTCGTGGACTTGGACGTGGACGTGGACGTCGACGTCGACGTCGACGTGGTCGTGGTCGTGGACATTGACGTGGACGTGGACGTGGACGTGGTCGTGGACGTGGACGTGGACGTGGACGTGATCGTGGACGTGGTCGTGGACGTGGTCGTGGACGTGGACGTAGACGTGGACCTGGACGTGGTCGTGGACGTAAACGTGGACGTGGACGTGGACTTGGACATGGACTTGGATGTGGACGTGGACGTGGTCGTGGACGTGGTCTTGGTCGTGGACGTGGACGTCGACGTGGACGTGGTCGTGGACGTGGACGTGCACGTGGACGTGGACGTGGACGTGGACGTGATCGTGGACGTGGACATGGACGTGGTCGTGGACGGGGTCGTGGACATGGTCGTGGACGTGGTCGTAGACGTGGACGTGGACGTGGACGTGGACCTGGACGTGGTCGTGGACGTGGACGTGGACGTGGACGTGGACTTGGACATGGACTTGGACGTGGACGTGGACGTGGACGTGGTCTTGGACGTGGACGTGGACTTGGACGTGGACTTGGACGTGGACGTGGACGTGGACGTGGACGTGGACGTGGTCGTGGACGTGGACGTGGACGTGGTCGTGGACGTGGACGTGGACGTGGTTGTGGACCTGGACGTAGACGTGGACGTGGACTTGGACGTGGTCGTGGATGTGGACCTGGATGTGGTCGTGGACTTGGACGTGGACATGGACGTGGACGTGGACGTGGTCGTGGACGTGGACGTGGTTGTGGACATCGAAGTGGACGTGGACGTGGATGTGGACGTGGACGTGGACCTTGATGCGGACGTGGACGTGGACGTGGACGTGGAGGATGTGGACGTGGACGTGGACGTGGACGAAGACGTGGAAGTGGACGAGAGGACGAGGACGTGGACGTGGACGTGGAGGACGAGGACGTTGCCGTGGACTTGGACGTGGACGTGGACGTGGACTTGGACGTGGACGTGGACGTGTAGGACGAGGACGTGGACATGGACGTGGAGGACGAGGACGTGGACGTGGACTTGGACATGGACGTGGACGTGGACTTGGACGTGGACGTGGAGGAGGACGTGGACGTGGACGTGGTCGTGGACGTGGACGTGTACGTGGACGTGGACGTGGACGTGGACGTGGACGTGGACGTGTACGTGGACGTGGACGTGGACGTGGTCGTGGACGTGGACATGGACGTGGACGTGGACCTGGACGTGGACGTGGTCATGGACCTGGACGTGGACGTGGTCGTGGTCGTGGACGTGGACGTCGACGTCGACGTCGACGTGGACTTGGACGTGGACGTGGACGTGGACGTCGACGTCGACGTCGACGTGGTCGTGGTCG
This sequence comes from Closterium sp. NIES-65, assembly GCA_948144175.1. Taxonomy (NCBI): domain Eukaryota; kingdom Viridiplantae; phylum Streptophyta; class Zygnematophyceae; order Desmidiales; family Closteriaceae; genus Closterium; species Closterium sp. NIES-65. The sequence goes on along the minus strand of CANXME010002237.1, from coordinate 297,432 downwards.
TGGACATGGACGTGGACGTGGACGTGGACGTGGTCGTGGACGTGGACGTGGACGTGGACGTGATCGTGGACGTGGTCGTGGACGTGGTCGTGGACGTGGACGTAGACGTGGACCTGGACGTGGTCGTGGACGTAAACGTGGACGTGGACGTGGACGTGGACTTGGACATGGACTTGGACGTGGACGTGGACGTGGTCGTGGACGTGGTCTTGGTCGTGGACGTGGACGTCGACGTGGACGTGGTCGTGGACGTGGACGTGCACGTGGACGTGGACTTGGACATGGACTTGGACGTGGACGTGGACGTGGACGTGGTCTTGGACGTGGACGTGGACTTGGACGTGGACTTGGACGTGGACGTGGACGTGGACGTGGACGTGGACGTGGTCGTGGACGTGGACGTGGTCGTGGACGTGGATGTGGACGTGGTCGTGGACCTGGACGTAGACGTGGACGTGGACTTGGACGTGGACGTGGACGTGGTCGTGGATGTGGACCTGGATGTGGTCGTGGACTTGGACGTGGACATGGACATGGACGTGGACGTGGTCGTGGACGTGGACGTGGTTGTGGACATCGAAGTGGACGTGGACGTGGATGTGGACGTGGACGTGGGCCTGGATGCGGACGTGGACGTGGACGTGGACGTGGAGGATGTGGACGTGGACGTGGACGTGGACGAAGACGTGGAAGTGGACGTGGAGGACGAGGATGTGGACGTGGACGTGGAGGACGAGGACGTTGACGTGGACTTGGACGTGGACGTTGACGTGGACTTGGACGTGGACGTGGACGTGGAGGACGAGGACGTGGACATGGACGTGGAGGATGAGGACGTGGACGTGGACTTGGACGTGGACGTGGACGTGGACTTGGACGTGGACGTGGAGGTGAACGTGGACGTGGATGTGGTCGTGGACGTGGACGTGTACGTGGACGTGGACGTGGACGTGGACGTGTACGTGGACGTGGTCGTGGACGTGGACGTGGACATGGACGTGGACTTGGACGTGGACGTGGACGTGGACGTGGACCTGGACGTGGTCGTGGATGTGGACGTGGACGTGGACGTGGACGTGGACGTGGACGTGGTCGTGGACGTGGACGTGCACGTGGACGTGGACGTGGACGTGCACGTGGACGTGGACGTGCACGTGGACGTGGACGTGGACGTGCACGTGGACGTGGACGTGGTCGTGGACGTGCATGTGGACGTGGACGTGGACGTGGACGTGGACGTGGTCGTGGACGTGGACGTGGTCGTGGACGTGGACGTGGACGTGGACGTGGTCGTGGACGTGGACGTGGTCGTGGACGTGGACGTGGACGTGGTCGTGGACGTGGACGTAGACATGGACGTGGACGTGGTCGTGGACGTGGACGTAGACGTGGACGTGGACCTGGACGTGGACTTGGACGTAGACGTGGACGTGGACGTGGACGTCGACGTCGACGTCGACGTGGACTTGGACGTGGACGTGGACGTGGACGTGGACGTCGACGTCGACGTGGTCGTGGTCGTGGACATGGACGTGGACGTGGACGTGGACTTGGTCGTGGTCGTGGACGTGGACGTGGACGTGAATGTGATCGTGGACGTGGTCGTGGACGTGGTCGTGGACGTGGACGTCGACGTGGACCTGGACGTGGTCGTGGACGTGGACGTGGACGTCGACGTCGACGTCAACGTGGCGTGGACGTGGTCGTGGACGTGCACGTGCACGTGCACGTGGACGTGGACGTGGACGTGGACGTGGTCGTGGACGTGGACGTGGTCGTGGACGTGGACGTGGACGTGGTCGTGGACGTGGACGTGGACGTGGACGTGGTCGTGGACGTGGTCGTGGACGTGGACGTGGACGTGGACGTGGACGTGGACCTGGACGTGGTCCTGGCGTGGACGTGGACGTGGATGTGGACTTGGACATGGACTTGGACGTAGACGTGGACGTGGACGTGGTCGTGGACGTGGACATGGACTTGGACGTGGACGTGGACGTGGACGTGGTCATGGACGTGGACGTGGACGTGGACGTGGACGTGGACTTGGACGTGGACGTGGACGTGGTCGTGGACGTGGACCTGGATGTGGTCGTGGACTTGGACGTGGACGTGGACGTGGACGTGGACGTGGTCGTGGACGTAAACGTGGTTGTGGACATCAAAGTGGACGTGGACATGGATGTGGACGTGGACGTGGACGTGGATGCGGACGTGGACGTGGACGTGGAGGATGTGGACATGGACGTGGACGTGGACGTGGACGTGGAAGTGGACGTGGAGGACGAGGACGTGGACGTGGACGTGGAGGACGAGGACGTTGACGTGGACTTGGACGTGGACGTGGACGTGGACTTGGACGTGGACGTGAAGGACGAGGACGTGGACATGGACGTGGAGGACGAGGACGTGGACGTGGACTTGGACGTGGACGTGGACGTGGACGTGGACTTGGACGTTGACGTGGAGGTGGACGTGGACGTGTACGTGGACGTGGACGTGGACGTGTACGTGGACATGGTCGTGGACGTGGACGTGGACATGGACGTGGACCTGGACGTGGACGTCGACGTGGACCTGGACGTGGACGTGGACGTGGACGTGGACGTGGACGTGGTCGTGGACGTGGACGTGGACGTGGACGTGGACGTGGACGTGGTCGTGGTCGTGGACGTGGACGTGGACGTGGACGTGGTCGTGGACGTGGACGTGGACGTGGACATGGTCGTGGACGTGGTCGTGGACGTGGTCGTGGACGTGGACGTGGACGTGGACGTGGACGTGGACGTGGACGTGGTCGTGGACGTGGTCGTGGACGTGGACGTGGACGTGGACGTTGACGTGGACGTGGACGTGGACTTGGACGTGGACTTGGACGTGGATGTGGATGTGGACTTGGACGTGGTCGTGGACGTGGACGTGGACGTGGACGTGGTCGTGGACGTGGACGTGGACGTGGACGTGGACGTGGACTTGGACGTGGACGTGGACGTGGACGTGGACCTGGACGTGGACGTGGACTTGGACGTGGACGTGGACGTGGTCGTGGACGTGGACGTGGTCGTGGACGTGGTCGTGGACGTGGACGTGGACGTGGACGTGGACGTGGACGTGGACGTGGTCGTGGACGTGGACGTGGACGTGGACGTGGACGTGGACGTGGACGTGGACGTGGACGTGGACGTGGTCATGGACGTGGATGTGGACGTGGACGTGGTCGTGGACGTGGACGTGGACGTGGACGTGGACGTGGACGTGGACGTGGACGTGGTCGTGGTCGTGGACGTGGAGGTGGTCGTGGACGTGGACGTGGAGGTGGTCGTGGACGTGGACGTGGACGTGGTCGTGGACTTGGACGTGGACGTGGACGTGGACGTGGTCGTGGTCGTGGACGTGGACGTGGACGTGGAGGTGGACGTGGACGTGGACGTGGACGTGGACGTGGACGTGGTCGTGGACGTGGACGTGGACGTGGACGTGGTCGTGGACGTGGACGTGGACGTGGACGTGGACGTGGACGTGGTCGTGGACGTGGACGTGGACGTGGACCTCGACGTGGTCGTGGACGTGGACGTGGACGTGGACTTTAACGTGGACTTGGACGTGGACGTGGACGTGGACGTGGACGTGGACGTGGTCGTGGACGTGGACGTGGACGTGGACGTGGACGTGGACCTGGACGTGGACGTGGACTTGGACGTGGACGTGGACGTGGACGTGGACGTGGACGTGGACGTGGACGTGGTCGTGGACGTGGACGTGGACGTGGACGTGGACGTGGACGTGGTCGTGGACGTGGACGTGGACGTGGACGTGGACGTGGTCGTGGACGTGGACGTGGACGTGGACGTGGACGTGGTTGTGGACGTGGACGTGGTCCTGGACGTGGACGTGGACGTGGTCGTGGACGTGGACGTGGACGTGGACTTGGACGTAGATGTGGACGTGGACATGGAAGACGTGGACGTGGACGTGGAGGACGTGGACGTGGACGTGGACGTGGAGGACGTGGACGTGGACGTGGACGTAAACGTGGTCGTGGACGTGGACGCGGACGTGGATGTGGTCGTGGACGTCGACGTGGACGTGGTCGTGGACGTGGACGTGGATGTGGACGTGGACCTGGACGTGGACGTGGACGTGGACGTGGACGTGGTCGTGGACGTCGACGTGGACGTGGACGTGGTCGTTGACGTGGACGTGGACGTGGTCGTGGATGTGGACGTGGACGTGGACGTGGACGTGGTCGTGGACGTGGACCTGGACCTGGACGTGGACGTGGACGTGGACATGGACGTGGAGGACGTGGTGGTGGAGGTGGAGGACGTGGACGTGGACGTGGACGTGGTCGTGGACGTGGACGTGGACGTGGACGTGGACTTGGACGTGGACGTGGACGTGGACGTGGACCTGGACGTGGACGTGGACTTGGACGTGGTCGTGGACGTGGACGTGGACGTGGACGTGGACTGTTGAGTCTGCGCTCTCAGGTACCGCGTCGGCTCCGGCCACCCACACCTTCACCCTTGACTCGGGTGCTTCCCGCTCCTTTTTTCGAGACCGCACCACGCTTACGCCGCTTAGTCGGCCAGTGGTAGTCTCCTTGGCAGACCCCTCTCGGGGTCCTGTCCTTGCCCACTTCTCCACTGTTCTACCGTGTTCGGCGGCCCCTTCTGGCACCCTGTCGGGTCTTTACCTCCCCTCGTTCTCTACGAACTTGGTGAGTGGTGCTGACCTCCAGGATGGAGGGGTTCACCAGTTCACTCCTGCGAGTCAGCGAGTGACCCACTGTACCTGTGCTCGGATGGGCCGTCACTTGGCCATGTTTACCCGTCCGCCGGGGTCGAGCTTGTACACACTGACTACTGAGTCTCCTCCGGTCGTTGAGTCTGCTCAGGTAGCCGCATCGGGTCAGGTGTTTGCTGCGGCGTCCAGGTCTGGTCCTGAGTGTGCCCCGTGCTCGTGTCCTCTCCTGTGTCACCTGACTCTCCTCTAGCACCACCGCTTTGGTCACCCCTCCCTGCGTCGTCTTCGAGGCATGGCCTCCCGTGTCCTTGTCTCTGGTCTCCCCCGGTCCCTCCCTTCCCTTCCTCCGGGGCCTGCCCCCACCTGCGTTCCCTGCGTCAAGGGGCGGCAGCGCGCTGCTCCTCACTCCTCCGAGTTTCCTCCGACAGAGGCTCCGCTGCAGACGCTTCACATGGACGTGTGGGGCCCAGCCCGCGTACGTGGACAAGGTCACGAGCGTTACTTTCTGCTGGTGGTTGACGACTACTCGCGTTACACCTCAGTCTTCCCCTTGCGCAACAAGGGTGAGGTCACTGAGGTGTTGATCGCCTGGATCCGCGCGGCTCGTCTCCAGCTCCGAGAGAGTTTCGGCTCGGACTTTCCTGTTCTGCGTCTGCACTCTGACAGAGGCGGAGAGTTCTCCTCTGGCCTTCTACGAGCCTTCTGTCGTGCACGAGGCATTCGCCAGACCTTCACGCTTCCGGACTCTCCGTAGCAAAATGGGATCGCTGAGCGCCGCATTGGCATGGTCATGGACGTCGCTCGTACGTCCATGGTCCATGCGGCTGCCCCCCTATTTTCTGTGGCCATTTGCGGTTCGGTACGCGGCGCATCAGATCAACCTTCAGCCCCGGGTCTCCATGCAGGAGACCTCCCCTGCTTTGCTGTGGACGGGGAAGGTTGGCGATGCGTCTCCGTTCCGTGTCTAGGGATCTCGAGCGTTTGTCCGCGACTTGTCTGCGGACAAGCTGTCCCCTTGTGCTGTTCCCAGCGTCTTCCTTGGCTTCCCCCTTGACGCGCCGGGCTGGCAGTTCTACCACCCCACCTCGCGCCGTGTTCTGTCCTCCCAGGACGTCACGTTTGACGAGTCGGTTCCCTACTACCGTCTCTTCCCCTACCGCACTGCGTCCCTCCCCCCCCCCGCCGCTCTTCCTTACACCAGGTCCCCCTCCGGTAGACCCCCTCCCCCCTCAAGGTCCTGCCCCCTCAGGTGTGTCTCAGGTAGACCCAGTCGACCCTGTCGAGGTAGCTGTTAGGGGTGCTGCTAGGGGTGCTGAGCCTGGAGGTGCTGACTCTGGGGGTGCTACGCCTGGGGGTGCTGAGCCTGGGGGTGCTACGCCTGGGGGTACTGCGTCTGGGGATGCTGAGCCTGGGGGTGCTGACTCTGGGGGTGGTGCGTCTGGGGGTGCGGAGTCTGAGGGTACTAGACCTACTCGTGTGGCGTCTGGCGGTGCTGGGCCTGGAGGTTCTTCTGGTGCGTCGTCCCGGCGGGAGCTACTCTCTCCACAGGAGCTGCGTGAGCTAGAGGCGAGCTGCTGGAGCTGGAGGTGCTGCGGGTGCTGGAGGTTCTGCTGCTACTGAGGGTGCTAGTGCCGCGGGTCCCGGAGGTGCTCGTACTGGGAGTACTGGAGCTGCTGGGCCTGCGGGTGCTTCTCGTAGCTGGTGGTGCTGCGGGCGTCGGTGCTACTAAGGGTGCTGGAGCTGGACCCGCTGCGTCTTCTGGTGGTCCGGCTGGAGCTGGAGCTGCTGGGGGTGTTGGCGCTGAGGGTGCCTCTGGTGAAGGTGCCTCTGAGGGTATTGGAGTTGGCGTTGCTGGAGCTGGGGGTGCTGCTGGCGCTGGTGCAGTCATTCGGGGTGCAGGTGCTGTCCCTTCTAGTGCTGGTGGTGCAGAGCGGCCGCGGCCGTACTTCGTTCCGCTCCTTGAGCAGATTCTTGGTCTTCCGCCCTCTGCTAGTCCGGCTCCTCCCTTAGAGTGTCCACCGCCTGTCCAGTCCGAGTCACAGTTACAGCCTACCTCTCCTCTGCCTGCTCCTTCTCCCTACACTGGTCCTACTGGAGGTCTTGCTGAGCGTCGTGAGCCTTAGTCTGGTCCTGCGTCGCATGTCCGTGCTGCTCGCACTAGTAGTCGTGGTTCGCGTCAGCGTCCTCCCCCTGTCCCCGGCACGCACCGGATGTCTCTGCGTCCTTCCACTGCTCCGCTACGTGCCCCTTTGCCTTCTCCTCCTGAGTCCTCTCTTCCTGTTCTTGCTGACCCGGAGTCGGACTCCCTTCGTGCTGCCAGTCCTACTGTCACGCGTCTCCTTGCCACTGTCGTCACTAACCCTTCCTTTGAGTCCGCAGCTGTGTCTGCCTTAGTTTCTGAGCTTGTCGACTTCGCTGCTCGCTGTCGCCTAGACTACGCTGCTAGTCTTGTCGCTGAGTCTGAGTCTGTCTGTCCTCTGTCCGTCGGGGGTGAGTCTGCCCTTGGCACGGACGTCCTTGAGGACAGGCAGGAGGAGTTCCAGTGCTTTGCTGCTGCTTCACCTCATCTCGTGTCCATGCTGCTTGCCCCTAAGAAAGACCCATATGCACCAGACATCCCGACTCCACGCTCTTACACGGAGGCAATAGAGGGTCCCTACTCCTCTCAGTGGCAGGCGGCCATGGATGCAGAGATGGCTTCCTGGAAGTCCACAGGCACCTACGTCGACAAGGTTCCCCCTCCTGGGGCGAACATCGTCAGTGGCATGTGGATTTTCAGGGTGAAGCGGCCGCCGGGTTCTCCGCCTGTCTTCAAGGCGCGCTACGTGGCTCGTGGCTTCAGTCAGCGGCAGGGAGTTGACTACTTTCATACCTTCTCTCCCACCCCGAAGATGACCACTCTTCGGGTACTGCTGCACATAGCCGCTCACCGTGACTACGAGCTTCACTCTCTTGACTTCAGCAGTGCTTTCTTGCAGGGCAGCCTGCACGAGGAGATCTGGCTGCGCCACCCACCTGGCTTCACTGGGTCTTTTCCTCCTGGTACCCAGTGGAGCCTCCGGCGGCCAGTCTACGGTCTCCGCCAGGCACCTCGTGAGTGGCACGACACACTGAGGACTACACTTGCGGCTCTTGGGTTTGCTCCCTCTACTGCCGACCCGTTGTTGTTTCTGCGCACCAACACTTCTTTGCCACCGTTCTACATCCTCATGTACGTCGACGACTTGGTCTTTGCCACAGGTGACACTGCTGGACTCGCCCACGTGAAGTCCGAGCTGCAGAAGAGACACACGTGCACAGACCTGGGTGAACTGCGTAGCTACCTTGGCTTGCAGATCACCCGGGACAGAGCACAGCGCACCATTACCCTGACTCAGTCACACATGGTGCAGCAGGTCCTTCAGCGCTTCGCCTTCACGTACTCCTCGCCTCAGGCCACTCCTCTGTCTACTCGCCACTCGCTCTCAGCTCTGCCTTCGGATGAGTCCGTAGAGTCGAGTGGCCCGTACCCAGAGCTTGTTGGCTGCCTCATGTACCTGATGACCTGCACACGACCTGACCTTGCATACCTTCTTAGCATTCTCGCACGCTATGTTGCTCCTGGGAGACACCGACCAGAGCACATGGCTGCAGCGAAGAGGGTGTTGCGCTACTTGTGCAGTACGTCGGGCATGGGGCTAGTGCTTGGAGGGTGGAGTCTAGTGGTCCTCACTGGTCACGCAGACGCTTCTTGGGCTGACGACCAGGCTACGCAGCGGTCGTCACAGGGTTACACCTTCAGCCTTGGTTCCGGCTCTGTTTCGTGGCGGTCTACGCGCTCGTCTTCTGTTCTCGGCTCCAGTTGTGAGGCTGAGATCTACGCAGGGGCCATGGCTGCACAGGAGCTACGCTGGCTCACCTACCTGCTGACTGACCTAGGAGAGCCGCCTCGTTCTCCTCCAGTTCTCTACGTAGACAACAAGGCCATGCTGGCCTTGTGTCGGGAGCACAGACTGGAGCACAGAACGAAGCACATTGCTCTTCGCTACTTCCTTGCTCGTGAGCTGCAGCAGCGAGGTCAGCTGCGCCTTGCTTACGTGGCCTATGAGGCCAACACTGCTGATATCTTCACCAAGGCACTTGCGCCTTGTGATCATCAGCGCTTCTGTACTCTGTTAGGTCTTGTACCTACCTTGCCTCACTTGCTCACTTCTTGACCTTGCTTGTACTGTTACATATATATATACCTGCTCTTGCTTGTTTAGCGTTATGTATATGTGTGTACTCATGCATGTGAACTGGCCTTGTGGCCTTGAACTTGTGCTCAGAATGTGTGGTGACGTTGTGATCCACCCTGAGCTTGCTTTGCCTTGCTTTGCTTGACTGGTCTTGTGACCCCTTGTTCTCCCCCACTTTGCCTATGGGGGTGTGTCAAACTTATATGATCTAGCCTGTGTAGGCTGTAGCGGGTTAGATACTAAGGGGTACACAATTCTAGGGTTTCATATTTGTATCAATTTCATTCCTTAGTCAATCCATTCTCGTTCAAAGTTTCTCAAGATTGGGTGTATCTCCCAGCACGCGCGAGAATTTCACAGACGACCCCATGTAGCTTCGACTCGATTGAAAAGGCAAGCATGAGACCTATAGTTCGGTGTTTAAAGATATAAAAAATATATATGTCATTTTATAAACGCTGGCGCTTATAAATTTACTCGATTATAAGCCCACCCCCCTGTTAAAACCTGCTTTATTATTGCCCCCCATGGGGGTATATCCGGGGGGAGACGGTACCGTCATCACCCGGATATAAGACAGTGTTGAATAGTAGACAGGGGTTGTCTATTATACAGGCGTCTCTTATAAACAGGCTATCCTTATTATAAGGCACCTATTTGTGTGTACGAGATGACTTATGTGTCTTAGAATCGAAACTGCAATATATTATAGTGAAAATTGAAGTACTGCGTAGATTTTTACCCTTGCGACACGCGAATTCTGCCACGTGCTGACTCACGTAGTACCAAATTTGTCTCTGCAAGTATTCTCGATGACGTGGCTCCCTAAACAATGGTTGCCGAAGTGGCACCTTCGCAACACCCACCCACACTCATAATGAGAAACTCTTTTCAAGATGTGTGAAAATAATTTTAAGTAGTTTTAAAAAGTTTCCGTTTATAAGACTTATAACACACCCAAAACCTCCCAAAATACAAGATAACCCACGCATTTTTTTTAGTGTATGAGATAAGACATATATGTCTTATATTCGGGCGATGACGGTATGAGTTGAGTACCTGTTACGGGTGCAATGAATCGAGGTAGCAAGGATTGCACTAGGTGTCAAGCGAGTACAAAATGTGAGCGAAGACATGAGCAAACATTTATACGCGAAACATGCAAACGGTAACGCGGTGCGTGCGAGCTAGCTAGTGCTACGCTGGCATCGAGGTTCGGGCTAGTCCCGAAGCGTAGGCCGACACGACCGGGCCAGCAGTGCGAGGTTTGGTGAAACAGTGCGCGCGAAATCGGCGAAGCCCCGTTAGCAGTAACGAGCGAACAACGGCTGCTGCTGTAGGCGATGTTGCAGGGCGCGCTAAGGAATGTCGAGAAAATTCCTTACACTATCCCCCCCCCCTCAAGAAGCCCCCTCCGCTATGCGAGTGCGTGTATATCGCGAAAACCCCGGCTCCTCAGCTACACTTGCAGGGTAGGATGGTTTTCGATGTTGGCCAGGGGCACCCAGCTATCCTCAGTTGGCGTGCGGTCCTTTCAGCGAACGAGGAATTCAATCCTCCTGATTCTCGTGGGGTGTCGAATCCGATGGCTCAGGATTTTTTCGGGCTCGATGATCGGCTCCGATGCAGGGCGAGTCAAAGATGGCGGGCGGTGACGAGGCAGTTGGCTTGTGGTTGGGATGTACGGGCAAAGTAGGCTGACGTGGAACGAAGGGCTGATGTACCAGTCCGTCGGCAACAGTAGGTGGGCTGTCACTGGGGTAATCATGTGGCTGATTTGGAATGGTCCACAGTAGCGGGGTCGTAATTTCGGTACGACGAGCAGTCTTAAGTTCTGTGTGTTGAGCAGTACGTAATCGCCTAACTGGTACGTGACTGGGCGGCGGTGGCGGTCAGCGTTGCGCTTAGCGATGACATTTGCCTTTTTATTTGCTTCAGCGGCTCTGGTGCGGGCTGTCAGAGGTCCACTGGTGATCCCCGATCGATCCTAGGGAAGGGTTACAGGCACATTTGCCTGGGGGGTTATGGGCGCACTGACCCGCTACTGAAACAAGCCCTTTTATCCCAATGGTCTAGTGGTTGGGATTCTGAGATGGTATCAGAGCGAAGGTCTCGGGTTCGAATCCCGGTGTATGCACTTCGGGCATCCCAGTGCGGGGGGGTGTCAGAGGTCCACTGGTGATCCCCGATCGATCCTAGGGAAGGGTTACAGGCACATTTGCCTGGGGGGTTATGGGCGCACTGACCCGCTACTGAAACAAGCCCTTTTATCCCAATGGTCTAGTGGTTGGGATTCTGAGACGGGCAGCTTGCAGAATCTCGGCGAATTGTTGTGCACGTGGCGTTGGGTTGTCCGGACTCGGCGTCATGGGCACTGTAGGGTTTTGCCTGTAGTTCAGGTAGAACGGGGACTGCTGCGTCGTCGCTGACGTGGCATTGTTGTATGCGAACTCAATCAGTGGCAGCTGCTGCTCCCAAGTGGTCGGGTCTGTGAAAGTTAGAAGAGAGAAGAGGATTGCACTAGCAAGAATGGGGATACAAATAGCAAACCCTAGAAGGGTTGTACTCGCTATAGAGCACCACACTACAGGCTAGAGCATAAGATAACATTCTGACACACCCCCATAGCCAAAGTGGGGTGTAATCAGCAGAGGAAGCAAAGCAGTACAAGCTCAGGGTGGATCACAATGTCACCACACATTCTGAGCACAAGTTCAAGAAGCAATAGTTTAAAGGGTACAATTATGAGCAAAGCTAGTGGTAGTCACAACGGGCAAGCGAGGAGGAGGAGAGAGAGTGAGAGGAGAGGAGATAGGAGGCGACGGCTGAAGCTGCAAACACACGGGCAACAGGAGGCAGACTGGCACAGCGGCTACCGGACGAAGTCCCCGGAATACAGGAGTAACAGGCCCCGCGGCTAAAGTAGCGGTAGACGAGCAACGGACCCACGGGCGGCTGGCACAGCTGGCTACGACTGGGCCACCGGACGAAGTCCCCGGAATACAGGTGCTGCTGGCGACACGACGGCAACCTCCATACAGCTTCCCCAAACTATCCCACTCCCCCTGGCACACACCCGCTGCTACACCGCTAGCTCCACTCCCACGCACCCCCCTTAAACCCTAAACCCCAGTCTCCCACACATCCATCCCCCTCAGCGACAGCTGCAGCAGTGGGAGACAAAGGAGGAGGAGGAGCAAAGGGAGGAATGCAGAAGTGCCACCCCCATACTCGCCACCCCCTACTCGCCACTCCCCAAACCCTAACACAGGCAGGGCGGGATGGCGGGTAGGGAGGTTACGGGGGAGGGGGGGGGGGGGGGGGGGGGGGGGGGGAACTGACGCGCGGCCTCCCAGGGCGCCAAGACAGGCAGCAGAAGGGGCGGCGCTCGCCCCCCTCCCCCAGGTAAGTCCTCCCGTCGCCTGTCGAGGGGCCCCCGAGGGTCGCCTCGACAGGCGACGGGAAAAGGGGGCGGAGGCGGGGCCGGGGCCGGGGCGCAGGTAGGGCGATGGGGCCGGGGCGCAGGTAGGGCGTCGGGGCCGGGGCCGCAGGCGGGGCCGGGGCCGGGGCGCAGGTAGGGCGACGGGGCCGAGGCGCGTGCCCTCGGTGCGCCGTGACGGGTCCCCGTCGCCCGTCGCGGCGCCTCCAGAGGGCGACGCGGCGAACGACGGGGCAGAAGCCCGTCGCGCGCCTCGGGGCGCACGGCGGGCAGAAAACCGCCGCGCGCCTCGGGGCGCACGGCGGGCAGAAAACCGCCGCGCGCCTCAGGGCGCACGGCGGGCAGAGAACCGCCGCGCGCCTCGGGGCGCACGGTGGGAAGAAAAAACTGCCGCACGCCATGGGGCGTGCGGCACAGAGAGTAGCAGTAGTAGTTGCAGCGGAAGCAACGAGGTGGTGAGCCCACCCACAGGATCGATCCAAGGGGATCGACCTGCTCTGATAGCATGTGAAAGTTAGAAGAGAGAAGAGGATTGCACTAGCAAGAATGGGGATACAAATAGCAAACCCTAGAAGGGTTGTACTCGCTATAGAACGTCAACGACGACCATAACCGCGTCGCTACCCCCAGGGTTTGAAGGTAACCCCGTGACGAAATCCATGGTAACCTGCTGCCATGCGCGCTCAGGAGGTGGAATCGGCTGCAACTGACCCGTTTTTTTTTTTTTCGCGAGCTCTTCATCACCTGACACGTAGGACACGAACCCACGTGGTGCTGTACGTCGGTCAACAGCTCCGGCCAGTCATAATACCGCTGCAGTTGCTGTTGCGTTTTTTCTACCCTGAAATGTCCTGAGGTAATCACGTCGTGTGCCTCCTGCAGTAATAGATCCCTCAGTAGTAAGTACGCGGGTACCCAGATGCAGTTTGTGCCTGTTTTTACGTAATAGACTCCTTTTGCTTCTGCAAGTTGCTGTGAATTTCCAGTCGTGAAAAATGGGTCGGTACTGTATCTGTGGGTGAATAGGCCTGTTAGCAATGGGTTGGTTTGGGCAAGTAGGATGGCGTAGAGTTGGGCGGTGGGGCGTGTGAGTGCGTCGGCGATGTTGAATGCACCTTTTTTGTACGTGACCGTGTAGTGGAAGTTGGACTCTAGATAGTCCAACCAGCGGAGTTGTCGCGGGTTGAGATTCGGTTGGGCGCGAAGGTACTGTAGTGATCGGTGGTCTGTCCGTACCGTCACGTCTGCTCCTGTGAGGCAATATCGCCACACCTTGAACGCGTGCACGATCGCCAGCATCTTGCGGTCGTGTATCGGATAGTTGCGTTCGGGCGGGTGAAGCTTGCGGGACTCGTACTCGATTGGCTGGAGGCTGTTCCCGAAGTCCTGCAGTAGTACTGCTCCCACAGCGATGTCACTAGCATCGGTGACCAGCTCGAACGGACGGTGCGGATCTGCGATGTGAAGCACGGGCGGCGACCACAAAATATTTTTGAGGGCCGAGAAGGCAGCTTGCTCTTTCTCCCCCCACGTGTACTCAACCCCCTTCCTTAGCAGGTCGGTCAATGGGGCAGTCAACTTCGCCATGTCGGGGACGAACCGGCGCACGTAGTTGACAAACCCCAGAAAACTCTGCAACTCGGTCAAGTCGGTCGGCGCGTGCCATGCTTGAACCGTCACAATTTTCTTCGGGTCTATTTTCACTCCATCAGCTGAAATGATGTGTCCTAAAAACTCCAGTCGGTCCTGTAAAAACTCACACTTAGAGGTTTTGGTCAGTAGGCGGTTCTCACTCAGTATTTAAAAAACGGCTTCGATGTCCTGTAAGTGCTGTGCTCTGTCGGGGCTGTAAATCAATATGTCGTCGAGGTACACGGCATGACTGTATATTCGAATAATCCGTAGCGTGTTCGTAAAGCTGTCTTAGGGCAGTCGGGTGGGTTGACGCGAATCTGGTGGTAAACCCCTCTAAGGTCAATATCGAGAAAACTCGGGCTGTGCGCAGTTGGTCGATCAGTTCGTCGGCTCGCGGAATGGGGTAACGTGATTTGACGGTAACTCTGTTCAGTGCCCTGTAGTTTATGCACATGCGAAAACCCCCGTCCTTCTTCGGCGTGAACAGTATCAGTGCTGCGAAGGGTGACGAACTCGGGCGAATGAATTTTTTTTCGAGCAGGTAATATAGCTGCTTCCTCAGTTCGTCCAGTTTGGGTTGGGTCAGTCGGAACTGTCGCCGTACTGTCGGCTGTCGCTGTACTGTGGTCATGCGGTCGCTGAGGTGGCAGTCCCGTCGGCAGGTCGTCCAGAAATATTTCACTGTTAGCTTCAGGAGTGCTGCCACGTCATCCTGTACGTCGGCTCGCAGTTTCTGTAGATCCCCCCCTTTGTCTGCTGCCTCGGCTTCCCGAATGTCAACCGCGTACACGTTAGCTCCTACCGTTACGGCGTGTTTCATCGTGATCGCGTCAACACGCACCGACGAAGACTCAGGCGAGCCCCAGCAAGGTAAGGCAAAGTTGTTACCATTCACTCGCACGGTGCAGTCACCCGTCGTCCAGTCAATTCGTGGATTGTGTCGTCGCAGCCAATCACGACCGAGTAAAATGTCGATTCCATCGAGGGTTGTTGCGAGCATTTCCTGGCTAAACGTGAAGTTACCCCCGCATCGAATCAGAACCCGGTCTACGCGTTCCCGTATCGCCAGCGGCGTGCCGTTAACCAGTCTTGCGTCGATCTCAAGTAAGCATCTGTCCAGTGGCAGTTTCAGTTTCTGTGTTGTGGCAGTGTTGATGAGGCTGTGGCTGGCTCCCCCATCTACGAAGATTTTTACTAAGTCCGTCCCAATTTTCCCACTAAGCAGAATGGGGCTGTCTACCATAGTACCCTCCTTATTCGGCCGGCACAATCACTCGGTGAGGGCCGGTTGGGTCGGGCGAGCGGCGTGACCTGACAGTAGGGGGCCCGTCTGCTACTGACTCCCAGCGTTTCCCTGCTACTTGGTCTGTTTCTGCTGCTCAGCTTCCCCCTTTCCCTTAGCGTTTTCAAGGCATTCGCTCTTACAGTGTCCCGGCCGATTGCACGCGAAGCAGCGCCCTTTGGACGGTGCGGCAGCGGCATTCGTGGCGACGGCACGTATCGTAGCGCCCTCGTTCGTCCCACGAGACCGATGTCCCCAGTTGTTGCTTCCATAGGACCCCTATCTCGGTCGGCGGAACAAATCTAGCTTTTCCGCCATAGCGAGAATTTCTTGAAAATCGGTGACGCCGCGAAGCTAGATTTCCTGAGCGATGTCGTGCTTCAGGCCGCCGATGTAGCGGTCGATGCGTTCGCTCTCGTGCATATAACCCACTTGCTCGCATAGCGCCAGAAACCCGCTGGTGTAGTTCTGGACGGAACCGAGGTGGCACCAAGCGCGGAGCTTCTGTCGCGCCGCAATCGAGGCCGCAATTGGCTCAAACCGAGCGCGCAGACCTGCGCACCACGCGTCCCACGTGCGATATTGGGGCACCTCCACGAAATACGACGGCGCCCAGGGTCCGGTTTGTCCTTCCCGTGTCGGTAGAGTCGCGTACTCCGCCGGCTTTGTGACGATGACACGCCACCAATCCATGGCGGGTCCTCGCAGCAGCGACACGGCATAACGGATTTTTGCCGTCTCCTCCGAGACGTAATTGGCGTCGAAGAAGACATTCATCGTGAATAACCACGCCTGAACTGTAGGACCACCCCGTTGACTTAGGTCGAAGTATGGCGGACGCTGCGGCTTCAGCGGCATCGGCGACGGCAGTGTTGATTCGCCGGCCGGCACAGAAATCGTGACTCGAGGCTGACTCCTGGCCGCATTCGTCGCTTCGGGGTGTGTCGTGCCATGGTCGTCGTCTCCGTCGTGGCGGATGACGCCATCACTGGCCGCGCTCGCGGGTTGCCCCACACTTCCATGTTGCGATGTTTGTGGTGCGGGCTGTACCAGAGTGCTAGGTGCTTGAGATTGTGCTTGCTGTACTCTTGCGACGTCATTCTGCAGGGACGTGCGTTCTGCCGTCAGCGCCGCGATTTCTTCAGACCTTTCGCGAAGTTGCTGCAGCAGTTCGTTCAAGCACTCCCGCGTGAGAGTGGTGACGTCGATGTGCTCGGCCATTACGAAGGGCGTCGGCTCGGCTTAGTCTAGGTGCAGTCGTGGCTGCACGTATTTACGAGAGAACGCGAAGACAGCGGCTCCTAGGCAGGGCTCACTTTATCAGAAATTTTTTGTCTGAATTTCTGGATTCTGAACACATTTTTACTGGTTCATCTGATGCCGTAGACATGCTGTTTAGTTTCGTCTGATTTTTTTAGAGAAGCTTTTTCTATTCATCTGATTTCTCAGACAGCCTTATACAGTTCGTCTGAGATTGCAGATATCGATTCTTTTTCGACTGAAGGCAAAACTCTCGAAACTAGCGTTCTACATGATTCGAACTGGATACCTCAGTTTTCACTGATCCATATTCTAAAGACTGGACCATTAGAGCTGTTCAACTCTTTTACTTAGTTCTTTCAATCATATATAAGAGTACATTGCTTGCTAGCTTTATATCTTCTCAGACAAGTATTTAGGATTCGTTTGAAAAGCTAGACAAGGTTACAGTTTTCGTCTGACAATCAGACAAGGAGCCAGGACCCGGTCTTGACATCAGACGGGTCATTTTACTAAAGTTAGCCCTTCTCCTAGGGGTTAAGTTGGGTGAGTCCCTTCGAGTGAAAAAACAAAAGTTGATTTCCTGGGGTGCGGAGATGCGCGGTCCGAGAAGAAAGAGGCTCTGATACCAAGTGTTACGGGTAAAATGAATTGAGGTAGCGAGGATTGCACTAGGTGTCAAACGAGTACAAAATGTGAGCGAAGGCATGAGCGAACATTTATACGCGAAACATGCAAACGGTAATGCGGTGCGTGCGAGCTAGCTAGTGCTACGCTGGCGGCAAGGTTCGGGCTAGTCCCGAAGCGTAGGCCGACACGGCCGGGCCAGCAGTGCGAGGTTTGGTGAAACAGTGCGCGCGAAACTGGCGAAGCCCCGTTAGCAGTAACGGGCGAACAACGGCTGCTGCTCTATGCGATGTTGCAGGGCGCGCTAAGGAATGTCGAGAAAATTCCTTACAGTACCGTACTATATCATTATTCATTATATAATTGACTTTTGTAGTTAGTTTCCAAATGCACGTAACTGCACTGCACCCATGCAGGTGCGGCAGTCTATCGCAGACGCACGAGGGTGCCGGCTTTCATTCGAGACATCAGTCTAGGGTTAGCCACACCTCAATCCCTCGTTCAACACCCTTATCTGGCGGCTCTCGCATCAAGTGCCCAACAGCACTAGACATCTCATATGACCGTTGCACCTGCAGCCGGGCCGTGCAGTTGCGCGTTGCGGAGTGGCGGCGATGGAGGCGGCGGCGGCGACGTGGGTGGTGGAGGTGACCAAGTACAAGGATCAGAGCAAGGACGCGCTCTGCCTCGCCATCGCCGACTCCCTCGCGCTCGCGCAGTCGCCGTCGCAGGGACGCGCGGCGAGCATTCTCGTCGTGCACGTCATGACCGAAGTGCCCTGCTCGCGTGCGTCGCACCGTTCTCTACTTCCGTTCAACCCCGCTCCCTCTCTCCTCTCGCCCTTCGCCGCGCCCATTCCGTCGTTGCTTCTCCCGGGCTGCGGGCCGCGGGCTCGCGATGCGATTCGGCGAGAGCAGAGATCAGGCTGCGTCGCGACGTGCCGCCCGCCGCGCAGCAGCATCGCGTGCATGCCAGGGTCGCGTGCACCTCACGTATCTCGTGATCTACTTCCGATTTCCCGCAACTCCGCATTTTTTTTCACACCCCCTCTCCCCCGCCTTTCCACCCAACCTCATCGTCTGCCCATCCTCTTGTGATGTTTAGCGCTCGCCAAAAGCGAGAGCCTCACTTTCTGCCCCCTCACACCCTCATTTCCCCGCCTCCCCCTTGTCGCGCGAGCGCGGAGCAGGCGGGATGGAGCTGCCGGCGAGCGAGGTGGACCCGAAGACGGCAATGGAGCACGGCCGGCGCCTCGTGGAGGTCATGCTGCGCCCCGTCCTCGCGTACGCCAAGGCCAAACACGTGCGGTCCAACCCCCCAACCGCGCCCTCCCTCCACTCCCTCATCCGCGCTCTCCCTCAACTCCGCTCTCCGCCCGCTGTCACTCGTTCCCAGCCCTCACTCCCTCATCACCTCCCGCCCTCCCCGTGCCCGCGTCTTTCCTCCCTCCGCCCGTCCCATTCCCGCTAATCGGCATGGAACAATGCCGCCTACGAGTTTCCCAAACTCGTGCTCCACGTGCCTGCCCCTCTCGTCTGTATATGCGTGTGCATGGGCTTGTGCGTGTGCGTGCATGTGAGCATGGGCGTGTGCATGGGTGTGGGCGTGCATGTGAGCATGGACGTGGGAATGGTCGTGTGCGTGTGCGTGGGCGTGTGCGTGTGTGTGTGCGTGTGTGTGTGCGTGTGTGTGTGCGCGGGCGTGGGCGTGGGCGTAAGCGTGGGCGTGGGCGTGGGCATGTGTGTGCATGGTGGCTACCCACAGGTGCACTGCAGTGCAGCGTTGGAGCGAAACGATTCGAGAGAGCACGGGCTGTGCGCGGCGGCCAGGCGAGCCAACGCTGACCGCGTCTACATCGCCGCCCGCAAGTGAGTAAGGGGGCGCGGCGCGTTTACATCGCCACCCGCAAGTGAGTACGGGGGCGTGTGTACATCGCCGCCCGCAAGTGCGCCTCTGCCTCTGCATTGTCCCAACCCTCCCGCTCACCATTGCATTGCACTCACTCCCTTTCGTTAGGCGCCTTATGCACCACAAATATGGACTGTGGTTCCTGTGATTGCTGTCTTGGTTGGTTGTTTTATCACGGAAGAGTGACACATTGTGCATGAGCAGCGTGTGTTGCGGTCATGACGTGTGTTGCCCTGCGTGCTGTGTGCTGCTCTGTGCGTTGGGCTGTGCACTGTTGCTGTGCGCTGTGCTGCTGTGTGCGCTGTGCTGCTGTGCTGTGCTGCTTGTGTGTGCTGTGTGCTGTGTTGCTGTGTGCTGTGTGCTGTGCGCTGTGCTGCTGTGTGCGCTGTGCTGCTGTGCTGTGCTGCTTGTGTGTGCTGTGTTGCTGTGTGCTGTGTGCTGTGCGCTGTGCTGCTGTGCTGTGCTGCTGTGTGCTGTGTGCTGTGCTGCTGTGCTGTTGTGTGCTTTGTGCTGTGTGCTGTGCTGCTGTGTGCTTTGTGCTGTGTGCTTTGTGCCGTGTGCTGTGCCGCTGTGTGCTTTGTGCTGTGTGCTGTGCTGCTGTGTGCTTTGTGCTGTGTGTTTTGTGCTGTGTGCTGTGCTGCTGTGTGCTTTGTGCTGTGTGCTGTGCTGCTGTGTGCTTTGTGCTGTGTGCTGTGCTGCTGTGTGCTTTGTGCTGTGTGCTGTGCTGCTGTGTGCTTTGTGCTGTGTGCTGTGCACCGTGTGCAGGAAGCTGCTAAGCTGGTCATCATCCTCGTCGGCATACCAGTCACTGCTGCCGCCGTCATGCACGCTGGTGGTGGCGCACGGCTCAAAGAAGATGCACTCGCTGCCCGGCACGGGGGGCACGCAAGCCACCTTCCCCGTACCGCCCAACGCCTTCATCGCGTGTCGCTTCAACGCCTCTGCCGCCTCCTCGCTGCACTCGCCCGACTCGGGCGCCGCCACGCCAGACTCGCACCACAACGGAGCGCTGCTGGGCAGCCACCTGGCGTCGTCGTGCTCGTCCCCCGCCCCTCACCGCACCATGCCCACGTCCCTCTCCGCCGCCAGCGACACCTCTGCCCCCGCCTCCTCGCCCACGCCCAGCCTGCACTCCAGCGGCCAGTTCTCCATGCCGGGGGCCCTGCCCGACTGCACTCCCCCCGACCCCTCCGCCCTGCCCGCCCCGGGCAGCCCCATTGGCGACACCGCTGCCCGCCTCGCGCACTCCGCTGCTGCCGGCTCCGGCAGCTGCTCGCCCTCCGCCTCCGGTGGCGCTCCCGGAACATCCACACCGCTGCACGCACAGGGGCTGGCAGCTGCGGGCAGGGAGGAGGGCGCAGCACAGGGCTCGTGGGAGTCGCCTGTGAGAGGCAGCTTGACTTCCATGTCCGTAGGGGCCACCCCCTTGGGCGCCAGTCCCCTGGGGGCCAGCCCCCTGCCAACCATGTCTGCAAGCTCACACCCCGTGAGTGCTCTGTGCTTCCTGCTTGCTTCCTTTCCATGTCACTGGCGTGCACCAACCAACCTTCATGGCTTGTGTCCGTGGGTCCTCCTTGACAGCCTCCTCTTCTGTGCGTGCGTGCCACGGCTGGTGTGTGCTGGGAGCAGGAGGGCGGAGCAGCGCGGCAGTCGCTGGACGCGGACCAGCAGAGCGCCGACAGGTTCCGCCGCTGCTCCTCCGATGTCGGCATGACGCGCCCCTCGGGCCTGCCACCCATCCGGTCGTCAGCGGCAGGCGCGCATGACGGCAGGGAGCACACGCGCGCCGCCTCGTCCAACGCGCTCACGCTGGACGCCGCTGCTGCCGCCGCCGCTGCGTCGCGGCTGTCCCCTGCGCTGAACGGCAGCACGGGGCGGCGCGGCAGCATGGAGCCGCTGGTGGCGCTGCAGGAGGAGAGGGAGGTGGGCGGGCAGGCGGGGGGGGCGAGGGGCGAGGAGGGGGAGGAGGGCGCGGGTGGGTCGCGGTCGCTGGCGGACGAGCTGGCTCGGCTGGACGAGGAGGAGGGCGCTGCGGGAGGGGGCGAGCGGTGGGAAGGCAGGGCGGTGAGCAGCAACCGCCTGGCAGAGAAGGGAATGGAGGCAGCAGGCGGAGACAGTCGATCAGGGGTGAGTTCTCAGAGCTGCGATTTGCATGCCTTCATGCCACTGTATGCGTTTCTGTGTGAGTGGCTTCCTCATCTTTGTGTGTTGTGTACCGCCACCGTTACCATTCAATCTACAGCAACGTTTATAGAGCGACTAAATTTAATTCTGGAATGATGTCAAATACAAAGAGGGCCTGATTCCCCATGTTAATAAGCCAGCATTTAAAATACATTTTGCCCCCCTCTCCAACACACCCCACCCCCCTCCCTTCCCCGCCCTCTTCCCCCTAGTGCTACCACTCCACCCCATCTTTGGTTAATAGGGTATCAACCAACACTGGTGTGCACACGCCTGTTAGCTCACTTCCTGTTTGTACATGCATGTCAATCCCCCCCCACTGTGCATGCGGCATGGCGTGCAGCGGCAGTCGGTGTCGCAGCAGCGCGTGCTGCACCTGAGCGGGCCGCACAACCGCCACTGGAGTCAGCACGACGACGCCTCCTCCACCCCTGTAGCTGGCCCGCCGGCAGGCGTGGGGGGTGGGGCATCAGCAGTAGCAGGGGTGGGGGGTGGTGGAGGGGGGTTTGAAGGTTTGTCCACAGAGCTGCACTCGGGTGCAGCCACGCGCTCGCGGGACTTCTCCAACCGCTTCTCCTGGCAGCGCTTCCACGCGCACTCCTCTCATACACCCGGCAGCGGCGGCGCCACGGGGTTATCCATCGGCCGCACCTCCTTCGGTGGCGGCCCACTCAGCCCGCGCTCCGCCGCGCAGCTCATGAGTGAGGGCGGCATTGACTGCCGCCTCTTCACCCCGCAGCAGCTAGAGCGCGCGACAGGAGGGTACGAGGAGAGCAATCTGCTGGGGCGCGGGTCGTTCGGCATGGTGTTCCGCGGGGAGATGCTGGGGTGCAAGGTGGCGGTGAAGCGGCTGGAGGGGCAGGGGTGGCAGGGGCCGGAGGAGTTCCGCATGGAGGTGGAGGTGCTCAGCCGCATGCGCCACCCCAACATCGTGCTGCTCATGGGCTGCTGCGTCGAGGAGATGGCTCTCGTCTACGAGTTCCTCCCGGGCGGCACTCTGCAGGACAAGCTGGGCCCGCCCAAGTCCCCTAATGCAGCGCCGCTGGCGTGGGTGGACCGGCTTCGCATCCTGTCGGAGGTGGCGTCGGCGCTGCTGTACCTGCACCAGAACGAGCCGCCCATTGTTCACCGCGACTTAAAGCCCGACAACATCCTGCTGGACGGCCACCTGGCGAGCAAGATCGGCGACGTGGGGCTGGCGCGGCTGCTGTGTGCGGACGACAGCGTGACGATGAAGGTGCGCGGCACGGCGGGGTACATCGACCCCGAGGAGGTGGAGACGTGTGAGATCAGCGTGCTGTCCGATGTGTACGCGCTCGGACTCATCATGCTGCAGCTGCTCACGGGGCAGCGCAGTGTGCGCGCCGTGCACCGCCTGCTGGCAGATCTTCAGGACTCGGCCGCCAGGGGCGGGCGCGGACGGGCAGGGGACGGTGCGGTAACGGGCGAGGCGCTGCTCAAGTACCTGGACAGCTCGGCGGGTGACTGGCGGCTGGACCTGGCGGAGAGGGCAGCGAGCATCGCGCTGCAGTGTGCGGAGCGCAGGAGGGAGAGGCGGCCCGACCTGGCGGAGGTCATCCACCCAGCTCTGGCTGAGATTGCAAAAGAGGCACTGGCGGAAGAAAAGAGACGGAAGAAGAGGATTGACTCGCAATTCATTTGCCCAATTTCGAAGGTATGCACACTCTCGAGGTCTTTGCTCACAATCTATACGACACGTGTCAGGATTCATGAGCCTAACTTTGCTTAAGCTTATCTTGGATCCATATGATGGTATGTTGCGGTTCCTTTATTGTGCAGGAAATTATGCGCGACCCTGTGGTGGCAGCTGATGGTTTCACGTATGAGAGGGAGCACATTGCACGCTGGATGGCCACATCTGGTGTGTCACCATGCACTGGTCAGCAACTGCAGCATACATGCCTAACACCCAACAATGTACTCAAAAGCCTAATCCAGGCCCATAAATTCCACTGATTTGCTTTTCGCATTCGTCTTGCCAGTTACTATTAGTGATGTAATGGAAAATTGTGAATCACAAAATTGCAGATCCTTTGCTCCATGTATTGTAAAGTGATCGTGCTTCATTGTCATTACCGCGTGATACCCTGGATATCAGGGCAAATTTATCAGTGTAAATTGTTGGGAATAATAAGTCTTAAGCGCCTCTGTCGTGTCGAAACTCAGGACACTAGCGAAGCAGTCCGAATCGAAGCATCGCGAGTCAACCCTCGGAGGTTAGGGTAACCGCCTGGAGGTTACGAGAAGGTCAAAGGTCAGCGACCTTTGACTTGACAAATACAGCGCGACAGCAAGGACACACAACTGACTCGACATTGAGCAGTTGCCCGAGTCGCACTGTATCGAATCGCAACAGTAAAACAGTTTTAACTTATCTATTCGTATTCCTTGTACTCTTATATAAACCTTTGTATTTGCTTGTTTAATCAACTTACTTTGCCCTCACATACTAGCGCAAGGTGGTTCAAGTACTTTCATTCAAACGCTTCCGCTACTACAATTCTACTCAGACTTAAACTTCACAAAGATCCTAGGGCACTTCAGCCCAACATGGTATGAGAGCAGTTAGAGTTTTAAAGTTGTTTTCCTTTTTAACACTCAATACAAGAAGACATGTCTGCAAGGAAGGAGAGGAGCTCCTCCAACGGCTCTCCAGACACTACTCCTACTCCACCTCCTGTCTCTGGTCTACAGACAGAGGAAGGGACTACCACGAGACCAGCAGCTGGGTCTACGGAAACGCCCGCAGGCTTCGATCCAAGCATGATGGAAAAGTTCTTCTCCTTCATGTCCTTCTACGAGCAGCACCAGCAAGGAGCACCTGCGCAATCAAACAACAGCAACAACAACAACAACGTGACGCCTATGAGTCTCGATGGCTCATCCTACGCACGCGGGATTCAACAACAACAACAACAGCCTACCTTTGCGCCATACGAGCCCCAGCGTGGCTCCGTCAGCTTCATGCCGCAACCGCAACCTGCACCAGGACAAGAAAGGGCATTGGATGCGTTACAAGTTCAATCGCAATTCGCGCATGTCTTAAAAACTACAAACGACAAAGCCTTTCGACGGCAAAGATTTCTTCACCTGGTCGTTCGAGTTCGAACTGATGATGGAAGGAGCACAGATTCTCGGCTTCTTCGACGGGTCCCTGCCATATCCAACAAACGGGACGCAATATGAGAAACAGCAATATACTTATCAATCGATGATGGCGTACACGATACTGCTGAGGAACATCACCCCGACCCAGCAGCAGAACATCAGGACTTACCGAGGCTACGGCAACTCCGCGGAGCTCGCGTACAACCACCTGAAGAACCTGTATCAAGCAACAAACAGCGTAAATCAAAGCAGGTTAATGGCGCAGCTGACAACGATTGAAATGAAACCAGGCGAGAAAGGCATGGCTTATATCAGCCGCTGTCGCGAACTGCGCGACAAGCTTCTTCGATGCGGCGGGTCGATTTCAGAAGACGCCTTTGTCACGGTGGTCATCGGCGGTCTCGGCCCCCACTGGCGCTCCACTCGCGCCATATTACGAGCACACGGGAGGATTTCCGAAGCGGCACTCTGCGCCGAAATTCATGCTGAGCAGCAAGACATGGACCTGCAAGAAGAAAGACACAAGAAGAAAGCATTAGCACCAGAGTTTGCGTTTCACACTCAGCGACGATACAACGGCAACAACAACCGTCAACAACAAGTAAAGACAGTACCTCCGTTCTGCCACA
The DNA here is from genome assembly GCA_948144175.1 of Closterium sp. NIES-65. Taxonomy (NCBI): domain Eukaryota; kingdom Viridiplantae; phylum Streptophyta; class Zygnematophyceae; order Desmidiales; family Closteriaceae; genus Closterium; species Closterium sp. NIES-65. Next base: position 272,376 of record CANXME010002237.1, on the reverse strand, counting down.
TCTGCAAGACTTCGGGCCATCCTCGCACGCACTGCCCGTCTCGTCAGACAACACCACAGCGACAACTCCGGCCTTCAAGCTCCCAAGTTGCTTCAACGCAAGCAAGTCCGACGACCACAATCCAAGCTTCAACGACTTCAACTGGACAACCTGCACAAGGAACAAGAAGCATCGTCAATTGCATGGTGAAGATAACCGATTCGTGCACAACCAAGTCACCACCCCACTACTCACCAGAAGAAGAGCTCGACAACAGGACGCCTCGCCGCGAATCACTCCAGCCGAATCCGACGTACGCCGCCATCGCTCAAAGCGAACCATCTGGCCAAGACACTTGGTTCTTGGATAGTTGCTGCGGACAACACATGTGCTCCTCCGGGCGCTTCGTTCAACGCGAACATCGACTCCAGCTAGAAGTAGTCATCACGGTCGCCAACAATCAGAACCTGCGCACACGACGACAAGGAGCGGTACAGCTTCAGTCACGAGAAACAAATGTCATATTACACATGTCAAAGGTACTTATCGCGGAGGGACTAGGCTACAACTTACTGAGTGTCAGCCAGTTGATGGCGAAAGGCATCCACTTGGAAGCCGACAGCACCACCCAGGAGTTTAAGTTATACCACGGGAAGGGCGGCCTCTACATCGGAAAAGCAGTGTTGAAGAATAACGTCTTCGTCCTCGATTTCGTCCCCGACCTGGGCACTCCAGACAGCGACGCCATCGTCAACTTCACCGACTGGACTCATCCTCCAGATCTCGATCCCGACTTCAGCCCAGGAGGTTTCTGGTACTCGCACACCATCCCTGAAGCAGAACGAACACGAGCATTAGCAACGATTCAACAAACGACAGCAGCAGAGACAACATCGACAGCAGCAGAGACAACTTCGGCAGCAGCAGAACGATCATCGAAAGCAGCAGGACCAACGACACCAGTCATCGAAACACCACCAACACCCGCACAACAGCTGAACCCGACTCAACGAGAAGTCCACCGAAGCGCAAACATCGTCGCCAACTTCTACTCCAACTCTGACGCGTATCAACGCTCACCCTTACATCGCGCTCCTGAAGACATCTGGCACGCACGCACAGGACATCCAAGCAATACGGTGTTAAACAACACGATACGAGCAAGAGTTCTAGACAAGGATTCGCTACTACTACTCGACGGCAGAGAACTTCAACGTGCACGAGGGACTTGCCTCATCTGCCCCGAAGCCGACTTACCCCATCGACCGTTTTCCTCTCACCACAACCCGAGCGCACCTGCATACGCACCACTCAAGAAAGTTTACAGCGACATCCTCTACAATCGAGAACCAGGACAAGTCACCTACAATTACACGATCACCTTCATCGACGCCGCCACTCGATACGTTTGGCATCGCAACCTACCCAGCCGCGACATGGCACTCGCAGCATTCGCCGCTTGGCTACCGGTAGCAGAGAGGGAATCAGGAACACAACTGAAAAGCTTCCAGTCAGACGGAGGAGGAGAGTACACCTCTTAGCGCTTCAAGCAGTACCTGGCGGAAAGAGGGATCAAGCAACTCCTCTCCCTTCCCTACGCACATCAGCAGCAAGGTGTAGCAGAAAGAATGAACAGGACTCTGCAGAACAGCATGCGCAAACTGCTACGTGGCATGCGGCTACCCAACCACCAGTGGCCTGCAGCAATGGACCATGCTGTCATGCTGCACAACTTGTTGTCGTCGTCGTCACTCCCGAACAACGCCTCACCGCATCTGCTGTGGACAGGGAAGCTGGGCAGCACAAGAATGTTACGAGTTTTCGGATGCATGGTACAGTACAGACCCCCAGAAGCACGAGCGGGAAGATTTTCACAACGGGCACAGTGGGGACTACACCTCGGCATCGAGAAACATTACAACGCGTGGAAAATCTTCGACGTCCACACAAAGGAAACAGTAGCAGGACGTGATGTGATCTTCTACGAGCGACTCACCCTTCAGACGTACCTCGCCAACTTGCACGAGAATCGGGACCTCACAGGTGGCTTTCGTGGTGACCGAGCCTTCGCCTCAGCCGCGGACGAAGCAGACTGGGATGAACAGAACGTCGACAACGCATCGGAAGAAGCCGGACCTCTCCCGTACTGCTCCGTCAACGTGCCCATGGACGAAGAAAATCCTCGCGACAGTAACAACGCCGAAGTCTTCTATCACTTCGCCGACAACGGTTACGTAACACCTGTGACAGTCAACACAAATGAAGCAGAAAGGATAGGGCCAAATTTCATACCCGATCCAGAAGCAGGAGACGAAGCAGCTTATCCAGAGGATACAACACTCCCCCGATATGTTGAGATTAGAGAGAGAATGAATGCACTATGAAATGAAACAAGTACAAGTACCAACCCTAATTGGGTTGTACCCCCTATGGGCTACCCCACTACAGCCTAAATATATGCATCAGTAATATAATCATCTGACACACCCCCATAGGCAAAGTGGGGGAGAGCAAGGGGTCACAAGACCAGTCAAGCAAAGCAAAGCAAAGCAAAGCAAGCTCAGGGTGGATCTCAAGGATACCACACAAATTCCGAGCACAAGGTCAAGGCCACAAGGCCAGTTCACATGCAGCAGAGCATATATATATAACAGTGCTAAACAAGCAAGAGCAAGGATATATATATGCAGCAGTACAAGCAAGGTCAAGAGGTAAGCAAGTGAGGCCCAGCGGGCACAAGGCCTAGCAGAGTGCAAAAGCGCTGATGGTCACGAGGCGGAAGTGCCTTGGTGAACACATCAGCAGTGTTGGCCTCAGTGGCCACGAAACGAAGGCGAAGCTGACCACGCAGCTGCAGCTCTCGAGCAAGGAAGTAGCGCAGAGCAATGTGCTTCGTCCTGTGCTCCAGTTTGTGCTCCTCACACAAGGCAATGGTTGCCTTGTTGTCGACGTACAGCACTGGAGGAGAACGAGGCCGCTCTCCAAGGTCAGTCAGCAGGTAGGTGAGCCAGCGAAGCTCCTGGGCAGCCATGGCCGTGGCGTAGATCTCAGCCTCACAGCTGGAGCTGAGAACCGAAGAAGAGCGAGTAGAGCGCCAAGAGACAGAGCCAGAGCCAAGATTGAAGGTGTAACCCTGAGACGACCTCTGAGTAGCCTGGTCGTCAGCCCAAGAAGCGTCTGAGTGCCCAGTGAGCACAGGCCGCTCACGCCCTCCAAGCACTAGCCCCATGCCCGACGAACTGCACAAGTAGCGCAACACCCTCTTAGCTGCATCCATGTGCTCCTTCCGGTGACGGCCGGGAGCAACATAGCGTGCTAAGATGCTGAGAGGGTATGCGAGGTCAGGTCGAGTGCAGGTCATCAGGTACATGAGGCAGCCCACAAGCTCTGGATACGGACCACTCGACTCTACGGACTCATCCGAAGGCAGAGCTGAGAGCGAGTGTCCCGTAGGCAAAGGAGTGGACTGAGGCGAGGAGTACGTGAAGCCGAAGCGCTGAAGGACCTGCTGCACCATGTGTGACTGAGTCAGGGTAATGGTGCGGCGTGCTCTGTCCCGGGTGATCCGCAAGCCAAGATAGCTTGTCAGTTCACCCAGGTCTGTGCACGTGTGTCTCTTCTGCAGCTCGGACTTCACGTGGGCGAGTGCGGCAGTGTCCGCAGTGGCAAAGACCAAGTCGTCGACGTACACGAGGATGTAGAACGGCGGCAGCGAGGTGTCGGTGCGCAGAAACAGCGACGGGTCAGCAGTAGAAGGAGCAAACCCAAGAGCCGCAAGTGTAGTCCTCAGTGTGTCGTGCCACTCACGCGGCGCCTGGCGGAGACCGTAGACTGGCCGCCGGAGGCTCCACTGGGTACCAGGAGGGAACGACCCAGTGAAGCCAGGAGGGCGGCGCAGCCAGATCTCCTCGTGCAGGCGGCCCTGCAGGAAAGCAGTGCTGAAGTCAAGAGAGTGTAGCTCGTAGTCACGCTGAGCAGCGACGTGCAGTAGAACCCGAAGAGTGGTCATCTTCGGGGTAGGGGAGAAGGTCTGAAAGAAGTCAACTCCCTGTCGCTGACTGAAGCCACGAGCCACGTAGCGCGCCTTGAAGACAGGCGGAGAACCAGGCGGCCGCTTCACCCTGAAGATCCACATGCCACTGACAATGTTCGCCCCAGGAGGGGGAACAGCGTCAACGTAGGTGCCTGTGGACTTCCAGGAAGCCATCTCTGCGTCCATGGCTGACTGCCACTGAGAGGAGTAGGGACCGGCCATCGCCTCTGCGTAAGAGCGTGGGGTCGGGATGTCTAGAGCATCCGGATCTCCCTCAGGGGCAACAAGCATGGACACGAGATGGGGCAAAGCGGCGGCAAAGCACTGGAACTCCTCCTGCCTGTCCTCAAGGACGTCCGTGCCAAGAGCAAAGTCACCCCCGACGGACGGAGGACAGGCAGACGCAGACGCAGCAGACGCAGACTCAGCAGACTCAGCAGACTCAGCAACAAGACTGGCAGCGTAGTCCAGACGACACGCAGCAGCAAAGTCGACCAGCTCAGTAACTAGGGCAGACGCAGTAGCGGACTCAAAGGAAGGGTCAGTGACAAGAGAAGCAAGAAGACGCGTGACAGTAGGACTGGCAGCACGGCGCGAGTCCGACTCCGGGTCGGCAAGTGTAGGAAGAGAAGACTTAGGAGGAGAAGGCAAAGGGGCACGCAGAGGAGCAGTGGACGGACGCAGAGACATCTGGTGTGTGCCAGGGACAGGAGGAGGACGCTGACGCGAACCGCGACCACTAGGGCGAGCAGCTCGGACTGGCGACGCAGGGCGGGACGCAGGCTCACGGCGCTCAGCAAGACCGCCAGTAGGACCAGCGTAGGGAGAAGGAGAAGGCAGGGGAGAGGCGGGCTGTAACTGTGACTGTGACGGGACAGGCTGCGGACACTCTACGGGAGGAGAAGGACCAGTGGAAGGCGGGAGACCAAGAACCTGCTGAAGGAGCGGAACGAAGTACGGCCGAGGCCGCGCAGCACCGCCAGAGACAGCAGGGACAGCACCAACACCTCCAGAGGCAGCACCAGCACCAGTAGCAGCTCCAACTCCACCACCTCCAGCAGCTGCAGAAGTACCCTCAGTAGGACCGACAGTCGTAGCCTCAGCGCCAGCACCCGCAGCAGCTCCAGCTCCAGAGGCACCCCCGGGCCTGGCAGCTCCAGTACCCTCAGTACGAGCACCTCCGGGACCCGTGGTACCAGCTCCCTCGGCAGTAACAGAACCTCCAGCACCCGCAGCACCCCCAGCTCCAGCAGCTCGCCTCCAGCGCCAGGCAAACCACTCACGCAGCTCCAGAGGAGAGAGCGGCTCGCGGCGCGAAGAACGGTCTGGAGAACCACCAGGAACAGAAGCAGCAGGCGCAGCACTCCCAGACGCAGTACCCCCCGGCTCAGCACCCCCAGGCACAGCACCCCCAGGCTCAGCACCCCCAGGCTCAGCACCCCCATGCTCAGCACCCCAAGTCTCAGCACCCCCAGGCTCAGCACCCCCAGTCTCAGTACCCCCAATCTCAGCACCCCCAGGCTCAGCACCCCCAGTCTCAGCACCCCAAGTCTCAGCACCCCGAGGCTCCGCACCCGCAGCAGCACAAGAGTCACCAGTGACCTCGACAGGCTCGACCGCGTCTACCTGAGACACACCTGAAGGGGCAGGACCCTGAGGGGGGAGGGGGGCTACCGGGGGGGGACCTGGGACCAGGAAGAGGGGCGGCGGGGGGAGGGACGGAGTGCGGTAGGGGAAGAGCCGGTAGAAGGGAACCGACTCATCGAACGTGACGGCCTGGGGGGACAGAACACGACGAGAGGTGGGGTGGTAAAACTGCCACCCAGGTGCGTCAGGGGGGAAACCCAGAAAGACGCAAGGAGCAGCACGAGGGGACAGCTTGTCCGCAGACAAGTCGCGGACAAACGCCCGAGATCCCCAGACACGGAACGCCGACGCATCGCCAACCTTCCCCGTCCACAGCAAAGCTGGGGAGGTCTCCGGTCTGGAGACCCTGGGCTGAAGGTTGATCTGATGCGCGGCGTACCGAACCGCAAACGGCCACAGAAAATGGGGGGCAGCCGCATGCACCATGGACGTACGGGCGACGTCCATGACAATGCCGATGCGGCGCTCAGCAATCCCATTCTGTTGTGGAGAGTCCGGAAGCGTGAAGGTCTGGCGGATGCCTCGTGCCCGACAGTAGGCTCGCAAAAGACCAGAGGAGAACTCTTCGCCTCTGTCCGAGTGCAGACGCAAAACAGGAAAGTCCGAGCCGAAGCTCCGCCTGAGCTGGAGACGAGCTTTGCGGATCCAGTCGATCAACACCTCAGTGACCTCACCCTTGCTGCGCAAGGGGAAGACTGTGGTGTAACGCGAGTAGTCGTCAACCACCAGCAGGAAGTAGCGCTCGTGACCCTGTCCACGGACGCGGGCTGGGCCCCACACGTCCATGTGAAGCGTCTGCATCGGGGCCTCCGTCGGAGGAAACGGGGAGGAGTGAGGGGTAGCCCGCAGGCGACCCTCGACACAGGGGACACAGGGAGGGCCAGGCCCCGTAGGAAGGGGAGGGAGGGACCGGGGAAGGCCAGAGACAAGAAGGCGAGAGGCCATGCCCCGGAGACGAGGCAGGGAGGGGTGACCCATCCTGTGGTGCCACAGGAGGGTCTCGTGGGACAGGAGGCGACACGAGCAGGGGGCAGACTCAGGACCAGACCTGGACGCTGCAGAAAACACCTGACCCGACGCAGCTACCTGACCAGACGCAGGAGGAGGAGACGGAACAGTGAGTGTGTACAGGCTCGACCCCGGCCCACGTGTGAACGTGGTCAAGTGTCGACCCGTGTCCGCGTCCGTGCAGTGGGTGTCCCGTCGGCGTGCAGGGGTGAACTGGTCAACCCCTGCATCCTGTAGGTCAGCACCCACCACCAAGTTCGTAGAGAACGAGGGGAGGTAGAGACCGGACAGGGAGCCAGACGGGACCGCAGGGCACGGAAGGACAGTGGAGTAGCGAGCCAGAACAGGACCCCTAGAGGGGTCCGCCAGGGAGACTGCCACAGGCCGACTAAGCGGCGTGAGTGTGGTGCGGTCTCGAAAGAAGGAGCGAGACGCTCCTGAGTCAAGAGTGAAGGTGAGAGAGGGCGGAGCCGACGCTGTACCCGAGAGAGCAGACTCACCAGCACCTGGGGACACTGACTCACTGGCACCTAGAGCAGCAGCCTCAACAGCACCTGGAGCAGCAGCCTCAACAGCACCTAGAGCCGCAGTACCAATGCCCGGGTCGCGCGGGAAACACCGGTAACAGTCACCCTCCTCACTAATAGTCACAGCATACATGGCACGAAGAATAGCATCAAAGTCAAGATCAAAGATAGCTACTCCTGCCCTAGACAGCTGGTCCCAGCGAGGGATCTCAGAGGCATCAGGAAACTGGCGGCGCCAAGCGTCAGTCAGGCGGCCGAAGCAGCGCTGGGAGGAGTGTGGACCACCACACGGCTCACTCGCACGGTCGCCAGTGCGCAGGACGTAGGTGCACGGACCAGGACCCCCACCCCTCTGACGTGCAGTGTACCACTCACGGAGCTGCTGCGGGGAGAGGGTCTCCTGACCACGCTGCTGCTGCTGGCGCTGACCACCACCGGAGCCACTCCTCCGCGACGAGCCACGACCTCCGCCGCCTCCTCCGCCTCCGCCGCCACCACCTCCGCTGCCACCGCCACTCCCACCGTCGCCGCTGCCACCACCGCCTCCGCCTCCACTCCCACTACCACCGCCGCCGCCGCCCCCGCCCCCACTGCCGCCGCTGACACCTCCACTCCCGCCACCACTCCCGCTACCACCCTCACCTCCTCCGCTGCCTCCACCGCCGCCTCCACCGCCCCCGCCGCCTCCACCACCGCCCCTGCCCCCCTTGCCCTTGCCAGAGCGACGTCTCCCGCTGGGGGCAGACGCCGCACCGACCGACTCAAAACCAACGAGGTCGGCCGTAGCAGCAGAGGCGACAGAGGGTAGGAGGGGGGAGGGGGAACACCCCTCAAAGATGGGGGTGCGCGGGTCACCACGAGAGGCCCCTACAGCGAGAATGCTCTTCTCGGCTGCTAGGAGGGACTTCTCGAGGAGGTCAACAGTGAGAGTGGTGGGGCAGACTGAGAGTAAGTCGTCCCTGACTCCGCGAAGGGAGTCAGGGAGGCGGGTGACAATGTAGTAGAGAGTGAAGTACTGGGGGGGGGGGGGGTTCTTGGCGCAGAACTTTGCAGGAAGCGCAGCGCGGAAGCGAGCGTCACTAGTGCGCAGGTGGGTAATGAGGTCGGCGACCGTGGCAAAAGAAGCAAGGTCGGGAAAGAGGTACGATAGCATGAGGCGGCTCAGTGCAGCAGTGGCAGGGGTGGAGTAGCGTGCAATAACGGCGTCGTACAAGGTCTGAGCACTCTTGTACGACCCAAAGTGTGCACGCTCAGAGGGAGGGAGGTGGCGACGCACAGCAAGACGTGCAGCAGCATCGCGCGTGGCCCACTGTGAGCGAACAGTGGCATCCTCAGTAGCAGCAGGGGCGGGAGAGGCACCAGAAGTGAGATCAAAGAGAGAGAGGCCGTCAGCTCTGTCGCACAGTAGGAAAAGCAGTAGGTCGTCTACCCACACGTCAAAGTCGATGGCTTTGCCCTCAGCGTCAAAGGTGAGGACACTGGGGGTAGCCATGACAGCAGTAGGGGGAGGGCAGTGCGCAGAGTAAAGCTCAGTGCTCACCAGACAGGGCAGTGCAGGCGGCTCGGGCGGCTCGGGCGGCTCGGGCGGCTCGGCGGCTCGGCTGCTGGGCGGCTCGGGCGGCTCGGCGGCTCGGGTGGCTCGGGCGGTTCGGCTGCCGAGGCGGCTCGGCTGCTGGGGCGGCTCGGCTGCTGGGGCGGCTCGGCTGCTGGGGCGGCTCGGCTGCTGGGGCGGCTTGGCTGCTGGGGCGGCTCGGCTGCTGGGGCGGCTCGGCTGCTGGGGCGGCGCAGTTGCTGGGGCGGCGGGGCCGGGAGATGCAGCTGCGGGGCCGGGAGATGGAGAGGCGGGGCCGTCAGGGGTAGTGGCGGGGCCGATAGGTGCAGTGGCGGGGCCGTCAGAGGGGACGGCGGGGCCGTCAGGTGCAGCGGCGGGGCCGTCGGAGGGGACGGCGGGGCCGTCAGGTGCAGCGGCGGGGCCGTCTGAAGCAGCGGCGGGGCCGGCAGAGGGGACGGCGGGGCCGTCGGGTGCAGCGGCGGGGCCGGCAGAGGGGACGGCGGGGCCGTCAAGTGCAGCAGAGGGGCCGGCAGAAAGGGACGGCGGGGCCGTCAGAAGCAGGCGATGAGGCCGCGTGGGCGGCGCTAGGGGGCCGCGAGGGCGGCGCGACGCAGCAGAGCCGCGAGGGCGGCGCGACGCGGCCGTAAGGCCAGCGCGACGTGGCACGGGCCGCGCGCGCGAAAAAAAAGGGTCGCGCGCGCGACTCGCGGGGGCCACAAGGGCAGCGCGAGAAGGACTAGGGGGAGCGCGCTTCGGGGAGAGAAGGGCGCGCTCCGGGCAGCGAAAATTTCGTGGGTGGGCCCTTAAAAAATGGTCCTTAGGAAGGACCCGCTCTATACCATGTTGAGATTAGAGAGAGAATGAATGCACTATGAAATGAAAGAAGTACAAGTACCAACCCTAATTGGGTTGTACCCCCTATGGGCTACCCCACTACAGCCTAAATATATGCATCAGTAATATAATCATCTGACACGATACTCACAGACTGGGCTGCAAATCCTTGGTCTCGTCACCGCAGTCCACGGGAACACAGGTAGCACGCTTCCTAAAGAGCCTGCGACGGTTCAGCAGGCTCTGGGGGGGGAATACAGGGAGAAATGGCGTGAAGCCATGGACAGGGAATTAAAAGCATTAGAGGAACGCAACACCTGGAAGGTCGTTCCGGCAAGCGTGGCACGGAACAAGACCATTCTCACCGGGAAACGGGTCTTCCGCATCAAGACGAAAGCTGACGGCACAATTGAGAAGTTCAAAGCACGCTGGGTCGTGCGTGGATTCGACCAGGAGCAAGGACGAGACTTCACCGAAACATTCGCCCCAGTCAGTCGACATACCTCTCTCCGAATCCTTCTCGCCGTCGCCGCCATGAAGAAGAAGAAGCTGCGACAAATCGATGTTGCCAACGCATTCCTCTACGCACCCGTCGACGCCGAAATCTTCGTCGAACTCCCACACGGCACTCACGGAAATCCTAATCAGATCTGCCAACTACTGAAATCGCTCTACGGAATCAAACAAGCCCCGCGACAGTGGCAACAGCACCTACACACCCGCCTCACTCGCATCGGATTCCGCCAACTGCCTCACGACCAAGGAATGTACCGCCTCACCAAAGGCGCACACTACATCCTACTGATCGTCTATGTCGACGACTTGCTCTACATCGGCTCCACCGACGACGTCACCACCTGGTTCGAAGGGGAGCTGCAGAAAGACCTCACGCTCACGGTCTCTTCTACCATGACCCAGTACCTCGGGCTCAACATCCGCGAAGAAGAAAATGCGATCTACCTAAGCGCCGAGAAATACGCCGACACCATCGCCAAACGTTTTTCACTCACACCTACCGCCATCGCCACACCATACCGCTACACGGGAGGAAACGACAAGGGAAATTCCGCTCCACTCAAAGCTGCCGGAATACGAGACTACCAAAGGAAATTGGGCTGCCTTCTCTTCGCAGCTGTCACCTGTCGCCCGGATCTATCCTACTCCGCAAGCCAACTCGCCACCTATCTCAAGAAATCCGAAGCAAAGCACCTGGCGGAGCTCGATCGCGCACTACACTACTTCGTGAGCACACCGACGATCGGCCTGACTTACTACAAAGGCGAAGCTACGACGACGAAACTAATCGGCTACGTCGATGCTGACCATGCCGACGATTCTGATAACAGGCGCTCTCGCACTGGCTACGTCTATCGTCTCGAGCCTATCGGACCTATCTCCTGGCAGTCGAGTAAGCAGGAACTAAACGCTCTCTCTTCAGCTGAAGCAGAATATATCGCCCTCTGTTCAGCCACCAAGGAAGGACTCTACCTTCGCGAGCTGCTGGAAGAAGCAAAGTTAGCCGAGTTACCCAACTTCACCCTATTTTGCGACAACCAATCTGCAATTCGCATCGCCAACAAAAGCGGATTCGCGAACAGAACGAAGCATATCGCTCTGCGATACTTCTTCGTGAAGGACGAGATCGAGAAAGGGAAACTCGAATTATCCTACTGTCCCACGTCCGAGATGGCAGCCGATTATTTGACCAAGAAACTCGGAAAACAGAAGTTCGAGTACTGCATGATGCTGACCGGACAAGGCCACGTCACCATCAGCGACACTCCAGAAGCGAAGGGGAGTGTTGGGAATAATAAGTCTTAAGCGCCTCTGTCGTGTCGAAACTCAGGACACTAGCGAAGCAGTCCGAATCGAAGCATCGCGAGTCAACCCTCGGAGGTTAGGGTAACCGCCTGGAGGTTACGAGAAGGTCAAAGGTCAGCGACCTTTGATTTGACAAATACAGCGTGACAGCAAGGACACACAACTGACTCGACATTGAGCAGTTGCCCGAGTCGCACTGTATCGAATCGCAACAGTAAAACAGTTTTAACTTATCTATTCGTATTCCTTGTACTCTTATATAAACCTTTGTATTTGCTTGTTTAATCAACTTACTTTGCCCTCACATACTAGCGCAAGGTGGTTCAAGTACTTTCATTCAAACGCTTCCGCTACTACAATTCTACTCAGACTTAAACTCTACAAAGATCCTAGGGCACTTCAGCCCAACATAAATCACCCTGATACACTGATACCGTATACTCCCGGACAAAACACCCCCCCATAATTGTACACCCCCGGGTAGCTTGTGCGGGGTGGGTGTTATGATAGACCTCGTTTCTACTATACCCCCCTTTTTGGCTGATTTTCTATAACACCCCCCTTTTCTTACATATTCATTATTATAGTCGTTAACGAGTAGCTGCAATACGGAAGAATATCGTGTGAATTTCTCCCTCGAGGAAATTTCGCGGTACATCCAAAGGCAATCTGCCGAGATCTGCCCCCTCCCACTATTTCTCTGTTTCCACGTGCAGGTGAATCTTCCGTTGCAAGTGGCAAGAGAGGTGCCACATGGCATTTTCGTGAGGGCAATGAAGTTCGAGGCCGAAACTCACATTCGCGCCTCAGGCAGTGATGCTTAAAGGACCAGCAAAACACCCACATTGACTAATTAAAAAAACACTAACACTAAAATATGCCATACGTAAAGACCCGGGTATTATGTATTTTTTTCCTATGAGGAGACCCCCCCCCATTTTTTCCCTGTATTTTTAGCTATACCCTAGGGTGTTATGTCCGGGAGAATACGGTAATCAGGGTGGTTTTTTGTAGTCACACTGATGCCTTAGAGCGTGTTCCTACGGGGCCCCTATCAGACCACCTCTAGTCAGAATCGCCCCAATCACGTATTTCTCAGTGTAAGGCGAATTCGTATTGGGCACTTTTGTGGTCTTGCAACGTGCGTGAAAAAATATAGCATGGGTGATGTGCCACGCAGGGCTAACTTTAGTAAAATGACCCGTCTGATGTCAAGACCGGGTCCTGGCTCCTTGTCTGATTGTCAGACGAAAACTGTAACCTTGTCTAGCTTTTCAGACGAATCCTAATTAATTGTCTGAGAAGATATAAAGCTAGCAAGCAATGTATTCTTATATATGATTGAAAAAACCAAGTAAAAGAGTTGAATAACTCTAATGGTCCAGTCAGTAGAGTATGGAACAGTGAAAACTGAGATATCCAGTTCGAATCTTGTAGAATGCTTGTTTCGAGAGTTTTGCCTTCAGTCGAAAAAGACTCGATCTCTGCAATCTCAGACGAACTGTATAAGGCTGTCTGAGAAATCACATGAATAGAAAAAGCTTCTCTAAAAAAATCAGACGAAACTAAACAGCATGTCTACGGCATCAGATGAACCAGTAAAAATGTGTTCAGAATCCAGAAATTCAGACAAAAAATTTCTGATAAAGTGAGCCCTTGTGCCACGTGGATCGCGAACAGCTTTCCTGTACTGCCCGAACATCAGGCCAAGGGAGCTCAGTTTGAGAAGAACCGCCATGAACCGAATTACATTCTGGCATTCCATCGAATCGTGAACAAATTGCTAGTGACACTGTACTTTTTCGGCCCGCTGAAAAAAAAAACTGTAGCCCCACTCTCGACAAAATTGACCTGTTCAGCGCAGGTCCTCGGTGTGGCTTGCTGATGTGGCACGATTGAGAGGTTTCGCGCGCACCTCCACATTTCGCACAATACAAGTCTGAAATTCGAGTTCTATATCGAAATCCTCGAGTTTGACCAAAACTGATATGAGGTAGGCCTGACCAGAGCCTGTAGGAACACGCTCTTAGGGTATTTTATTATGGAGATTTTCCTGATACCGTCATACCCCGGATATAAGCGCCACCCTCGGATAAGCGCCTGACATTTTTACTTGGCGCATGGCGCTTATATCCGCTGCTCGATTATAAGCGCACCCCCTGAAAAAACCTGTTTTATTATAAGCGCACATAAACTTTTAATTTTGAAATGTGTTCAAATCGCTGTAACGATTTTTACTTTAGCAGGCGGATGTGTTGCAGATTCGGTTCCCTTCACATTCGGACCCTGCACTGGATGCGGGTCGAGTCAGCAAGAGCTGTCAGGAGCTGTATTGGGTGTATTTCCCAGAGCACGCGAGAATTTCACAGACAACCCCATGTAACTTCGACTCGATTGAAAGGGCAAGCACGAGATCTACAGTTTGGTGTTAAAAAATATATTAAATATATATGTCATTTTATAAACGCCGACGCTTATAAATTTACTCGATTATAAGCCCACCCCCCTAAAAAAACCTGTTTTATTATTGCCCCCCATGGGGGTATATCCGGGGTATGACGGTATGCCAGGGTTGACGTTTAAGGCACACTGTCGCCCCAGGGTTACTGTTCTTAGCGAGTTTTACCCTGAAGCAAATACCCCCCCCCCCCAACCCCCCCCCCTCCCCCCTCGCTCCCCCCCCCTTTCCCCCCCCCCCACCCCTTTCCCCCTCCCCCCTAAATTTGTCAAATTATAATGTTGTCTAGGCTTTAGTGGGGTAGCCCATATGGGGTACACATTTCTAGGGTTTCATATTTGTATCACTTTCATTCCATAGTCATTCATTCTCGTTCTACTTTTCTAATGGTATCGAGCAGGTTCCCCCGTGGGAACTGTGCCTAGGGCCCACCACATCGATCTTTTTTTTCCTGCCCGAAGCGCGCTCAGCCCGAGTCGCGCTCCGGGCTCTCACCTCTTCGAGCCGCCCTAGCGGCCCCCCCCAATGCCCTAGCGGCCCCGCCTGTCAAAATTAGAAGGAAGAAAGAGGGTTGAACTAGCAAGGATGAGGATACAAATAGCAAACCCTAGAAGGGTTGTACTCGCTATAGAGCACCCCACTACAGGCTAGAACAATAAGATAATATTCTGACACACCCCCATAGCCAAAGTGGGGTGTAATCAGGAGAGCAGGCAAAGCAAAACAAGCTCAGGGTGGATCACAATGTCACCACACATTCTGAGCACAAGTTCAAGAAGAAATAGTTTAGAGTTTACAATTATAAGCAAAGCTAGTGGTAGTCACAACGGGCAAGTGAGGAGGAGGAGGGAGAGTGAGGGGAGAGGAGACAGGAGGCGACGGCTGAAGCTGCAGACACACGGGCAACAGGAGGCAGACTGGCACAGCGGCTACCGGACAGCGCCCGGACTACAGGGGTAACAGGCCCCGCGGCTCAAATAGCGGCGGACGGGCAACGGACCCACGGGCGGCTGGCACAGCTGGCTACGACTGGGCTACCGGGACAGCGCCCCGGACTACAGGTGCTGCTGACGACAAACTGGCAACCTCCGCTCATCCTCCCGCACACAGTCCCACCCCCCTGATACACACCCACTGCTACACCACTAGCTCTACTCCCACGCACCCCCCTAAAACCCTAAACCCAGTCTCCCACACAACCACCCCCCTCAGCGACAGCTGCAGCAGTGGGAGACGAAGGAGGAGGAGGAGAAAGGGAGGAAGGCACACCGGCCACCCCCATACCCGCCACCCCACAGCTCGCCCCTCCCGTCGTCCGTCGTGGCGACCTGAGGGGGCCGCTTGCGGCCCCCGAAGGAGCCGCGACGGGCGACGGGAAATGGTAGGGGGAGGGGGGGGGGGGGGGGGGGGGGGGGGGGGGGGGGAGAGTGGGGCCCACGACGGACCTGAGAGGAGAGCGGGGCCGCGACAAGGGGCGGGGCCGCTTCGAAGGGACGGGGCCGCGACGCAGGGCGGAGCCGCGACGTAGGGCGGAGCCGCGACTGTAGGGCGGGGCCGCGACAAGGGCGGGGCCGTGTCGGTCGGGGCGGGGCCGCGACGTAGGGCAGACGCCCGCGAAGGTGGGGCGGGGCCGCGACGGTCGGGGCAGGGCCGCTTCGAGGGGCGGGGCCGCGACGCAGGGCGGGGCCGCGACATAGGGCGGGGCCGCGTCGAGGGGCGGGGCCGCGACGAAGGGCGGGGCCGCGACGTAGGGGAGAAGCCCGACGTAGGGCGGGGCCGCGACGTAGAGCAGACGCCCGCCGCACGCCTCGGGGCGCACAGCGGGCAAAGAACCGCCGCGCGCCCTAGGGCGCACGGCGGGCAGAAAACCGCCGCGCGCCTCGGGGCGCACGGCGGGAAGGAAAAAAAAATCGCCGCGCGCCTCGGGGCGCACGGCGGGAAGGAAAGGTAGCAGCGGAAGCAAGGTGGGGACACACCCACAGGATCGATCCAAGGGGATCGACCTGCTCTGATAGCATGTCAAAATTAGAAGGAAGAAAGAGGGTTGAACTAGCAAGGATGAGGATACAAATAGCAAACCCTAGAAGGGTTGTACTCGCTATAGAGCACCCCACTACAGGCTAGAACAATAAGATAATATTCTGACACCGCCGCCCGCCGATTCGGCCCCGCCGCCCTTCTCAGCGGCCCCGCCGTCCTTCTCAGCGGCCCCGCCGCCCTTCGCTGCGGCCCCGCCGCCCCACATTGCGGCCCCGCCGCCCTTCTTCGCGGCCCTGCCGCCCTTCGCTGCGGCCGCGCCGCCCCTCGCTGCGGCCCCGCCGCCTCACATTGCGGCCCCGCCGCCGTTCGCTGCCGCCCCGCCGCCCGTCTTAGCGGCCCCGCCGCCCTTCTTCGCGGCCTCGCCGCCCTTTGCTGCGGCCCCGCCGCCTCACGTTGCGGCCCCGCCGCCCTTCGCTGCGGCCCCGCCGCCCGTCTCAGCGGCCCCGCCGCCCGTCTCAGCGGCCCCGCCGCCCGTCTCAGCGGCCCCGCCGCCCTTCACTGCGGCCCCCGCCGCCTCTCTCGCTGCGGCCCCGCCGCCCTACTCAGCGGCCCCGCCGCCCTTCACTGCGGCCCCGCCGCCTCTCTCGCTGCGGCCCCGCCGCCCTACTCAGCGGCCCCGCCGCCCTTCTATTGCGGCCCCGCCGCCCTTCTCAGCGGCCCCGCCGCCCTACTCAGCGGCCCCGCCGCCCTTCTACTGCGGCCCCGCCGCCCCTCTCAGCGGCCCCACCGCCCTTCTCAGCGGCCCCGCCGCCCTTTACCTGCGGCCCCGCCGCCCCTTTCACCAGCGGCCCTGCCGCCCTACACCGCCCGCGCCGCCCGAGCCGCCCGAACCGCCCGAGCAGCACGAGCCGCCCGACCTGCCCGAGCCGCCCGAGCCGCCCGACTCTCCCGAGCCGCCCGCGCCGCCCGACCAGCCCGAGCCACCTGAGCCGCCCGAGCCGCCCGAGCCACCCGAGCCGCCTGAGCCGCCCGAGCCGCCTGAGGAGCCGAGCCGCTGGTGCCAAGGAGCCGCAGTTGCTGCTGTGCCGTCCGAGCAGCCGTGATGCCGTGCTGCTGTACTGCTGAGCTGCCCGACCCGCCCTGTCTGGTGAGAGCAGCGCTTCTGTCACTGCACTGCCCCTGTCCTACAGTTGGTCCTGCTAGTCTACTGCTGTCATGGCTACCCCCAGTGTTCTCGCTTTTGACGCTGAGGGTCGAGCCATTGACTTTGAGGTGTGTCCTGCAGCTTTTCCTACAGTGCGATAGGGCAGACGGTCTCTCCCTCTTTGACCTCACCTCTGGCTCCTCTCCTGCCCCTGCTGCTGATGCTGACCCAGCTGTTCGCTCCTAGTGGGCCACGGGCGATGCTGCTGCACGTCTTGCTGTGCGTCGCCACCTGCCTACCACTGAGCGCGCGCACTTTAGTCAGTACAAGAGTGCTCAGACCTTGTACGACGCTGTAGTTGCACGCTACTCTTCCCCTGCCACTGCTGCACTGAGCCGCCTCATGCTACCGTACCTCTTTCCTGACCTTGCTGCCTTTCCCACAGTTGCTGACCTCATTACGCACCTCCGCACTAGTGACACTCGCTACCGCGCCGCGCTTCCTGCTGAGTTCTGCGCCAAGAACCCCCCCCCTATGTACATCACTCTCTATTATATAGTCACCCGCCTCCCTGACTCCCTTCGCGTAGTCAGGGACCACTTCCTCTCAGTCTGTCCCACCACTCTCACTGTTGACCTCCTAGAGAAGGCCCTCCTAGCAGCGGAGAAGAGCATAGTCGCTGTAGGAGCCTCTCGTGGTGACCCTCGCACCCCCATCTTTGAGGGGTGTTCCCCTTCCCCCCTGTTGCCCTATGTCGCCTCTGCTGCTGCGGCCGACCTCGTTGGTCTTGAGTCGGTTGGTGCGGCGTCTGCCCCTAGCGGGAGACGCCGCTCTGGCAAGGGCAAGGGGGGCAAGGGCGCGGGTGGAGCTAGCGGGGGTGGTGGAGGTGGCGGTGGAGGCGACGGAGGGAGTGGGGGTGGTGGTGGGAGTGGTGGCGGGGGTGGAGGTGGCGGTGGCAGCAGCGGAGGCGGAGGCGGCGGCGGCGGTAGCGGTGGGAGCGGAGGCGGCGGTGGTGGCGGAGGTGGAGGCGGCGGTGGTGGAGGAGGTGGAGCTGGTCGAAGTGGTGCTTCGCAGCGGAGCGGCTCCGGTGGTGGTCAGCGCCAGCAGCAGCAGCGTTCTCGGGACATCCCCCCTCCTCAGCAGCTCCGTGAGTGGTACACGCAGCGTCAGCGTGGTGGGGGTTTTTGCCCGTGCACCTACGTCCTTCGCTCCGGCGACCGCGCGGGTGAGCAGTGTGGGGGTGCCCACCCCACCCAGCGCTGCTTTGGCCGCGTGACGGACGCTTGGCGTCAGCAGTTCCATGAGGCTAGTGAGATCCCCCGCTGGGGAGAGCTGTCTAGGGCAGGCGTAGCTATCTATGATCTTGACTTTGATGCTATCCTTGCTGCCATGTATGCTGTGACTATTAGTGATGAGGGTGACTGTTACCGGTGTTTCCCGCCCGACCCGGGCATTGGTACTGCTGCTCTAAGTGCTGGTGAGGCTGCTGCTCTAGGTGCCAGTGCGTCTGCGCCCTCAGGTGCTGGTGAGTCTGCGCTCTCAGGTACCGCGTCGGCTTCGGCCTCCCTCACCTTCACACTTGACTCAGGGGCTTCTCGCTCCTTCTTTCGAGACCGCACCACACTCACACCGCTTGGTCGGCCGGTTGCAGTCTCCCTGGCAGACCCCTCTGGGGGTCCTGTCCTCTCTCACTTCTTCACTGTCCTCCCGTGTCCGGCTGCCCCCTCTGGCACCTTGTCTGGTCTTTACCTCCCCTCATTCTCTACGAACTTGGTGAGTGGTGCTTACCTGCAGGATATGGGGGTTCACCAGTTTACTCCTGCGAGTCAGCGGGTGACCCACTGCTCGGCGCTCGCTCAGGCCGGCACCTGGCCACGTTTACGCATCGGGCGGGGTCGAGCCTCTACACCCTGACCACTGGGTCTCCTCCTGTCCCTGCGTCTAGCCAGGTAGCTGCGTCGGGTCAGGTGTTTGCTGCAGCGTCCAGGTCTGGTCCGGAGTCTGCCCCCTGCTCGTGTCGCCTCCTGTCTCACGAGACTCTCCTGTGGCACCACCGTCTTGGTCACCCCTCCCTGCCTCGTCTCCGAGGCATGGCTTCCCGTGTCCTTGTCTCTGGTCTCCCCCGCTCCCTCCCTCCCCTTCCTCCAGGGCCTGGTCCTTCCTGTGTTCCCTGTGTCGATGGGCGGCTCCGGGCTGCCCCTCACTCCTCTCAGTTTCCCCCGACAGAGGCCCCGCTGCAGACGCTTCACATGGACGTGTGGGGCCCGGCCCACGTCCGTGGACAGGGTCACGAGCGCTACTTCCTGCTGGTGGTTGAAGACTACTCGCGTTACACCTCAGTCTTCCCCTTGCGCAGCAAGGGTGATGTCACTGAGGTGTTGATCGACTGGATCCGCGCAGCTCGTCTCCAGCTCAGGAGGAGCTTCGGCTCGGACTTTCCTGTTCTGCGTCTGCACTCTGACCGAGGCGGAGAGTTCTCCTCTGGCCTTCTGCGAGCCTACTGCCGTGCGCGAGGCATCCACCAGACCTTTACGCTTCCGGACTCTCCACAGCAAAATGGGATTGCTGAGCGCCACATTGGCATGGTCATGGACGTCGCTCGTACGTCCATGATGCATGCGGCTGCCCCCCATTTTCTGTGGCCGTTTGCGGTTCGGTACGCGGCGCATCAGATCAACCTTCACCCCAGGGTCTCCATGCCGGAGACCTCCCCAGCTCTGCTGTGGACGGGGAAGGTAGGCGATGCGTCTGCGTTCCGTGTCTGGGGATCTCGGGCGTTTTTCCGCGACTTGTCTGCGGACAAACTGTCCCCTCGTGCTGCTCCCTGTGTCTTCCTTGGCTTCCCCCCTGACACACCAGGGTGGGAGTTCTACCACCCCTCCTCTCGTCGTGTTCTGTCCTCCGAGGACGTGACGTTTGACGAGTCGGTCCCCTACTACCGTCTCTTCCCCTACCGCACTCCTTCCCTCCCCCCGTCGCCGCACTTCCTTCAGGTGTGTCCCAGGTAGACGCAGTCGAGCCGGTTGAGGTTGCTGGTGACTCTAGTACTGCTGCGGGTGCTGAGCCTGGGGGTGCTGACTCTGGGGGTGCTGCGCGAGTGGGTGCTGAGCCTGAGGGTACTGAGCCTGGAGGTGCTACGAATGGGGGTGCTGAGCCTGGGGGTCCTTCGCCTGGGGGTGCTACGTCTGGAGCTGCTGAGCCTGGGGGTGCTGCGTCTGGAGCTGCTGAGCCGGGGGGTACTGATTCTGGAGCTGCTGAGCCTGGGGGTGCGGAGCCCGCGGCCGCTGGACCTGCTCGTGTGGCGTCTGCGCTGTGCTGGGCCCGGTGGTTCTCCGGGTGCTTCGTCTCGGCGGGAGCCACTCTCTCCACAGGAGCTACGCGAGTGGTTTGCCCGGCGCTGGAGGCGTACTGCTGGAGCTGGTGCTTCTTCGGCTGCTGAGGGTGCTGGTGCCACCGGTCTCGGAGGTGCTAGCCCTAGGAGTGCTGGAGCTGCTGGGCCTGCGAGTGCGACTGGAGTCGGAGATGCTGAGGGTGTTGGCGCTGAGGCTACTGCTGTCAGTCCTAGCGGCGGTCCTGCTGCTGGTGCTGCTGGAGGTACTGGAGCTGGAGGTGCTGTTGGAGCTAGTGCTGCCACTGGGGGTGCTGGTGCTGTCCCTGCTGTGTATGGAGTTGCCGCGCGTCCTCGGCCGTACTTTGTTCCGCTCCTTCTGCAGGTTCTTGGTCTTCCTCCTCCCTTAGAGTGTCCACCGCCTGTCCAGTCACAGTCACAGTTACCGTCGGCCTCCCCACTGCCTGCTCCTTCTCCCTACACTGGTCCTACTGGAGGTCTTGCTGAGCGTCGTGAGCCTGCGTCTCGTCCTGCGTCGCCGGTTCGTGCTGCTCGCGCTAGTGGTCGCGGTTCGCGTCAGCGTCCTCCTCCTTTCCCTGGCACGCACCGGATGTCTCTGCGTCCGTCCACTGCTCCTCTGCGTGCCCCTTTGCCTTCTCCTCCTGAGTCCTCTCTTCCTGCCCTTGCCGACCCGGAGTCGGACTCTCTTCGTACTGCCAGTCCTACTGTCACGCATCTCCTTACTACTGTCGTCACTGACCCCTCTTTTGAGTCCACTGCTGCGTCTGCTCTTGTCGTCTAGACTACGCTGCTAGTCTCGTTGCTGAGTCTGCGTCTGTTTGTCCTCCGTCCGTCGGGGGTGAGTGTGCTCTTGGCACGGACGTCCTTGAGGACAGGCAGGAGGAGTTCCAGTGTCTGGCTGCTGCTTCACCTCATCTCGTGTCCGTACTGCTTACCCCTCAGGGAGACCCGGATGCACTTGACATCCCGACTCTGCGCTCCTACGCGGAGGCCGTAGAGGGTCCCTACTCCTCTCAGTGGCAGGCAGCTATGGATGCAGAGATGGCTTCCTGGAAGTCCACAGGCACCTACGTTGACGCGGTTCCCCCACTTGGGGCGAACATCGTCAGTGGCATGTGGATCTTCAGGGTGAAGCGGCCGCCGGGCTCTCCGCCTGTCTTCAAGGCGTGGTACGTGGCTCGTGGCTTTAGTCAGCGGCAGGGAGTTGACTACTTTCAGACCTTCTCTCCCACCCCGAAGATGACCACTCTTCGGGTACTGCTACACATAGCCGCTCAGCATGACTACGAGCTTCACTCCCTTGACTTCAGCACTGCTTTTCTGCAGGGTAGCCTGCACGAGGAGATCTGGCTGCGCCGTCCACCTGGCTTCACTGGGACTTTCCCTCCTGGCACCCAGTGGAGCCTCCGACGGCCAGTCTACGGTCTCCGCCAGGCACCGCGCGAGTGGCACGACACACTGAGGACTACGCTTGCGGCTCTTGGGTTTGCTCCCTCTACTGCTGACCCGTCGCTGTTTCTACGCACCGACACCTCTTTGCCGCCGTTCTACATCCTCGTGTACGTCGACGACTTGGTCTTTGCCACTGCTGACACTGCTGGACTCGCCCACGTGAAGTCCAAGCTGCAGAAGAGACACACGTGCACAAACCTGGGTGAACTGCGCAGCTACCTTGGCTTGCAGATCACCCGGGACAGAGCACGCCGCACCATTACCCTGACTCAGTCACACATGGTGCAGCAGGTCCTTCAGCGCTTCGGCTTCACGTACTCCTCGCCTCAGGCCACTCCTCTGCCTACTCGCCACTCGCTCTCAGCTCTGCCTTCGGATGAGTCTGTAGAGTCAAGTGGCCCGTACCCAGAGCTTGTTGGCTGCCTCATGTACCTGATGACCTGCACACGACCTGACCTTGCATACCCTCTTAGCATTCTTGCACGCTATGTTGCTCCTGGGAGACACAGACCAGAGCACATGGCTGCAGCGAAGAGGGTGTTGCGCTACTTGTGCAGTACGTCGGGCATGGGGCTAGTGCTTGGAGGGCAGAGTCCAGTGGTCCTCACTGGGCACGCAGACGCTTCTTGGGCTGACGACCAGGCTACGCAGCGGTCGTCACAGGGTTACACCTTCAGCCTTGGTTCCGGCTCTGTTTCGTGGCGGGCTACTCGCTCGTCTTCTGTTCTCGGCTCCAGTTGTGAGGCCGAGATCTACGCCGGGGCCATGGCTGCACAGGAGCTTCGCTGGCTCACCTACGTGCTGACCGACCTTGGAGAGCCGCCTCGTTCTCCTCCAGTCCTGTATGTAGACAACAAGGCCATGCTGGCCTTGTGTCGAGAGCAGAGACTGGAGCACAGAACAAAGCACATTGCTCTTCGCTACTTCCTTGCTCGTGAGCTACAGCAGCGTGGTCAGTTGCGGCTTGCGTACGTGGCCTCTGAGGCCAACACTGCTGATGTTTTCACCAAGGCACTTGCGCCTTGTGATCATCAGCGCTTCTGTACTCAGCTTGGTCTTGTGTCTGTCTTGCCTCACTTGCTCACTTCTTTACCTTGCTTGTACTGTCACATATATATACACCTGCTCTTGTTTGCTTAGCCTCTTATATATATATATATATATGTGCTCCTGCATGTGAACTGGCCTTCTGGCCTTGAACTTGTGCTCGGAATGTGTGGTGACTTTGTGATCCACCCTGAGCTTTGCTTTGCTTTGCTTGACTGGTCTTGTGACCCCTTGTTCTCCCCCACTTTGCCTATGGGGGTGTGTCAAATTATAATGTTGTCTAGGCTTTAGTGGGGTAGCCCATATGGGGTACACATTTCTAGGGTTGCATATTTGTATCACTTTCATTCCATAGTCATTCATTCTCGTTCTACTTTTCTCAAAATTCGCCTGTGCATCTCTGTTGTTCCCATACTAGATGGGCTTACTACTCAGATTGAAGTGACCTAGTTAGTAGATTGGTCTTCGGAAGGATGATGAAGACGTAGATTCAAATATTGGAGCCGACTTTCGTTGAAATAGTAGCTTAGTTAGAAGCTAGGGCTTAAGTTAGGGCCTAGGCTTAGTAGCCTAGGCCAAGGATGAACAAGAGAGTGGTGCCAAGAATGTGGAGAGAGAATGATGTACGAAAGGGCCAAAGGCCCAAGTTATACAAGCAACAATGCAAGAAGTGGTGCACCACAAGCAAGGCTAGATAACTGCACTACAAACCACAAACAACTATTTAAAATATGGCGGACATATTTTGACACACCCCCATAAACGTTTGCAGGTAGAAGTGTAGAACGCCTCCAGAAGGGGTGCACCAAGGACAGAGCGGCGCAGTGGAAGACGGCAAGGAGGTAAATGAGGAGGAGAAGGCGAGCGAGAGAGAGAGAGAGGAGAGGAGAGGGATGAGGAGAGGATGTGGAGGAGAGCCTAGCGTGGCGAGCCCCTCTTACGAAGCCCCTTTTTACAAAGGGGGGGGGGGGAGAGAGAGAGGGATGAGGAGAGGAAGTGGGGGGGAGCCTAGCGCGGCGAGTCCCTCTTACAAACCCCCTTTTTACAAAGGGGGGGGGGGGGGGGGGGGGGAGAGGGATGAGGAAAGGAGGTGGGGGGGGGAGCCAAGCACGGCGAGCCCCTCTTACGAACCCCCAAAGCCACACCCCCTTTCAGCCACCCCCCTCAACCTCATCCCCTTGTCAGCCGCCCCCTGAAACCTCAAGCATTCCCCCCCACCCTTCCTCCAAAGCCTTCCCCACCCACGGTGGTCCCTGCTCAAGCCTTCACACGGTAGCCAGAAACCCGCCACCCCCTCATCCCCCCCCCCCCCGGCACCAGTAGGCCCGGCAGGGAGAGAGAGGAGGGCGGCGGCTGATGGTGCAGGCGCAGGCAACCCTACCGCCACTCCCTGCCCCCTCACACCCTCCCCTCCCCTCTCCCCCCCCCTCCCTCCCCCCCCCCCCACCCCACCCCCACCCCCCCCAGCTGCTGCACGCGCAGCAGGGAGAGGGAGAAGAAGGCAGGGGCAGGGGAGAATATGCGCGTGCGTGTGCAGCTGTGCGCGACTGCGTACGTGGGGCAGAGGCGCGCGGGGCAGGGGCTGCTCGCGGGCAGCAGGGGCGCGCGGGGCAGGGGCTGCTCGCGGGCAGAAGGGGCGGGCGGGGCAGGGGCTGCTCACGGGCAGCAGGGGCGCGCGGGGCAGGGGCTGCTCGCACGCAGCAAGGCACGCGTGGCATGCAGGGCAGCAGGGCACTCCAGGGGCGCGCGGTGGGCAGGAAACCGTGCAGCTCGCATGCAGGCGGCGCAGGTAGAGCGCAGGGCAGACGCTTGCGGGCGTCGGGGAGCGCGTGGCGCGCAGGGCAGCAGGGCGCTTCAGGGGCGCGCGGCGGGCAGGAAACTGTCACGCTCCAGGGGGCGCGCGGTGGACAAGAAACCGTGCAGCTCGCGTGCAGGCGGCGCAGGCAGCGCACGGGGTAGCGCGCAGGTCGCCGGCAGAGCGGAGGGCAGGCGCTCGCGGGCGGCTGTGAGGATCTAGGATCGAGTTCAGAAAAGAGAATGAGAATTGAGTCGAATTGAATTGAATTGAATGTCCACCTGGGTACAACACGAGGCTATATATAGGCTCGACACAAGGCCCCGTAACCAGGTGTTACGCGAAGGTTCCGCGGGTCGCGAAGCGTCCCGAACAGATCCTTACCGAATTCGGTAGAAGGCAATTCGGTGGCAACCGAAAAGCCAGAATTCGGTGCACGCAACCTAGCTCGGTGCTATAACTATAATAAAATATAGGAAAGAACCTAGCCTAGGAAATCAAGCAATTCATGCATGCATATGATTATCCTATGCTAGAAATAGCATGATAAAGTAAAGGCAAGCAAGCATAGCTGGCATAAGCCGTCGTACTCTCACACGTCCCCCCCTCAAAGCTGGGTGGCGTGAGATACACCCTGCTTGACAAGATAGTCTTTGAGAGCACGGCGTGCGTTGCCCATATCAGCTTCTGCAACCCAACTGTCCTCAGTGGGGTCGTATCCCTTCCAGCGTATCAGGAACTCGAGAGTCTTGCCACCGCGGCGCCGATGAGAGAGAACGCGCTCGATCTCGTACTCGGGTTCATCCTGTATGAGAACAGGTGGTGGTGGCGGTAGTTGCCGTCCCTGGAACTGTTGGTTGGGGTCCTTGTAGGGCTTCAGTAGCTGGACATGGAAAGCGTTGTGAAGCTTCCATGTATCTGGTAAGCGCAAGCGGAATGTAACTGGTGTCACCTGTGCCTCAACGAGAAAAGGACCACAGAAGCGAGGCCGGAGTTTGGATGGAAGGTGAGACAGGTTCAAGTTGCGCGTGTCAAGAAGCACCTGATCTCCGACTGCTACTGAGTGATCACGTCGCTGACGATCGGCATACTGCTTCTGGGAGTTCTGCATCGTGGTGAGACGTCGCTGAGTCTTCTCCCATAGCTGCTGCATGGTGGTGACGAAGTCATGTTCGGCTTGGACGTGTGCCGGTGTAGTTGGCTGCTGTGGTGTGAGTGGTTCCCGCCCGTAACACAGGAAGAAAGGAGTTTTCCCTGTGGCCGCATGTGATGCGTTGTTGTAAGCGAACTCTAGGGTTGGTAACTGTGTGTCCCAGTGGCTGACGTCGTCCTTGCAAGCTGTGCGCAGTAACTGTTCAACCACTTGATTGAGTCGCTCTGTCTGTCCGTCAGTCTGGGGGTGGTATGCTGAAGACATTGCAAGCTTTGTCCCCAACAGTCCCATGAGCTCCTTCCAGAACTTACTTGTGAATTTGGGGTCTCTGTCAGAGATGAGTGTAGCGGGGATGCCGTGGATGGTGATGATGCGGTCGAAGAAGAGTCGAGCAGTTGCTTCAGCTGTAGTTGTGGCGTTGGTCGGTATGAAGTGACCCATTTTGAAGAACTTATCGATCACCACGAGGATGGAATCATGTCCTCGTGAGGTCGAAGGAAGCCTTGTGATGAAGTCGAGGCTAACGACCTGCCATGGCTGCTCCGGTACGGGTAGAGGCTGAAGTAACCCTGCTTTTTTCTGCTTGCTGCTCTTCATCCGCTGGCACGTGTCGCAAGAGGTGACGAACTGCTGCACGTCTGCTGCCATCCCGGGCCAGTAGTAATACTTCGCTATCCCTGGTAACGTCTTGTTGCTCCCGAAATGTCCCGCGTAAGGTACGTCGTGAAACTCCTCCAATAGGATCTGCCGTAGCGGGGCGTAATTCGGCACCCAAATCTTTCCTGAACCCTTCCTTACAGCTAAGTCTTTCTCCCACTGTAATAGCTTCTTGGTCTGTGCTGTAGCAATCTCTGCGTCCACGGAGTACCCATGTTGGAATAGACCTTTGAGCAGAGGGCTCATCCCGTCGAGCTGGATGCCTGCTACATGTCCGGGGCGGCTCAACGCGTCTGCCTTGTTGTGTAGCCCGGGCTTGTAGACGATGTCGTAGTGGAAGTGAGTTTCCAGGAAGTCCACCCACCGCACCTGTCGTCGTGAGAGTGTCGGCTGTGACTTCAGGTATTTGAGACTGCAGTGGTCAGTATAGACTGTAGTCTTGGCTCCCTCTAGGTAACACCTCCACGCCTTGAAGGCTATGACTATCGCTAAGGCTTCCTTGTCGTGAATGGGGTAGTTTAGTTCTGCTCCGTGTAGCTTCTTACTGAGGTAGGCGATGGGCTGCAAACCGCGTCCGTGATCCTGCATCAGTACTGCTCCGACTGCTTGGTCACTAGCGTCTGCTTCCACCACGTAGTCCTTGTCTTGATCCGGCAAGATGAGTACTGGCGCTGTAGTGAGTGCTGTCTGTAGCTGCTCCATGGCTTGCTGATGAGGGGTATCCCATTTGTAGGGCGTATCCTTTTTCAGTAGGTCGGTCAGTGGCGCTGCTATCTTAGCGTACTGCGGCACGAACCTGTTGTAGTAGTTGGCGAAGCCTAGGAACTGCTGTAACTCCTTCACGTTCTCTGGTACTTTCCACTTCTTGACGGCTTCGATCTTCCGTGGGTCCACGTGTACGCCCTCGGCACTCACCATGTGCCCGAGAAAGTGCACCTTCTTCAGGGCGAAGTCGCTCTTTGACAGCTTCACGTAGAACTTGTTTTTCTGCACGATTTCGAACACCTTCCGTAGATGCTCCACGTGCTCCTTCATGTTCTTGGAGTAGATGAGAATGTCGTCCAGGTACACCACCACGCATTCGTCCAGCAGGGGTCGTAAGATGTGATTCATCTCCGCCTGAAACGTTGCTGGTGCGTTGCAGAGTCCGAACGGCATCACCAAGTATTTGTAGGAGCCGTATCTGGTACGGAACGCTATCTTGTGGACGGAGTTGTCTGCCATCTTGATCTGCCAGTAGCCTGATCGTAGGTCCAGCTTCGAAAATACTGTTGCGCCACGCAGTTGATCGAGTAGGTCGTCTATACGCGGTATGGGATATTTGTTTTTGACTGTCTGTTTGTTCAGTGCGCGGTAGTCGATGCACATCCGTAGACTGCCGTCTGGTTTTGGAGTGAAGAGAACTGGTGCGCCGTAGGGAGAGGTGGATGGGCGGATCAGTTGTCTGTCCAGTAGATACTCTATCTGTTTTTTCATGTCTGTCAGTTCAGTCGGACTCAGTCGGTATGGTGCACGTGAGACGGGTTTCGCACCTGGTTCCTCCACGATCTTGTGCTCGTGGGTGCGTGCTGGAGGTACGCCTGCAGGTAGGTCGTCGGGCATTATATCCTTGTACTGCTCCAAGACCTATTTCACTGCTGCAGGTAGCTCGGAACTCGGCTTCTCCTCCTCTGCTGCTGCCATAACCAGTGCTAGGTAACCCGTGTTACTCTTGTTCACCGTCTGTTCGAACCGTGCTAGTGTCGTTTCAGGTACGTCCCCTGTATCCGTTCAGGTTCGCAGTGCTATCCGCTTCCCATTGTTGTAGATGCACACGTTGCTGTTGACCCAATCGATCTCGGGGTTGAACCGCTTCAGGAAATCTCGCCCCAAGATAAAATCTAATCCTTTGATGTTGGTGACTGGTAGCTTCGGCTTCCACCTCAACGCACCTATATGCAGTTGCAGTGATGCTTTGCCGTGGATAGGAAGCTTCGTACCGTCCACCATGGTTGCTGAAAACTGGGTCTCTTCTGCCTTCTCTCCAATTTTCTCCAATGCTCCGCGGTCACACACCGAGTGAGATGCAGCGCTGTCCACCAGTGCCTGGAGGTGTCGCCCATTGCATAACACCTCGAGGAGTAGTGGTTTCTGCTGTGCTGAGTAGCCAAAGAGGGTCTTGTTAATAGGATCATAGGGTACATCAAACTTAATACCTTCCCTTTTTCCTATACCTGACTCCGCGCTTTCCAACTTCACCTGGGGGGTAGGAGGATTTTTCCGAGGCTTGTATAATTTTTCCTGAGCCTGGATGTCTCCTCTAAGCCTTGGCAGCTGTGTAGGCTTCACCTGTGGGCGACGGGGAGCCTTAACACTGTGCTGCGGGGAGAGAATATTAATTCCACGGAACGCATGACCCTTTTCTACGCTCCGTAGTGCTTTGCCCAACTTCTCAGGTACCTGAATAATTTCTAAAGGCTTTTTCTTGGCCTCTAGACCTCCCCTGAATTTTTTGAAGGCTTGTAAACCACGAGAAGCAATATTCTTCGTTAGAGCATCTTTATAGGATACTTTTAACGAATTCTTACTTTTGTGGGAGTTCGGCTGGAGTTTCCCGGTCGGTGCAGAGTGTTTTTTCGCGGAGCCTCCATTCGCCTCGGCGATTTCCCCTGATGCCGGCCGGTCGTGACGTTTTAAATCCGCGCCATCATTTTCTCCTTTTTTCACCCGCTCCGAAGTTGCCACGTCGTCGCCTTTTCCTGCTTTTCGGATCTTTACGCGATCGCCAGGTCGATCCGCGGCTACTGGCGATTCCCGTTTTTTGACTTCGGGGGTGCTCCACTGTTTCCGTCCCGGAGTGCCGCACGTGCTTTCTTCATTTTGTAGCACGACAAAAACTGATGTCCTGCTGCGCCGCAAAATTCGCATTTTGTCGGCTGCTGCTTCGCGTCGTATTTGTCGATATCCATCGGTTCGGTGAACGTGGGGGGTGCCGATCGCTCCGTGCCGAATGTACGGTTTGGCGTGAAGCGTCGTGTTTCGGGTTGACTTCGAGTCAGCGCGTCGTATCGCTCGGCAGCACGCACGATGTCTCTGTAGTTGTTGTAATTCGCCGCAATCACCTGCCGCCGAATTTCCATTTTTAATCCTTCGGTGTACGCCTGGATTTTTTCGCCTTCGGTCAGGTCGGTGATGCGGTTGAACAGTAACTCCATCTGCTGCGTGTACTGTGTTACACTACTGTATTACTTGTGTCGGTGTATCTGCTGCCGCGCCATGTAGGTTGTATTAATTGGTTCGAAACGCTCGATTAAATCTGCCCGAAACTGCTGCCACGTTTTCTCCCCGCGGGCTACGTCGGTGTAGTAAATCCATTCGAGAGCCGGTCCACGTAACAGTGTCGCTGCGAGCCGAATCCTTGCTGCGTCGTGTTGCGAGGTCGAACAGCCAATGGCCTCGAAGTAAATTTCGAGGGTGGCCACGAATCGCCGGACGTCGGATCCCTTCGCGCTTGGATCGAACGCCTCCGGGAGCCTCGGTCGTGCTGCTTCGAGGTTCGGCGACAGTGGTGCCATTGGTCCGTGAAATGTCGGTGTCGCCACTGCTGCTGGAGTTGTCGGTGCTGCAGTCGCTGTGGTCGCTGCTGCTGCGGTGGCGAACCCTGGTTGGCTTGTCAGAAAAGCCTCGAGTCGACGAAGCGTCGCCTGCGTCTGCTCCATGTCGGTGCGGAGGCTCGCGATGTCGCTCGTAGTCGCGTAGTTGTCGCCTTGGCCCTCCATTTGGTGATTTACAGGAAGATGCGCGACGAAAATAATCGAATTCTAGGTGCTGGTCGACTTACTGCGAGTCAAATTGACTGTAGAATCGACGAGCGCGAATTCTGTAGGTTGCGTAAATCTCCCTTAGGCGAAATTCGCGTCCGATCTTGGCCGTTGAGGAGAAAATCAATCCGACGCTCCAAATTCCAACTTTTTTGGGCGAAATTCTCTGGGCCGTTGAGATGAAACTCGATCGAACGGTCGAAACTCCAACCTTTCCACCAGTAAATCTGAGGGGTGTTCGAAAACCGAATCGAGGGGGACTTAGAAAAATTGCGCGGAACTGGTTTTACATACCCGTATCGGCGCTTTCGTCGTCGCCCCCGCGGTTTTTCAAGGCCGGAACTAAGCGGTTGAAGACCTCGCGTGTAAACCCGCTCTGATTACCAAGTGTGAGGATCTAGGATCGAGTTCAGAAAAGAGAATGAGAATTGAGTCGAATTGAATTGAATTGAATGTCCACCTGGGTACAACACGAGGCTATATATAGGCTCGACACAAGGCCCCGTAACCAGGTGTTACGCGAAGGTTCCGCGGGTCGCGAAGCGTCCCGAACAGATCCTTACCGAATTCGGTAGAAGGCAATTCGGTGGCAACCGAAAAGCCAGAATTCGGTGCACGCAACCTAGCTCGGTGCTATAACTATAATAAAATATAGAAAAGCACCTAGCCTAGGAAATCAAGCAATTCATGCATGCATATGATTATCCTATGCTAGAAATAGCATGATAAAGTAGAGGCAAGCAAGCATAGCTGGCATAAGCCGTCGTACTCTCACAGCGGCGATACATCTTCTAGAGCAACTTCAGCTTGGTTCGCGCGCACAGAAAAGTTCGGCGCCCGCGATGATGGCCGTGCCTGCCGACAAATGCTAAGGAAGCGCACGGATCCCTAGAGGCGTAGGGAAAAGCATCCAACGACTCGAATATTGTTGCATATTCGGGTGGCCCATGTTCAAATATACCTACCAGAGCAACTTCAGCTTGGTTCGCGTGCACAGAAAAGTTCGGCGCTCGCGATGATTGCCGTGCCTGCCCACAATTGCTAAGGAAACGCGTGGATCCGTATAGGCGTAGGGAAAAGCATAGAACGACCCGAATGTTGTTGCATATTCGGGTGGCCCATGTTCAAATACAAGCAACTTCAACTTGGTTCGCGCGCATATAAAAGTTCGGCGCCCGCGATGACAGCTGTGTCTGCCTACAAATGCTAAGGAAGCGCATGGATCCCTATAGGCATAGGGAAAATCATCGAACGACCCGGATGTTGTTGCATATTAAGGTGTCCCATGTTCAAATACACCTATCAGAGCAACTTCAGATTGGTTTGCACGCATATAAAAGTTCGGCGCCCACGATGACGACCGTGCCTGCCAACAAATGCTAAGGAAGCGCATGGATCCCTATAGGCGTAAGGAAAAGCATCCAACGACCCGAATATTGTGGCATATTCGGGTGGCCCATGTTCAAATACACTTTCCAGAGCAACTTCAGATTGGTTTTCGTGCGCCGAGAAGTTCAGCGTCCGCGATGACGGCCGTGCCTGCCGACAAATGCTAAGGAAGCGCATGGATCCATGTAGGCATAAGGAAAAGCATCCAACGACCCGAATATTGTTGCATATTCGGGTGGCCCATGTTCAAATACACTTTCCAGAGCAACTTCAGATTGGTTTTCGTGCGCCGAGAAGTTCAGCGTCCGCGATGACGGCCGTGCCTGCCGACAAATGCTAAGGAAGCGCATGGATCCATGTAGGCATAAGGAAAAGCATCCAACGACCCGAATATTGTTGCATATTCGGGTGGCCCATGTTCAAATACACCTTGAAGAGCAACTTCGGCTTGGTTCGCGCGCACAGAAAAGTTCGGCGCCCGCGATGACGGCTGTGCCAGCCGACAAATGCTAAGGAAGCGCACCGATCCCTATAAGCGTAGAGAAAAGCATCGAACGACCCAAATGTTGTTGCATATTCGGGTGGCCCATGTTCAAATACACCTATCAGAGTAACTTCAGCTTGGTTTGCGCGCACAGAAAAGTTCGGCGCCCGAGATGACGGCCGTGCCTGCCGACAAATGCTAACGAAGCATAGGCGTAGGAAGCATGGATCCCTATAGGCGTAGGGAAAAGCATCGAATGATCCGAATGTTGTTGCATATCTTGGTAATAGGCCCAGACAAGCGCAACCACGTGACCTGGTAGAAGAAAAACGCTCGGAACGAGAGTTTCCTGCCTCAAAACGCGCAAGGATCCGCACATGTGGAGGAAGTGCAGCGAGTGCTCTTCATTCGCGAGCGCCGATGACCAATGATGCTCCCAACACTCCCACGCCATTGCTGACTTGGCAATAGGCTCAGACAAGCGCAGCCACGTGACCCGGTGGAAGAAAAACGCTCGGAACAATCGCTTCGATCCTCAAAACGCGCAAGGATCCGCACATGTGCAGGAAGTGCGGCTTCATTCGCGAGCGCCGATGACCAATGATGCTCGCAACCCTCCCACGCCCTTGCTGGCTTGGTAATAGGCCCAGACAAGCGCAGCCACGTGACCCGGTAGAAGAAAAACGCTCGGAACGAGCGCTTCCAGCTTCAAAACGCGCAAGGATCCGCACATGTGGAGGAAGTTAAGCGGGCGCTCTTCATTCGCAAGTGCCGATGACCAATGATGCTCGCAACCCTCCCACGCCCTTGCTGGCTTGGCAATAGGCCCAGACAAGTGCAGCCACGTAACTCGGTAGAACAAAAGCACTCGGAACGAGCGCTTCCAGCCTAAAAACGCGCAAGGATCCGCACATGTGGAGGAAGTTCAGCGGTCGCCCTTCATTCGCGAGCGCGGATGACCAATGATGCTCGAAACCCTCCCATGTCCTTGCTGGCTTGGTAATAGGCCCAGCCAAGCGCAGCCCCGTGACCCGGTAGAAGAAAAACGCTCGAAACGAGCGCTTCCAGCCTCAAAACGCGCAAGGATCCGCACATGTGGAGAAAGTGCAGCGGGCGCTCTTCATTCGTCAGCGCCGATGACCAATGATGCTCACAATTCTACGCTCGGAACGAGCGCTTCCAGCCTCAAAACGCGCAAGGATCCGCACATGTGGAGGAAGTGCAGCGGGCGCTCTTCATTCGTCAGCGCCGATGACCAATGATGCTCGCAATTCTCCCACGCCCTTGCTGGCTTGGTAATAGGCCCAGACAAGCGCAGCCATGTGACCCGGTGGAAGAAAAACGCTAGAACGATCGCCTCGAGCCTCAAAACGCGCAAGGATCCGCACATGTGCAGGAAGTGCAGCGGGCGCTCTTCATTCGCGAGCGCCGATAACCAATGATGCACACAGCCCTCCCACGCCCTTGCTGGCCTGGTAATAGGCCCAGACAAGCGCAGCCACGTGACGCGAAAGACGAAAAACGCTCGGAACGAGCGCTTCCAGTCTCTAAACGCGCAAGGATCCGCACATGTGCAGGAAGTGTAGCGGGCGCTCTTCATTCGCGAGCGCCGATGACCAATGATGCTCGCAACCCTCCCACGCCCTTGCTGGCTTGGCAATAGGCCCAGACAAGTGCAGCCACGTGACCCGGTAGAAGAAAAACGCTCAGAACGAGCGCTTCCAGCCTCAAAACGCGCAAGGATCTGCACATGTGGAGGAAGTGCAGCGAGCGCTCTTAATTTGCGAGCACCGATGACCAATGATGCTTGCAACCCTCCCACGCCCTTGCTGGCTTGGCAATAGGCTCAAACAAGCGCAGCCACGTGACCATGTGGAAGAAAAACACTCAAAACAATCGCTTCCTGCCTCAAAACGCGCAAGGATCCGCACATGTGGAGAAAGTGCAGAGGGCGCTCTTCATTCGCGAGCGCCGATGAACAATAATGCTCGCAACCCTCCCACGCCCTTGCGGGCTTAGAAATAAGCTCAAGCAAGCGCAGCAACGTGAACCGGGGGAAGAAAAACGCTAGGAACGAGCGCTTGTAGCCTCAAAACGAGCAAGGATCCGCACATGTGCAGGAAATGCAGCGGGCGCTCTTCATTCGCGAGCCCCGATGACCAGTGATGCTCCCAACCCTCCCACGCCCTTGCTGGCTTGGTAATAGGCCCAGACAAGCGCAGCCACGTGACCCGGTGGAAGAAAAACACTCGGAACGATCGCTTCTAGCCTTAAGACGCACAAGGATCCGCACATGTGCAGGAAGTGCAGCGGGCGCTCTTCTTTCGCGAGCGCCGATGACCAATGATGCTCGCAACCGTCCCACGCCCTTGCTGGCTTGGCAATAGCCTCAGACAAGCGCACCCACGTGACCCGGTGGAAGAAAAACGCTTGGAACGAGCGCTTCCAACCTCAAAACGCGCAAGGATCCGCACATGTGGAGGAAGTGCAGCGGGCGCTCTTCATTCGCGAGCGCCGATGACCAATGATGCTCGCAACCCTCCCACGCCCTTGCTGGCTTAGCAATAGGCTCAAACAAGCGCAGTCACGTGACCCGGTGGAAGAAAAACGCTCGGAACGATCGCTTCTAGCCTTAAAACGCACAAGGATCCGCACATGTGCAGGAAGTGGAGCGTGCGCTCTTCATTCGCGAGCGCCGACCAATGATGCTCGCAACCCTCCCACGCCCTTGCTGGCTTGGCAATAGCCTCAGACAAGCGCACCCACGTGACCCGGTGGAAGAAAAACGCTTGGAACGAGCGCTTCCAACCTCAAAACGCGCAAGGATCCGCACATGTGGAGGAAGTGCAGCGAGCGCTCTTCATTCGCGAGCGCCGATGACCAATGATGCTTGCAATTCTCCCACGCCCTTGCTGGCTTGGTTATAGGCCCAGACAAGCGCAGCCATCTGACCCGGTGGCAGAAAAACGCTAGGAACGATCGATTCTAGCCTCAAAACACTCAAGGATCCGCACATGTGGAGGAAGTGCAGCGGGCGCTCTTCATTCGCGAGCGCCGATGACCAGTGATGCTCGCAACCCTCCCAAGCTACTGCTGGCTTGGTAATAGGCCCAGACAAGCGCAGCCACATGACCCTGTAGAAGAAAAACGCTCGGAACGAGCGCTTCCAGCCTCAAAACGCGCAAGGATCCGCACATGTGGAGGAAGTGCAGCGGGCGCTCTTCATTCGCAAGCGCCGATGACCAATGATGCTCGCAACCCTCCCACGCCCTTGGTGGCTGGGCAATAGGCCTAGACAAGCGCAGCCACGTGACCTGGTAGAAGAAAAATGCTCGGAATGAGCGCTTCCAGCATCAAAATGCGCAAAGATCCGCACATGTGGAGGAGGTGCAACAGGCTCTCTTCATTTACGAGCGCCGATGACCAATGTTGCTCGCAATTCTCCCACGCCCTTGCTGGCTTGGCAATAGGGTCAGACAAGCGCAGCCATGTGACCCGGTGGAAGAAAAACGCTAGGAACAATGGCTTCTAGCCTTAAAACGCGCAGGATCCGCACATGTGCAGGAAGTGCAGCGGGCGCTCTTCATTCGCGAGCGCCGATGACCAATGATGCTCGCAACCCTCCCACGCCCTTGCTGGCTTCGTAATAGGCCCAGAAAAGTGCAGCCACGTGACCTGGTAGAAGAAAAACGCTCGGAACCAGCGCTTCCAGCTTCAAAACGCGCAAGGATCCGCGCATGTGGAGGAAGTTCAGCGGGCGCTCTTGATTCGCGAGCGCCGATGACCAATGATGCTCGCAACCTGTCAAACACTACATGTGTTGTTGTGTAGGCTATAGTGGGTTAGCCTTTAGGGGGTACACAAAACTAGGGTTTGCTACTTGTACTCCAACTTTTCATAGTTCACACACTTCTCATTCTGACATGGTTTCAGAGCTTAGGTTCTAGACCTAGGACTCACCTAAGGGCCCACTGTTAGAAGCACCCTCAAGCGCCCCATCGTCCTAGCGCCCTCGAGCGCCGTTCCCCTAGTGCGCCTCGTCTTCTCCTGCTGCCTGTGCGCGGCTCGCTAGTGCCACGCGCGGCCTTTTTTTTCCGCGCGTCGCCCCCTAGCAGCCCGCGCGCGGCCGTTTCTGAGCGCGCGCCGCCCGTTAGCCGCCCACGCCGCCATGATCAGCTCGACGACCGGCCCCCCGTAGCCGCACGCCGCCCGTGAGCCACCCGTAGGCCGCCGCGACGCCCTCCCTAGGCCGCCCGCACGCTAGTAAGGCCCAGGAGCGGCCACGGCCCGCCAGCTACAGCCGCCCACGCGCACGTCCCCCAGGTGCGCACCACCGCATAGCCCAGACCGAGCCGAGCCGCACAGCCCGAACCGAGCCGTGGCGCCCGAACCGAGCCGCGCCGCTCGAACCGAGCCGCGCTGCCCGAACCGAGCCGCGCTGCCCGAACCGAGCCGCGCCACCCAAACCGAGCCGCGCCGCCCTACTGTGCCCCACCTGCAGCAACTCATGTTCCTGTTCCTACTGTACTCCTGCTACTACTGCTACTGTTCCTACTGCCACAATGGCCACCCCATCCATTCTCACCTTTGACGCTAAGGGTCGCCTGATTAAGTTTGAGGTGTGGCTAGATGATCTTCACCTGTTCCTTCAGATCACTGCCAAGGACGATGTCTCACTGTATGACCATACGTCAGGCGCTGCTCCCGCACCTCCCGCTACTGCTGACAGTACTGCTCGCTCCCAGTGGCAGACCCGTGATGCACACGCTCGCCTAGCCGTTCGCAGTCACCTACCGTTAGATGAGCGCGAGCACTTCGGACAGCATAAGACCGCCAAGGAGCTGTACGACGCAGTAGTCGCGTGCTACTCCTCCCCTGCCACAGCTGCCATAGGCCGTCTCTCACTGCCCTACCTCTTCCCCGACCTGTCCGCCTTTGCCACTGTAGCTGACCTCATCACCCACCTCCGTACCAGTGACCTCCGCTACCGTGCAGCGCTCCCCCCCAATTTCCTCGCCAAGAACCCCCCCCCGATGTACCTCACACTACCTCACCACCACATCTGCTGCTGCTGTCGACTACCTCGGAGCTGAGAGGGTCGGGGCCGCGTCTGCTCCTAGTGGGAGACGCAAGGGCGGCAGGGGCAAGGGGGGCAAAGGTGGTGGAGGTGGAGGAGGGGGCGGCGGCGGTGGAGGAGGTGGGGGGGGGGGCGGGGGTGGTGGCGGGAGTGGGAGTGGCGCGGGTGGTGGGGGGGTCTGTGGCGGCACAGGGGGTGGTGGTGGCGGCGACGGTGGTGGGGGTGGTGGAGGTGGTGCTGGTAGTGGTGGCGGCGGTGGAGCGGGTGGCGGGCGCGGTGGAGCGGTGCAGCGTGGGGGGTTTGGCGGTGGCCAGAGGCAGCAGCACCAGCGCCCCAGCGAGGCTCCCTCGCCCTAGCAGCTCCGTGAGTGGTACTCTCAGCGTGGGGGGTCTGGGGGAGGGGGTACCTGCCCGTATGTCATCCGCACAGGTGACCGCACTGGCCAGACTTGTGGGAGGTTTCACACTGCGCAGCGCTGTTTCTTTCGCCTCGACGACGCCTGGCGCGAGCAGTTTCCTGACGCCTCTGAGCTGCCCCGCTGGGCTGATCTGCTTAATTGATTATGATGCTATTCTTTGCTGCTATGTATGCATTGACTATTAGTGCTGAGGGTGACTGTTACCTGAGTGTTCCGCCTGACCCGGGCATTGGGACCAGTGAGGCTGCAGCTCTAGGTGCTAGCGCGTCTGCTGCTCTAGGTCCTAGTGAAGCTGCTGCCCTAGGTGCTAGTGCGTCTACGCCTGCTGGTGCCGCACCTACTGAGGCACTGCACACCTTCACACTGGACTTAGGTGCTTCCCGCTGTTTCTTTTGTGACCGCACTGCCCTAGAGCAGCTTCCTCGACCGGTTGCTGTCTCTCTGGCTGACCCCTCAGGGGGTCCGGACCTTGCGACCTCCACCACTGCCCTCCCTTGTCCTGCTGTCTCGTCTGGCACACTGTCGGGCCTCTACCTCCCCTCGTTCTCTACGAACTTGGTGGCGGGTTCCGCACTCCAGGACGCGGGTGTTCACCAGTTCACCTCGGCCTAAAAGCGTGTGACGTACTGCACGTGTGCGCGGACGGGACGTCACCTCGCTACCTTCACTCGGCAGCCGGGGTCGGACTTGTACACACTGACCACTGAGTCTCCTCAGGTAGCTGCGTCTGCGTCTGCGTCAGGTCAGCTGTCGGCCCCCTGCTCGTGTCGCTCCTTGTCACACAGGACTGTCCTCTGGCACCACCGCCTTGGTCACCCGTCAGTGCAGCGCCTTCGCGGCATGCACTCCAGGTACCTTGTCTCTGGTCTTCCCAGGGTTCTCCCTCCCCTCCCACCCTCGCCTGCTCCTCCCTGTCTTCCCTGTGTCGTGGGGCGGCAGCACGCTGCTCCTCACTCCTCCTCGTTCCCTCCCACGGAGGCTCCCCTGCAGACTCTCCACCTGGACGTGTGGGGCCCCGCCCGCGTCCGGGGACAGGGCCACGAGCGGTACTTTCTGCTGGTCGTCGACGACTACACGCGCTACACCACGGTCTTCCCCTTGCGTACCAAGGGTGAGGTCCCTGATGTCTTGATCCCCTGGATCCGCGCTACTCGTCTCCAACTCTGCCAGCGGTTCCAGTCAGACTTTCCAGTCCTGCGTCTGCACTCTGACAGAGGTGGCGAGTTTTCCTCTGACCTCTTGGCAGCCTACTGTGTGGAGCACGGCATCACCCAGTTGTTCACGCTCCCGGCCTCTCCACAGCAGAATGGGATTGCTGAGCGCCGCATTGGTCTTGTCATGGAAGTCGCTCGTACCTCCATGATCCATGCGGTTGCCCCCCATTTCCTGTGGCCGTTTGCAGTGCAGTACGCCGCGCATCAGCTCAACCTCTGGCCCCGTGTCTCTGTTCCGGAGACCTCGCCTACCCTGCGTTGGACGGGGGAGGTTGGCGATGCGTCGGTGTTCCGAGTCTGGGGATGTCGAGCCTTTGTCCGCGATACGTCCGCGGACAAGCTCTCCTCCCGTGCCGTTCCCTGTGTCTTCCTTGGCTTTGTCCCTGACGCGCCTGGCTGGCAGCTTTACCACCCCACCTCGCGCCGGGTCTTCGCCTCTCAGGACGTCACCTTTGACGAGTCGGTACCCTTTTACCGTCTCTTCCCCTACCGCACTGCCCCGCTCCCCCCTCCGCCGCACTTCCTCACGCCAGGTGCTGCTTCGGTAGACCCCCTCCCTCCCCAGGGTCCTCCTCCCTCAGGTGTTTCCCAGGTAGACCCGGTCGAGCCTGTCGAGGTAGCTGTTGACTCTGGTCCTGTGCGAGGTGCTGGGTCTGGGGGCGCTGAGCCTGGGGGTGCTGGTTCTGGGGGCGCTGAGCCTGGGGGTGCTGAGACTGAGGGTGCTGAGACTGGGGGTGTTGAGATTGGGGGTGCGGAGACAGCAGGTGCTGAGCCTGGAGGTACTGCGACTGGGGGTGTTGCGCCTAGAGGTGCTGAGGCTGGGGGCTTTGAGACTGACCGTACTGCGCCTACTGGCGCTCCTTCTTCACAGCAGCTGCGTGAGTGGTACTCCCAGCGTTACAGCCTCCGTCGTGGGGCTATTGGAGCTGGGGGGTCTACTGGAGTTGGGACTAGTGGTCCTGCGGGTGCCGTGTCGCAGCCGGAGCCTCCCTCCCCTCAGCGGCTGCGTGAGTGGTACGCTCGGCGCTGCATCCTCCGGAGTGGAGCTCCCGGTGTTGAGGTGCAGCCCGCTGGAGACCCTACTGCTGTTGGAGGTCCTGGAGCTCCTGCTGGTGCTGCTGGTGCTGCTGGTGCTGTTGGAGGTACTGGAGCTGCTGGAGGTACTCCTAGAGGTGCTGGAGGTGCAGGTGGAGCTGCTGGAGGTACTGGAGCTGCTGGAGGTACTGCTGGAGGTGCTGGAGGTGCTGCTGGAGCTGCTGGAGGTTCTGCTGGAGCTGCTGGAGGTTCTGGTGCTGTCTCTGCTGCTGCTGGGGGCACTTCACGGCTACGGCCGTACTTCGTTCCGCTCCTTCAGCAGGTTCTTGGTCAGCCGCCTCCTCCTAGTCCTCCTCCCTCCGTAGAGTGTCCTCCGCCTGTCCAGTCACAGTCACAGCTACCGCCTGCCTCGCCGCTTCCTGGTCCTTCTCCCTACACTGGTCCGACAGGCGAGCTTACAGAGCGTCGTGAGCCTGAGTCTCGTCCAGTGTCACCTGTGTCCCTTCCTGTGTCACCTTTTCGTACTGCTTGCGCTAGTGGCCGTGTACCACGTGTGCGTCCGCCATCTGTCCCTGGCACACACCGGATGTCACTGCGTCCCTCCACAGCTCCACAGCGTGTCCCTCTGCCGTCTCCTCCTCCATCCTCTCTTCCTACCCTTGCTGACCCAGAGTCTGACTCCGTTCGTGCTGCCAGTCCTACTGTCACGCGTCTCCTGGCCAGTGCTGTCACTAACCCTCCTTTTGAGTTGGCTGCTGCGTCTGCCCTCGTTGCTGAGCTTGTCGACTTTGCTGCTCGCTGTCGTCTAGACTATTCTGCCAGTCTTGTTGCTGAGTCTGAGTCTGTCTTTCCTCCGTCCGTCGGGGGTGAGTGTGCTCTTAGCACGGACGTCCTTGAGGACAGACGCAAGGACCTTGAGTGTCTTGCATCCGCTGCGCCCCATCTCGTGTCCATGCTGATTGCCCCTGAGGGAGACCCGGATGCACCAGACATCCCGACTCCTCGATCGTACGCTGAGGCGATCGAGGGTCCCTACTCCTCATAGTGGCAGTCAGCCATGGACGCAGAGATGGCTTCCTGGAAGTCCACAGGCACCTACGTCGACGAGGTTCCCCCACCTGGGGCGAACATCGTCAATGGCATGTGGATTTTCAGGGTGAAGCGGCCGCCGGGTTCTCCGCTTGTCTTCAAGGCTCGTTACGTTGCTCGAGGCTTCAGTCAGCGAGAGCGAGTAGACTTCTTTCAGACCTTCTCCCCCACCCCGAAGATGACCACTCTTCGGGTACTACTGCACGTTGCTGCTCAGCGTGACTACGAGCTGCACTCTCTTGACTTCAGCACAGCTTTCTTGCAGGGCAGTCTGCACGAGGAGATCTGGATGCGCCGCCCTCCTGGCTTCACTGGGTCGTTTCCTGCAGGTACCCAGTGGAGCCTCCGGCGGCCGACCTACGGTCTCCGCCAGACGCCACGTGAGTGGCACGACACACTGAGGACTACTCTTGCGGCACTTGGGTTCTCTCCTTCTACTGCTGACCCTTCGCTGTTTCTGCGCACCGACACTTTGCTGCGGCCGATCTACATCCTCGTGTACGTCGACGACTTGGTCTTTGCCACTGCTGACACTGAGTCTCTTGCCCACGTGAAGTCGGAGCAGCAGAAGAGACACACGTGCAAAGACCTGGGTGAACTGCGCAGCTACCTTGGCTTGCAGATCACCCGGGACAGAGCACGCCGCACCATTACCCTGACTCAGTCACACATGGTGCAGCAGGTCCTTCAGCGCTTCGGCTTCACCTGGTCCTCAGCACAGGCCACTCCTCTGGCTGTAGGTCACTCGCTCTCAGCTCTGCCTTCGGATGAGTCCGTAGAGTCGAGTGGTCCTTACCCAGAGCTAGTTGG
Source organism: Closterium sp. NIES-65 (assembly GCA_948144175.1). Lineage (NCBI taxonomy): Eukaryota > Viridiplantae > Streptophyta > Zygnematophyceae > Desmidiales > Closteriaceae > Closterium > Closterium sp. NIES-65. The sequence continues at coordinate 230,624 of CANXME010002237.1, read as the reverse complement.
TTGCCTCATGTACCTGATGACTTGCACTCGTCCTGACCTAGCATACCCTCTTGGCCTTCTGGCCCGCTACGAAGCTCCTGGCAGGCACCGAAAGGTGCACTGGGATGCTGCAAAGAGGGTATTGCGCTACTTCTACAGTACATCGGGCATGGGGCTCGTGCTTGGAGGAAGGAGCTCAGTTGTTCTCACTGGGCACTCAGACGCTTCTTGGGTTGACGACCAGGCTACTCAGCGGTCGTCACAGGGTTACACCTTCAGCCTTGATTCTGGCTCAGTTTCGTGGCGCTCTACGCGTTCGTCTTTAGTTCTCAGCTCCAGTTGTGAGGCTGAGATCTACGCCACAGCCATGGCTGCACAGGAGTTACGATGGCTCACCTACCTGCTGATCGACCTTGGAGAGAGGCCTAGTTCTCCTCCAGTGCTGTACGTCGACAACAAGGCTGCCATTGCCTTGTGTGAGGAGCACAGACTAGAGAACAGAACGAAGCACATCCCTCTCCTTTACTTCCTTGCTCGAGAGCTGCAGCAGCGTGGTCAGCTTCGTCTGCGTTACGTGGCCTCTCAGGCCAACACCGCTGATATATTCACCAAGGCATTTCAGCCTGGTGATCATCACCGCTTCTGTACTTTGCTGGGGCTGGTGCCCACTTATGGGGCGGGGTGATAGAAGGAGGGAGAATAGGGCGGGGCACTAGATGGCGGAAGAATGGGGCGGGGTGATGGAAAGCGGGAGAATGGGGCGGGGTGATGGAAAGCGGGATAATGGGTCGGGGTGATGGAAGGAGGGAGAATGGGGCGGGGAGATCGAAAGCGGGAGAAAGGGGCGAGGTGATGGAAAGCGGGAGAATTGGGCGGGGTGATGGAAAGCGGGAGAATGGGGCAGGGTGATGGAAGGCGGGAGAACGGGGTGGGGTGATGGAAAGCGGGAGAATGGGGCAGGGTGATGGAAAGCGGGAGAATGGGGTGGGGTGATGGAAAGCAGGAGAATGGGCAGGGTGATAGAAAGCGGGAGAATGGGGCGGGGTGATAGAAGGAGGGAGAATGGGGCAGGGCACTGGATAGCGGTAGTATGGGGCGGGGTGATGGAAAGCGGGAGAATGGGGCGGGGTGATGGAAAGCGGGAGAATGGGACGGGGTGAGGAAAAGCGGTTGAATGGGGCGGGTTGATGGAAGGAGAGAGAATGGGGCGGGGTGATGGAAGGAGTGAGAATGGGGTGGTGCGATGGAAAGCGGGAGAATGGGCGGGGTGATAGAAAGCGGGAGAATGGGGCGGGATGATGGAAGGAGGGAGAGTGGGGCGAGGTGATGGAAAGCGGGAGAATGGGGCGGGGTGATGGAAAGCGGGAGAATTGGGTGGGGTGGTAGAAGGAGGGAGAATGGGGCGGGTTGACGGAAAGCAGGAGAAAGGGCGGGGTGATGGAAAGCGGGAGAATGGGGCGGGGTGATAGAAGGAGGGAGAATTAGGCGGGGCACTAGATGGCGGGAGAAAGGGGCGGGGTGATGGAAAGCGGGAGAATGGGGCGGGGTGATGGAAAGCGAGAGAATGGGGCGGGGTGATGGAAAGCGGTTGAATGGGGCGGGGTGATGGAAGGAGGGAGAATGGGGCGGGGTGATGGAAGGAGTGATAATGGGGTGGGGCGATGGAAAGCGGGAAAATGGGGCGGGGTGATGGAAAGTGGATAATTGGGGCAGGGTGATGGAAAGTAGGAGAATAGTGCAGGATGATGGATAGCGGGAAAATGGGGCGGGGTGATGGAAAACGGGAGAATGAAGTGGGGTGATGGAAAGCGGGAGAATTGGGTGGGGTGATGGATAGCGGGAGAATGGGGCGGGGTGATGGAAAGGGGGAGAATGGGACGGGGTGATGGAAAGCGGTTGAATGGGGCGGGGTGATGGAAGGAGGGAGAATGGGGCGGGGTGATGGAAGGAGTGAGAATGGGGTGGTGCGATGGAAAGCGGGAGAACGGGCGGGGTGATGGTAAGCAGGAGAATGGGGCGGGGTGATGGAAGGAGGGAGAATGGGGCGGGGTGATGGAAAGCTGGATAATGGGGCGGGTTGATGGAAAGCGGGAGAATTGGGTGGGGTGATGGAAAGCGGGAGAATGGGGCGGGGTGATCGAAAGCGGGAGAATGCGGCGGGGTGATGGAAAGCGGGAGAATGGGGTGGGGTGATGGAAAGCGGGAGAAAGGGGCGGGGTTATGGAAAGCGGGAGAATGGGGCTGGGTGATGGAAGGAGGGAGAATGGGGCGGGGTGATGGAAGCAGGGAGAATGGGGGAGGGGTGATGGAAAGTGGGAGAATGGGGCGGGGTGATGGAAAGCGGGAGAATGAAGTGGGGTGATGGAATGCGGGAGAATGGGGCGGGGTGATGGAAGGAGGGAGAATGGGGCGGGGTGATGGAAGGAGGGAGAATGGGGCGGGGTGATGGAAAGCGGGAGAATGGGGCGGGGTGATGGAAATCGGGAGAACGGGGCGGGGTGATGGAAGGCGGGAGAATGGGGCGGGGTGATGGAAAACGGGAGAATGAAGTGGGGTGATGGAATGCGGGAGAATGGGGCGGGGTGATGGAAGGAGGGAGAATGGGGCGGGGTGATGGAAGGAGGGAGAATGGGGCGGGGTGATGGAAAGCGGGAGAATGGGGCGGGGTGATGGAAATCGGGAGAACGGGGCGGGGTGATGGAAGGCGGGAGAATGGGGCGGGGTGATGGAAAGTGGGAGAATGGTGCGGAGTGATGGAAAGCGGGAGAATGGGGCGGGCGATGGAAAGCGGGAGAATGGGGCAGGGTGATGGAAAGCGGGAGAATGGGGCGGGGTGATGGAAAGCGGGAGAATGGGACGGGGTGATGGAAAGCGGGAGAATGGGGCGGGGTGATGGAAAGCAAGAGAATGGGGCGGGTGATGGAAAGCGGTTGAATGGGGCGGGGTGATGGAAGGAGGGAGTATGGGGCAGGGTGATCGAAGGAGTGATAATGGGGTGGGGCGATGGAAAGCGGGAGAATGGGGCGGGGTGATGGAAAGCGGATGAATGGGACAGGGTGATGGAAAGCGGGAGAATAGTGCGGGATGATGGATAGCGGGAAAATGGGGCGGGGTGATGGAAAACGGGAGAATGAAGAGGGGTGATGGAAAGCGGGAGAATGGGACGGGGTGATGGAAAGCGGGAGAATGGGGCGGGGTGATGGAATGCAGGAGAATGGGGCGGGGTGATGGAAGGAGGGAGAATGGGGCGGGGTGATGGAAAGCGGGAGAAAGGGGCGGGGTGATGGAAATCGGGAGAACGGGGCGGCGTGATGGAAAGCGGGAGAATGGGGCGGAGTGATGGAAAGCGGGAGAATGGGGCGGGTGATGGAAAGCGAAAGAATGGGGTGGGGTGATGAAAAGCAGGAGAATGGGGCGGGGTGATGGAAGGAGGGAGAATGGGGCGGAGTGATGGAAGGAGGGAGAATGGGGCGGGGTGATGGAAAGCGGGAGAATTGGGCGGGGTGATGGAAAGCGGGAGAATGGGGTGGGGTGATGGAAGGCGGGAGAAAGGGGCGGGGTGATGGAAGGAGGGAGAATGGGGCGGGGTGATGGAAAGCGGGAGAATAGGGCGGGGTGATGAAAAGCGGGAGAATGGGGCGGGGTGATGGAAAGCGGGAGAATGGGGCGGGGTGATGGAAAGCGGGAGAATGGGACGGGGTGCTGCAAAGCGGCAGAATGGGGCGGGGTGTTGGAAAGCGGGAGAATGGGGCGGGGTGATGGAAAGCAGGAGAATGGGGCGGGATGATGGAAAGCGGGAGAATGGGGCGGGTTGATGGAAAGCGGGAGAATCGGGCGGGGTGATGTAAAGCGGGAGAATAGGGCGGGGTGATGAAAAGAGGTTGAATGGGGCGGGGTAATGGAAATCGGGAGAATGGGGCGACTTGATGGAAAGAGGGAGAATGGGGCGGGGTGATGGAAAGCGGGAGAATGAGGTGGGGTGATGGAAAGCGGGAGGATGGGGTGGGGTGATGGAAAGCGGGAGAATGGGGCGGGGTGATGGAAGGAGGGAGAATGGGGCGGGGTGAAGGAAGGAGGGAGAATGGGGCGGGATGATGGAAAGCGGGAGAATGGGGCGGGGTGATGGAAAGCGGGAGAATGGGGCGGGGTGATGGAAAGCGGGACAATGGGGCAGGGTGATGGAAAGCGGGAGATTGGGGCAGGGCGATGGAAAGCAGGAGAATGGGGTGGGGTGATGGAAAGCAGGAGAATGGGGCGCGGTGATGGAAAGCGGGAGAATTGGGGGGGGGGGGGGGTGATGGAAGGAGGCAGAATGGAACGGGGTGATGGAAAGCGGGAGAATGGGGCGGGGTAATGGAAAGCGGGAAAATGGGGCGGGGTGATGGAAAGCCGGAGTATGGGGCGGGGTGATGGAAAGCGGGAGAATGGGGCGGGTTGATGAAAAGCGGGAGATAGGGGCAGGGTGATGGAAAACGGGAGAATGAAGTGGGGTGATGGAAAGCGGGAGAATGGGGCGGGGTGATGGAAAGCGGGAGAATGGGGCGGGGTGATGGAATGCAGGAGAATGGGGCGGGGTGATGGAAGGAGGGAGAATGGGGCCGGGTGATGGAAAGCGGGAGAATGGGGCGGGGTGATGGAAATCGGGAGAACGGGGCGGGGTGATGGAAAGCGGGAGAATGGGGCGGAGTGATGGAAGGCGGGAGAAAGGGGCGGGCGATGGAAAGCGGGAGAATGGGGTGGGGTGATGAAAAGCAGGAGAATGGGGCGGGGTGATGGAAGGAGGGAGAATGGGGCGGAGTGATGGAAGGAGGGAGAATGGGGCGGGGTGATGGAAAGCGGGAGAATTGGGCGGGTGATGGAAAGCGGGAGAATGGGGCGGGGTGATGGAAGGCGGGAGAAAGGGGCGGGGTGATGGAAGGAGGGAGAATGGGGCGGGGTGATGGAAAGCGGGAGAATAGGGCGGGGTGATGAAAAGCGGGAGAATGGGGCGGGGTGATGGAAAGCGGGAGAATGGGGCGGGGTGATGGAAAGCGGGAGAATGGGACGGGGTGCTGGAAAGCGGGAGAATGGGGCGGGGTGCTGGAAAGCGGGAGAACGGTGCGGGGCGATGGAAAGCAGGAGAATGGGGCGGGATTATGGAAAGCGGGAGAATATGGCGGGTTGATGGAAAGCGGGAGAATCGGGCGGGGTGATGTAAAGCGGGAGAATAGGGCGGGGTGATGAAAAGAGGGAGAATGGGGCAGGGTAATGGAAATCGGGAGAATGGGGCGACGTGATGGAAAGAGGGAGAATGGGGCGGGGTGATGGAAAGCGGGAGAATGGGGTTGGGTGATGGAAAGCGGGAGGATAGGGTGGGGTGATGGAAAGCGGGAGAATGGGGCAGGGTGATGGAAGGAGGGAGAATGGGGCGGGGTGAAGGAAGGAGGGAGAATGGGGCGGGGTGATGGAAAGCGGGAGAATGGGGCGGGGTGATGGAAAGCGAGAGAATGGGGCGGGGTGATGGAAAGCGGGACAATGGGGCAGGGTGATGGAAAGCGGGAGATTGGGGCGCGGCGATGGAAAGCAGGAGAATGGGGTGGGGTGATGGAAAGCGGGAGAATGGGGCGGGGTGATGGAAAGCGGGAGAATTGGGGGGGGGGTGATGGAAGGAGGGAGAATGGAACGGGGTGATGGAAAGCGGGAGAATGGGGCGGAATGATGGAAAGCGGGAGAATGGGGCGAGGTAATGGAAAGCGGGAAAATGGGGCGGGGTGATGGAAAGCCGGAGTATGGGGCGGGGTGATGGAAAGCGGGAGAATGGGGCGGGGTGATGAAAAGCGGGAGATAGGGGCGGGGTGATGGAAGGAGGGAGAATGGGGCGGGGTGATGTAAGGAGGGAGAATGGGGTGGGGTGATGGAAAGCGGGAGAATGGGGCGGGATGATGGAAAGCGAGAATGGGGCAGGGCGATGGAAAGCGGGAGAATGGGGCGGGGTGATGGAAAGCGGGAGAATGGGGCGGGGTGATGGAATGCAGGAAAATGGGGCGGGGTGATGGAAAGCGGGACAATGGGGCGGGGTGCTGGAAATTGGGAGAACGGGGCGGGGTGATGGAAGGCGGGAGAATGGGGCGGGGTGATGGAAAGCGGGAGAATGGGACGGAGTGATGGAAGGAGGGAGAATGGGGCGGGGTGATGGAAGGAGGGAGAATGGGGCGGGGTGATGGAAAGCGGGAGAATGGGGCGGTGTGATGGAAAGCGGGAGAATGGGGCGGGGTGATGGAAAGCGGGAGAATGGGGCGGGGTGATGGAAAGCAAGACAATGGGGCAGGGTGATGGAAAGCGGGAGATTGGGGCGGGGCGATGGAAAGCGGGAGAATGGGGTGGGGTGATGGAAAGCGGGAGATTGGGGCGGGGCGATGGAAAGCGGGAGAATGGGGTGGGGTGATGGAAAGCGGGAGAATGGGGCGGGGTGATGGAAAGCGGGAGAATGGGGCGGGGTGATGGAAAGCGGGAGATTGGGACGGGGTGCTGGAAAGCGGGAGAATGGGGCGGGGTGCTGGAAAGCGGGAGAACGGGGCGGGGTGATGGAAAGCGGGAGAATGGGGCGGGATGATGGAAAGCGGGAGAATGGGGCGGGTTGATGGAAAGAGGGAGAATAGGGCGAGGTGATGTAAAGCGGGAGAATAGGGCGGGGTGATGAAAAGAGGGAGAATGGGGCGGGGTAATGGAAATCGGGAGAATGGGGCGACGTGATGGAAAGCGGGAGAATGGGGTGGGGTGATGGAAAGCAGGAGGATGGGGTGGGGTGATGGAAAGCGGGAGAATGGGGCGGGGTGATGGAAGGAGGGAGAATGGGGCGGGGTGATGGAAGGAGGGAGAATGGGGCGGGGTGATGGAAAGCGGGAGAATGGGGCGGTGTGATGGAAAGCGGGAGAATGGGGCGGGGTGATGGAAAGCGGGAGAATGGGGCGGGGTGATGGAAAGCAAGACAATGGGGCAGGGTGATGGAAAGCGGGAGATTGGGGCGGGGCGATGGAAAGCGGGAGAATGGGGTGGGGTGATGGAAAGCGGGAGAATGGGGCGGGGTGATGGAAAGCGGGAGAGTTGGGGGGAGTGATGGAAGAAGGGAGAATGGAACGGGGTGATGGAAAGCGGGAGAATGGGGCGGAATGATGGAAAGCGGGAGAATGGGGCGGGGTAATGGAAAGCGGGAAAATGGGGCGGGGTGATGGAAAGCCGGAGTATGGGGCGGGGTGATGGAAAGCGGGAGAATGGGGCGGGGTGATGAGAAGCGGGAGATAGGGGCGGGGTGATGGAAGGAGGGAGAATGGGGCGGGGTGATGGAAGGAGGGAGAATGGGGCGGGGTGATGGAAAGCGGGAGAATGGGGCGGGATGATGGAAAGCGGGAGAATGGGGCGGGGTGATGGAATGCAGGAGAATGGGGCGAGGTGATGGAAGGAGGGAGAATGGGGCGGGGTGATGGAAAGCGGGAGAATGGGGCGGGGTGATGGAATGCAGGAGAATGGGGCGAGGTGATGGAAGGAGGGAGAATGGGGCGGGGTGATGGAAAGCGGGAGAATGGGGCGGGGTGCTGGAAATCGGGAGAACGGGGCGGGGTGATGGAAGCCGGGAGAATGGGGCGGGGTGATGGAAAGCGGCAGAATGGGGCGGAGTGATGGAAAGCGGGAGAATGGGGCGGGCGATGGGAAGCGGGAGAATGGGGTGGGGTGATGAAAAGCAGGAGAATGGGGCGGGGTGATGGAAGGAGGGAGAATGGGGCAGAGTGATGGAAGGAGGGAGAATGGGGCGGGGTGATGGAAAGCGGGAGAATTGGGCAGGGTGATGGAAAGCGGGAGAATGGGGCGGGGTGATGGAAGGCGGGAGAAAGGGGCGGGGTGATGGAAGGAGGGAGAATGGGGCGGGGTGATGGAAAGCAGGAGAATTGGGCGGGGTGATGGAAAGCGGGAGAATGGGGCGGGGTGATGGAAGGCGGGAGAAAGGGGCGGGGTGATGGAAGGAGGGAGAATGGGGCGGGGTGATGAAAAGCGGGAGAATGGGGCGGGGTGATGGAAAGCGGGAGAATGGGGCGGGGTGATGGAAAGCGGGAGAATGGGGCGGGGTGCTAAAAAGCGGGAGAACGGGGCGGGGTGATGGAAAGCGGGAGAATGGGGCGGGATGATGGAAAGCAGGAGAATGGGGCGGGTTGATGGAAAGAGGGAGAATAGGGCGGGGTGATGTAAAGCGGGAGAATAGGGCGGGGTGATGAAAAGAGGGAGAGTGAGGCGGGGTGATGAAAAGAGGGAGAATGGGGCGACGTGATGGAAAGCGGGAGAATGGGGTGGGGTGATGGAAAGCGGGAGGATGGGGTGGGGTGATGGAAAGCGGGATAATGGGGCGGGGTGATGGAAGGAGGGAGAATGGGGCGGGGTGATGGAAGGAGGGAGAACGGGGCGGGGTGATGGAAAGCGGGAGAAAGGGGCGGTGTGATGGAAAGCGGGAGAATGGGGCGGGGTGATGGAAAGCGGGAGAATGGGGCGGGGTGATGGAAAGCGAGACAATGGGGCAGGGTGATGGAAAGCGGGAGATTGGGGCGGGGCGATGGAAAGCGGGAAAATGGGGTGGGGTGATGGAAAGCAGGAGAATGGGACGGGATGATGGAAAGCGAGAATGGGGCAGGGCGATGGAAAGCGGGAGAATGGGGCGGGGTGATGGAAAGCGGGAGAATGAGGCTGGTTGATGGAAAGCGGGAGAATGGGGCGGGGTGCAGGAAAGCGGGAGAATCGGACAGGGTGCTGGAAAGCGGGAGAATGGGGCGGGGTCATGGAAAGCGGGAGAATGAGGCAAGGTGATAGAAAGTGGGAGAATGGGGCGGGGTGATGGAAAGCGGGAGAATGTGGCGGGGTGATAGAAAGCGGGAGAATGGGGCCGCGTGATGGAAAGAGGGAGAACGGGGAGGGGTGATGGCAAGCAGGAGAATGGGACAGGGTGATGGAAAGCGGGAGAATGGGGTGGGGTGATGGAAAGCGAAGGATGGGGTGGGGTGATGGAAAGCGGGAGAATGGGGCGGGGTGATGGAAGGAGGGAGAATGGGGAGGGGTGATGGAAGGAGGGAGAATGGGGCGGGGTGATGGAAAGCGGGAGAATGGGGCGGTGTGATGGAAAGCGGGAAGGCGGGGTGATGGAAAGCGGGAGAATGGGGCGGGGTGATGGAAAGCGAGACTATGGGGCAGGGTGATGGAAAGCGGGAGATTGGGGCGGGGCGATGGAAAGCGGGAGAATGGGGTGGGGTGATGGAAAGCGGGAGAATGGGACGGGATGATGGAAAGCGAGAATGGGGCAGGGCGATGGAAAGCGGGAGAATGGGGCGGGGTGATGGAAAGCGGGAGAATGTGGCGGGTTGATGGAAAGCGGGAGAATGGGGCGGGGTGCTGGAAAGCGGGAGAATGGGACAGGGTGCTGGAAAGCGGGAGAATGGGGCGGGGTGATGGAAAGCGGGAGAATGAGGCGAGGTGATGGAAAGTGGGAGAATGGGGCGGGGTGATGGAAAGCAGGAGAATGTGGCGGGGTGATAGAAAGCGGGAGAATGGGGCGGCGTGATGGAAAGAGGGAGAACGGGGAGGGGTGATGGCAAGCAGGAGAATGGGACAGGGTGATGGAAAGCGGGAGAATGGGGCGGGGTGATGGAAGGAGGGAGAATGGGGCGGGGTGATTGAAGGAGGGAGAATAGGGCGGGGTGATGGAAAGCGGAAGAATGGGGCGGGGTGATGGAAAGCGGGAGAATGGGGTGGGGTGATGGAAAGCGGGAGAATGGGCAGGGTGATGGAAAGCGGGAGAATGGGGCGGGGTGATAGAAGGAAGGAGAATGGGGCGGGGCACTAGATGGCGGAAGAATGGGGCGGGGTGATGGAAAGCGGGAGAATGGGGCGGGGTGATGGAAAGCGGGAGAATGGGTCGGGGTGATGGAAGGAGGGAGAATGGGGCGGGGAGATGGAAAGCGGGAGAATGGGGCGGGGTGATGGAAAGCGGGAGAATTGGGCGGAGTGACGGAAAGCGGGAGAATAGGGCAGGGTGATGGAAGGCGGGAGAATGGGGTGGGGTGATGGAAAGCGGGAGAATGGGGCGGGGTGATGGAAAGCAGGAGAATGGGGCAGGGTGATGGAAAGCGGGAGAATGGGGTGGGGTGATGGAAAGCAGGAGAATGGGCGGGGTGTTGGAAAGCGGGAGAATGGGGCGGGATGATAGAAGGAGGGAGAATGGGGCGGGGCACTGGATAGCGGTAGTATGGGGCGGGGTGATGGAAAGCGGGAGAATGGGGCGGGGTGATGGAAAGAGGGAGAATGGGGCGGGGTGATAGAAGGAGGGAGAATGGGGCGGGGCACTAGATGGCGGAAGAATGGGGCGGGGTGTTGGAAAGCGGGAGAATGGGTCGGGGTGATGGAAAGCTGGAGAATGGGTCGGGGTGTTGGAAGGAGGGAGAATGGGGCGGGGAGATGGAAAGCGGGAGAATGAGGCGGGGTGATGGAAAGCGGGAGAATTGGGCGGGGTGATGGAATGCGGGAGAATGGGGCAGGGTGATGGAAGGCGGGAGAATGGGGTGGGTTGATGGAAAGCGGGAGAATGGGGCGGGGTGATGGAAAGCAGGAGAATGGGGCAGGGTGATGGAAAGCGGGAGAATGGGGTGGGGTGATGGAAAGCGGGAGAATGGGGCGGGGTGATAGAAGGAGGGGGAATGGGGCAGGGCACGGGATAGCGGTAGTATGGGGCGGGGTGATGGAAAGCGGGAGAATGAGGCGGGGTGATGGAAAGCGGGAGAATGGGACGGGGTGATGGAAAGCGGTTGAATGGGGCGGGGTGATGGAAGGAGGGAGAATGGGGCGGAGTGATGGAAGGAGTGAGAATGGGGTGGTGCGATGGAAAGCGGGAGAATGGGCGGGGTGATGGAAAGCGGGAGAATGGGGCGGGTTGAAGGAAGGAGGGAGAATGGGATGCTGTGATGGAAAGCGGGAGAATGGGGCGGGGTGATGGAAAGCGGGAGAATTGGGTGGGGTGACTGAAAGCGGGAGAATGGGGAGGGGTGATGGAAAGCGGGAGAATGCGGCGGGGTGATGGAAACCGGGAGAATGGGGTGGGGTGATGGAAAGCGGGAGAATGGGGCGGGGTGATGGAAAGAGGGAGAATGGGGCGGGGTGATGGAAGCAGGGAGAATGGGGGAGGGGTGATGGAAAGCGGGAGAATGGGGCGGGGTGATGGAAAGTGGGAGAATGGGGCGGGGTGATGGAAAGCGGGAGAATCGGGCGGGGTGATGGAAAGCGGGAGAATGGGGCGGGTTGATGGAAAGCAGGAGAATGGGCGGGGTGATGAAAAGCGGGAGATTGGGGCGGGGTGATAGAAGGAGGGAGAATGGGGCGGGGCACTAGATGGCGGGAGAATGGGGCGGGGTGATGGAAAGCGGGAGAATGGGGCGGGGTGATGGAAAGTGAGAGAATGGGGCGGGGTGATGGAAAACGGTTGAATGGGGCGGGATGATGGAAGGAGGGAGAATGGGGCGGGGTGATGGAAGGAGTGATAATGGGGTGGGGCGATGGAAAGCGGGAGAATGGGGCGGGGTGATGGAAAGCGGATGAATGGGGCAGGGTGATGGAAAGCGGGAGAATAGTGCGGGATGATGGATAGCGGGAAAATGGGGTGGGGTGATGGAAAACGGGAGAATAAAGTGGGGTGATGGAAAGCGGGAGAATGGGGCGGGGTGATGGAAAGCGGGAGAATGGGTCGGGGTGATGGAATGCGGGAGAAGGGGGCGGGGTGATGGAAGGAGGGAGAATGGGATTGGAGTCAGTGGTCATGCAAGCACGGGTGGGAGGGTGGGTGGGAGCTCAATTGCATTACACCATACATGTGGAGAAGGGCACACGCACACGCCCTCTGCTTCCTGCTTAGCCTCTGCCCTCCGTCACATGCTCCCCACCCACCCAGTCCACTAGGTTAGGTCTTCTACTTCAACAACACTAGGTTATAACCTTTCCAATCCACATTGTTTGGGAGATTTCATAGTTCCAGCTCCGCCTTGTACCTACACACAAGCGTGCAAACTGACTTTACAGGCCGACGCATTATTTTCTCTGTACAAATACAACAAATATCATATGTATTCCCATTTCATTTAAATTTATACCATTCCCTACCTCCCTACCATGTTTTAACCTATCAGATCTATGTAATTTTGCAGATATAGACATTCCAGTCGTACATGGTACCTGCACTACAAGCGCGCATACCGACCAAAATGACCAGCGCATTACTTATGTTTCTAGAAATGCAGTTAGTACCATATATTTGCCAATCCACTAGACTAGGCCTTCTACTTCAACAACACTAGGTTATAACCTTTCCGATCCACATCATTTGGGAGATTTCAGAGTTCCAGTTCCGCCTTGTACCTACAAACAAGAGTGCATAATGACCTTACCAGCCGACGCATTATTCTCTCTGTACAAATACGGTGAATACTATATGTATACCCATTTCTTTTAAATTATACTAATCTCCACCCCCCTACCATGTTTTAACCTATCAGATGTATGTAATTTGACAGATATAGACATTCCAGACGTACATGGTACCTGCACAACAGGCGCGCATAACGACAAAACAGACCAGCGCATTACTTATGATTGTAGAGAGGCAGTTAGTACCATATTCTTGTCAGTCCACTATATTAGGCCTTCTACTTCATTAAAACTAGGTTATAACATTTCCGATCCACATAATTTGGGAGCTTTCAGAGTTCCAGTTCCGCCTTGTACCTACACACAAGCGTGCATGCTGACCGTACCGGCTGACGCATTTTTCTTTCTGTACAAATACAGTGAATACCATATGTATTCACATTTCCATTAAATTATACCATTCCCCACCCCCCTACCATGTTTAAACATATCGGGTCTATGAAATTTGGCAGGGTATGGGGGCATGAGGGCATGAGGGTTTATGTTTTAACCTATCTCTAACCTCACGCCCTCATGCCCTCATGCCCTCATGCCCTCACGCCCTCATGCCCTCATGCCCTCATGCCCTCATGCCCTCATGCCCTCACGCCCTCATGCCCTCATGCCCTCATGCCCTCACGCCCTTATGCCCTCACGCCCTCATGCCCTCATGCCCTCATGCCCTCATGCCCTCATGCCCTCACGCCCTCATGCCCTCATGCCCTCATGCCCTCATCCCCTCATGGCCTCATGCCCTCATGCCCTCATGCCCTCATGCCCTCACGCCCTCACGCCCTCACGCCCTCATGCCCTCATCCCCTCATGCCTTCATGCCCTCATGCCCTCATGCCCTCATGCCCTCACACCCTCATGCCCTCATGCCCTCATGCCCTCATACCCTCATGCCCTCATCCCCTCATGCCCTCACGCCCTCATGCCCTCATGCCCTCATGCCCTCATCCCCTCATGGCCTCATGCTCTCATGCCCTCATGCCCTCATGCCCTCACGCCCTCACGCCCTCACGCCCTCATGCCCTCATCCCCTCATGCCTTCATGCCCTCATGTCCTCATGCCCTCATGCCCTCACACCCTCATGCCCTCATGCCCTCATGCACTCATACCCTCATGCCCTCATCCCCTCATGCCCTCACGCCCTCATGCCCTCATGCCCTCATGCCCTCATGCTCTCATGCCCTCACGCCCTCATGCCCTCACGCCCTCATGCCCTCATGCCCTCACGCCCTCATTCCATCACGGCCTCATCCCCTCATGCCCTCACGCCCTCATGGCCTCATGCCCTCATCCCCTCATGCCCTCACGCCCTTATGCCCTCATGCCCTCATGCCCTCATGCCCTCACGCCCTCATGCCCTCATGCCCTCACGCCCTCATTCCATCACGCCCTCATGCCCTCATGCCCTCACGCCATCACGCCCTCATTCCCTCATGCCCTCAGCCCCTCATGCCCTCATGCCCTCATGAACTCATGCCCTCATGCCCTCACGCCCTCATGCCCTCATGCCCTCATGCACTCATGCCCTCATGCCCTCACGCCCTCATGCCCTCATGCCCTCATGCCCTCATGCCTTCACGCCCTCATGCCCTCATCCCCTCATGCCCTAATCCCCTCATGCCCTAACGCCCTCATGCCCTCACGCCCTCATGCCCTCATCCCCTCATGCCCTCACGCCCTCATGCCCTCATGCCCTCATGCCCTCATGCCCTCATCCCCTCATGCCCTCATGCCCTCACGCCCTCATTCCATCACGCCCTCATGCCCTAATGCCCTCACGCCATCACGCCATCATTCCCTCATGCCCTCAGCCCCTCATGCCCTCATGCCCTCATGATCTCATGCCCTCATGCCCTCACGCCCTCATGCCCTCATGCCCTCATGCACTCATGCCCTCATGCCCTCACGCCCTCATGCCCTCATGCCCTCATGCCCTCATGCCCTCATGCCTTCACGCCCTCACGCCCTCATGCCCTCATCCCCTCATGCCCTAATGCCCTCATGCCCTCATGCCCTCATGCCCTCATGCCCTCATGGCCTCATGCCCTCATGCCCTCATGCCCTCATCCCCTCATCCCCTCATGGCCTCATGCCTTCATGCCCTCATGCCCTCATGCCCTCACGCCCTCACGCCCTCACGCCCTCATGCCCTCATCCCCTCATGCCTTCATGCCCTCATGCCCTCATGCCCTCATGCCCTCACAACCTCATGCCCTCATGCCCTCATGCCCTCATACCCTCATGCCCTCATCCCCTCATGCCCCCACGCCCTCATGCCCTCATGCCCTCATGCCCTCATCCCCTCATGGCCTCATGCTCTCATGCCCTCATGCCCTCATGCCCTCACGCCCTCACGCCCTCAAGCCCTCATGCCCTCATCCCCTCATGCCTTCATGCCCTCATGCCCTCACACCCTCATGCCCTCATGCCCTCATGCCCTCATACCCTCATGCCCTCATCCCCTCATGCCCTCACGCCCTCATGCCCTTATGCCCTCATGCCCTCATGCTCTCATGCCCTCACGCCCTCATGCCCTCACGCCCTCATGCCCTCATGCCCTCACGCCCTCATTCCATCACGCCCTCATCCCCTCATGCCCTCACGCCCTCATGCCCTCATGCCCTCATCCCCTCATGCCCTCACGCCCTCATGCCCTCATGCCCTCATGCCCTCATGCCCTCACGCCCTCATGCCCTCATGCCCTCACGCCCTCCTTCCATCACGCCCTCATGCCCTCATGCCCTCACGCCATCACGCCCTCATTCTCTCATGCCCTCAGCCCCTCATGCCCTCATGCCCTCATGACCTCATGCCCTCATGCCCTCACGCCCTCATGCCCTCATGCCCTCATGCACTCATGCCCTCATACCCTTACGCCCTCATGCCCTCATGCCCTCATGCCCTCATGCCCTCATGCCTTCACGCCCTCACGCCCTCATGCCCTCATCCCCTCAAGCCCTAATGCCCTCATGCCCTCATGCCCTCATGCCCTCATGCCCTCATGGCCTCATGGCCTCATGCCCTCATGCCCTCATGCCCTCACGCCCTCATGCCATCATGGCCTCATGCCCTCATGCCCTCACGCCCTCATGCCATCACGCCCTCATGCCCTCATGCCCTCATGCCATCATGCCCTTATGCCCTCATCCCCTCAAGCCCTCATGCCCTCATGCCCTCATGCCCTCATGCCCTCATGCCCTCATGCCCTCACGCACTCATGCCCTCATGCCCTCATGCCCTCATCACCTCATGCCCTCATGCCCTCATGCCCTCATGCCCTCATGCACTTAGCCCTGATGCCCTCACGCCCTCATGCCGTCATGCCCTCATGCCCTCATGCCCTCACGCCCTCATGCCCTCACTCCCTCATGCCCTCATGCCCCCATGCCCTCATGCCCTCATGCCCTCATTCCCTCATGCCCTCAGGCCCTCATGCCCTCTGCCCTCATGCCCTCACGCCCTCATTCCCTCATGCCCTCACGCCATCACGCACTGATGCCCTCATGCCCTCATCCCCTCATCCCCTCATGCCCTCATGCCGTCATGACCTCATGCCCTCATGCCCTCATGCCCTCAGGACCTCACGCCCTCATGCCCTCATGCCCTCATGCCCTCACGCCCTAATGCCCTCATGCCCTCACGCCCTCATGCCATCACGCGCTCACGCCCTCACTCCTTCATGCCCTCATGACCTCATGCCCTCATGCCCTCACGCCCTCATGCCCTCATGCCCTCATGCCCTCACACCCTCATGCCCTCATGCCCTCATGCCCTCATAGGCATGGGCTGCTCTCAAGGGTGTACACGCTCCTGCAACAGCGGCGGTAGCTGTGGTGTTGGAACGGCAAATGGCGACACTACGAATTGAAGAGGATGAAGCGGTTGAAGAAGGGGTGCAGAAATTCTTCGACTTGTTGACGCGGCTTGAGGGAGCTGATTTGAACTATGATGAGCTCCAAAAGAAGACCAAGTTGCTGGCCCTACTCCCTGAGTCATGGTCCTCGCTCATCATCAACCTTAATCGCGACTTGCCCCGCCTCTCGCTTGAAGACGTGAAGCGAGCTATCCTTCAAGAGGATTTCCGCCGCCGTGAGTTGGCGAGTGCGGATGGCGCTGGGGCAGCGAGCATCGGCCGTGGATATGGTCGAGGAAGAGGTAGAGGACGAGGGGGAGGAAGGTTTGGTGGCAGCAACTTCGGCGGAGGCCGCGGGAGTGGCGGTTACGGCAGCGACGACAAGAGCTACGGACGCGGTCGCGGCCGATTCGACGGCGAGTGTCACTATTGCCACAAGAGCGGACACATGTGGCACGACTGCTACAAACTCCCTGATGGTTGGACCCCTGCTCAAGGCCAAGAGGGTAGAGGAGCAGGAGGAGGGAGAGGAAGAGGCCGTGGAGGCCGTGGCGGTCGCGGTGGCGGAGCTGCAAACATGAAGAGCGGAGACAACGACAAGGACCCGAGCAACGATCGGTACCCGGGTCTATTCTACTTCGTGTCGACGCAAGTACCGACTGGTCCAGAGAAGGATGAAGGCTTTGAGGAGCCAGCAGCTGTGGGGAAGGTGGCTCTACACCCTCTGGACTATTGGGTGATCGATAGTGGCGCTACCTATAGCATGACACCTCGCCCGGACTTGCTCACCGAACTCGAACCGTCACCGGTGAAGCATGTCACATCAGCTTTGGGGCAGCGAGCGGAGGTGAAAGGCATGGGCAAGGCCATGTTTAAGGGTGCTGATGGGAAGATGGTGGGCCTCAAGAATGTGCTTTGGGTGCCCAGCCTTGCTGCCAACCTGATTTCCGTGCGGCCGTTGGCAAAGGCCGGCATGGACACGAACTCAAAGGGAGCCAAGACCTACACTGCAAGGCTTGGCGATCGGATTCTTTGGGACCTTCATGAGGACAGAGATGTCTACAACGAGATGTGGCAGATCCCTGTGGTCCCAATGCCTAAGGAGAGGCAAGTGGCAGCAAGCGTCAGCACCAAAGGTGGAGCGGTTGGTAGCGGCGATTGCGCGGACGGTCGCGCTAAGGAGAAGGAGTCCAAGAAGTGCAATCTTGGAGGGACCAGCAAGCTTGGTGAACCTATGGAGAGAGGTGCAGCAGCCAAGGAGCAGCAAAAGGGTGAGGAGAACCCCGAGGCAGCAGCGGAGGAGGACTACGGAGAGAGTATGTGGGGCGCTATTGCGAGCGCGGCATTCTCCAATCCAACTTCGGCTAAGGGGGAGTGTGATTGGCTCACCTTGCATCGGCGCATGGGGCATGTGGCCCTGCCCATCTTGCAGCAGCTAGTAAAGAATGAGATGGTTGCTGGCATACGTGTGAAGGGGGAGCCCGATGAGGTACTTGGCTGCCCGACGTGCATGCAAGCCAAGTTCACCCGTTTCCCATTCTCTAGTTCGGAGGCAACGGCTAAGGCACCACTTGATGAGGTGGTGATGGACGTGGTGGGCCCCCTGAAGCTAGGAGCTGCTGGAGCTGAGTACTTCCTCACTATTGTGGACGTCTACACCCGTATGACTTGGGTGTACGTGCTGGCCAAGAAGAGCGACGTGGCTGAAACGTTGAAGGCGGATTGGTTCCCGATGGTGGAGCGGCAACAAGACCGTCTAGTCAAGTCAATCCGTACCGATCGAGGGGGAGAGTTCCTGAGCAAGGAGTTTGGGTTGTGGCTGAAGAAGAATGGTAATCGGCACTCCCTCACCATGCCATACTCCCCTGCAATGAACGGCATCGCTGAGCGAGCGAACCGCACAATCACGGAGGCGGCACGCGGGTTGCTTATTGAAGCCGGGCTACCCGACTATTTCTGGCCTGATGCGGTGCGGAGCGCGTGTGTGGCCAAGAACCGAGCCTTGACTCATGTGGGAGCAGACAAATGGGTGCCCTATGTGGAGTGGCTAGGAAGGAAGCCAAAGGTGGATATGCTTCGGGCGTTCGGGTGCATGTGCATGGCGCTCGCGCCTAAGCATCTTCGGCACAACAAGCTTGGTGCCAAGGCGGTGTGGGCCGTGCACTTGGGCATGGCTCAAAACAGCAAGGGATGGCTTCTTTGGGACCCATTCACCAAGAAGTTCTTGGTGAGCAAGGACTGCAAGTTCATGGAGAACTTCATGTACAAAGATTGGATGGCGGAGAATGAGGCGAAGATAGGCGTGCGGTTTGGGGAGGTGAAGAGTTCCGGTTTGGAGCATGTGGAGCTGCCTTTGGAGCTGAGCAGCGGCAGCACAACCACAAGGCAATCCTCCCTTGTGAATGGGGGAGGGGAGGCCAATGATGCAGAGGAAGAAGAGGAGGAGGTGCAGCAAGTGAGCGAGCGTGCACCGTCACTCCCTTCCCGTACTACGAGTGCTCCACGGATTCGAGCCACACCGCAGCAACGCCAAGGCCTTCAAGTCCCTGCAGCTGAGGAGGAAGGAAGGGGCAAGAGGAGAGTTCAACCCCCTAATAGGCTGACCTATGATGCGCTGGGAAAGCAGGGCAAGACAGCCCTGGCCGGAGCGGCAATGATGGTCGGAGACGACGAGGAGAGTGACTACGAGGAGTGTGCCTTCGCGTTCTTCTCTCCGGTGGAGATGCCGGGAGAACCAGCAACTCTCAAGGAGGCTTTGGAGAGTAGTGATGCTGAGGAGTGGAAGAAGGCCATGGAGAGTGAGCTGAAGAGCATCAAGGAGAATGACACGTTTGAATTGGTGGAGCTACCGGAGGGGCGTACGGCGATAACGTCCAAGTGGCTCTTCAAAATCAACTCGGATGCCGACGGCAAGATCGAGCGCTACAAGTCTAGGCTTGTAGCCAAGGGGTACCAGCAGAAGGAGAAGGTGGACTTCAAGGAACTGTTTGCCCCTGTGGTGAAGCCGACGACGCTGCGAACCCTATTCGCGGGAGCCGCCATCAAAGGATGGGTAGTAAAACAAATGGACATTGTAACGGCATTCCTTAACGTGAACTTCTACCTTGGGCTCCACATCGAACGAGACATGGAGAAGCGGAGTTTGCGAGTGCACCAACGGAAGTACCTGGAGGCGTTGGCTGCCAACTTCGGCCAGAGTGAAGGTCATGTGGCTACTCCCTTTCCCTCTGGGTTCAAGTGTGTGAAGGGACCAGAGGAGGAGAGCGTTTGTGAAGAGGAAAGGCGTCGTTTTCACTCGTTGGTGGGCAGCCTCATGTATGCGGCGGTAAACACCCGACTGGACGTCGCGTTTGCTACCGGGCAGCTGGCTAGGGTTGTGCAATGCCCTAATGAGGAGCAGGTAGCAGCTGGAATGAGGGTGGCCAAGTATCTTGGCCAAACACCGACCGTTGGGCTGCAATACTCGGCGGCGGCACAAAGGCGCCAAAAGGGCGCGGATGGTGTTGAACCCGGGCGTTTGTTCCTCACCGCCTACTCGGATGCGTCATATGCATCGGAACCAGAGGACATGACAAGTGTGGGAGGCTTCATATGCTGTGTTGGTGGAGGCCCAACTGCTTGGGAGAGCAAGAAGCAGGTTGACCAAGCTTTGAGCTCGGTGGAGTCCGAGTACATGGCACTCTTCCGTGCCGTACGGGAGATTGTGTGGCAGCGGCGTTTGTTGGCTGAATTGGGGGAGGAGCAGCAAGGACCTACCCCACTCTACTGTGACAGCCAGGGTGCCATTGCTCTTGCTAAGAACCCTGTGTTGCATGGACTCACAAAGCACATGAGGGTGAAATGGCATTGGACGAGGAGCATGGTGACCGCGGGTGAAGTTGAGTTGCGGTACGTGAAGACCACGGGGCAGCCGGCTGACATGATGACTAAGAGGCTGGTGGAGCAGCAGCATTGGAAGTGTTGCAAGCTGGCTGGGATGGCTCTGAACTGAGAGAGCAACATATCCTAAGGCCAACAATCCGAGGGGGAGTTTGTTGGTGCAACCCTACGGTTTGCACTCGGCTTGTTGTCCGTGTGCGTGCATGTGTGTGTGTATGGAATGGTATGAGGGCATGGGATAACATATATTTCATGCTTATAATTGTGTGTGAATGTTGAGTCATGATGTCGAGTCAATAGCGAGTTATCGCTAGACGCGTGTTACGCGGTCGTTTGTGTCTCGCGCGCGGTTTCTATTTTTGTCGTGCGCGGTTTCTATTTTGTCCTGTGTCGAACGTTCGGTGTGTCGCAGGTGTGTGCAGCAGACCCATCAAGAACTCAAGGATGAGTTTGTGATGAAGAGCCCGAGCCTTGGTGTCAAGCCTCAAGTGATTTCGAAGCTCGCCAAAAGGGTACACCTCAAGATATTGAAGATAGTTACATTACTTTGTGTAGTGTAACATTTCACTTGGTGTAGGCCCTAGTGAAGGGTAGTTTCGAGACCCTTCGTGGTTGGGGACAGTGTGGCACTGTTCCACATCACTGTACCTCGGCTCTTGGGGCTTGTAGGAGCTGGGAGTCATTCCCAACTCGTAACTCTTCATATCTCTTCCTATTTTGTGTTCTAAGACTATAGTGGCTGCCATAGTGCCGTTCGTTCAAACCGACACTGTGTCCTCAATACTTGGTGACATTGTTCGATCTAAATTGCCTATTGTAGGCGACGTTCAGACGCTCCAGATCCAAGTAGAATCAGGTCATTTAAAGTTGTGACCAGAACGCTATGAACGTTTGAAGCTGCTGTGCAGAAATCCGGCTGTGCACTCTATCTTTCGTTTTAGGCACATTGGAGCCTATTGTGACTATAACAGCGGGGTGATGGAAATCGGGACAACGGGGCGCGGTGATGGAAAGTGGGAGAATGGGGCGGGGTGATGGAAAGCGGGAGAATCGGGCAAGGTGATGGAAAGCGGGAGAATGGGGCGGGTTGATGGAAAGCAGGAGAATGGGCGGGGTGATGGAAAGCGGGAGAATGGGGCGGGGTGATAGAAGGAGGGAGAATGGGGCGGGGTGATGGATGGAGTGATAATGGGGTGGGGCGATGGAAAGCGGGAGAATGGGGCGGGGTGATGGAACGCGGATGAATGGGGCAGGGTGATGGAAAGCGGGAGAATAGTGCGGGATGATAGATAGCGGGAAAATGGGGCGGGGTGATGGAAAACGGGAGAATGAAGTGGGGTGATGGAAAGCGGGAGAATGGGGCGGGGTGATGGAAAGCGGGAGGATGGGGCGGGGTGATGGAATGCGGGAGAATGGGGCGGGGTGATGGAAGGAGGGAGAATGGGGCGGGGTGATGGAAAGCGGGAGAATGGGGCGGGGTGATGGAAATCGGGAGAACGGGGTGGGGTGATGGAAGGCGGGAGAATGGGGCGGGGTGATGGAAAGCGGAAGAATGGGGCGGAGTGATGGAAAGCGGGAGAATGGGGCGGGCGATGGAAAGCGGGAGAATGGGGTGGGGTGATGAAAAGCGGAGAATGGGGCGGGGTGATGGAAAGCGGGAGAATGGGGCGGGGTGATGGAAAGCAGGAGAATGGGGCGGGGTGATGGAAGCGGGAGAATGGGGCGGGGTGATGGAAAGCGGGAGCATGGGGCGGGGTGATGGAAAGCGGTTGAATGGGGCGGGGTGATGTAAGGAGGGAGAATGGGGCGGGGTGATGGGAAGAGTGATAATGGGGTGGGGCGATGGAAAGCGGGAGAATGGGGCGGGGTGATGGAAAGCGAATGAATGGGGCAGGGTGATGGAAAGCGGGAGAATAGTGCGGGATGATAGATAGCGGGAAAATGGGGCGGGGATGGAAAACGGGAGAATGAAGTGGGGTGATGGAAAGCGGGAGAATGGGGCGGGGTGATGGAAAGCGGGAGAATGGGGCGGGGTGATAGATAGCGGGAAAATGGGGCGGGGTGATGGAAAACGGGAGAATGAAGTGGGGTGATGGAAAGCGGGAGAATGGGGCGGGGTGATGGAAAGCGGGAGAATAGTGCGGGATGATAGATAGCGGGAAAATGGGGCGGGGTGATGGAAAACGGGAGAATGAAGTGGGGTGATGGAAAGCGGGAGAATGGGGCGGGGTGATGGAAAGCGGGAGAATGGGGCGGGGTGATGGAATGCGGGAGAATGGGGCGGGGTGATGGAAGGAGGGAGAATGGGGCGGGGTGATGGAAAGCGGGAGAATGGGGCGGGGTGATGGAAATCGGGAGAACGGGGCGGGGTGATGGAAGGCGGGAGAATGGGGCGGGGTGATGGAAAGCGGAAGAATGGGGCGGAGTGATGGAAAGCGGGAGAATGGGGCGGGCGATGGAAAGCGGGAGAATGGGGTGGGGTGATGAAAAGCGGAGAATGGGGCGGGGTGATGGAAAGCGGGAGAATGGGGCGGGGTGATGGAAAGCAGGAGAATGGGGCGGGGTGATGGACGCGGGAGAATGGGGCAGGGTGATGGAAAGCGGGAGAACGGGGCGGGGTGATGGAAAGCGGGTGAATGGGGCGGGTGATGGAAAGCGGGAGAATGGGGCGGGGTGATGGAAAGCAGGAGAATGGGGCGGGGTGATGGAATGGGGCGGGGTGATGGTAAGCGGGAGAATGGGGCGGGGTTATGGAAAGCGGGAGAATGGGGCGGGGTGATGGAAGGAGGGAGAATGGGGCGGGGTGATGGAAAGCAGGAGAATGGGGCGGGGTGATGGAATGCAAGAGAATGGGTGGGGTGATGAAAAGCGGGAGAATGGGGCGGGGTGATAGAAGGAGGGAGAATGGGGCGGGGCACTGGATGGCGGGAGAATGGGGCGGGGTGATGGAAAGCGGGAGAATGGGGCGGGGTGATGGAAAGCCATTGAATAGGGCGGGGTGATGGAAGGAGGGAGAATGGGGCGGGGTGATGGAAGGAGGGAGAGTAGGGCGGGGTGATGGAAAGCAGGAGAATGGGGCGGGGTGATGAAAAGCGGGAGAATGGGTGGGGTGATGGAAAGCGGGAGAATGGGGCGGGGTGATAGAAGGAGGGAGAATGGGGCGGGGCACTGGATGGCGGGAGAATGGGGCGGGTTGATGGAAAGCAGGAGAATGGGGTTGGGTGATGGAAAGCGGGAGAATGGGGCGGGGTGATGGAAAGCGGTTGAATGGGGCGGGGTGATGGAAGGAGGGAGAATGGGGCTGGTGATGGAAGGAGGGAGAGTGGGGCGGGGCGATAGAGCTGGACAATGGGGCGGGGTGATGGAAAGCGGGAGAATGGGGCGGGGTGATGGAAGGAGGGTGAATGGGGCGAAGTGATGGAAGGAGGGAGAATGGGGTTGGGGTGATGGAAAGTGGAAGAATGGGGCGGGGTGATGGAATGCGGGAGAATGGGGCGGGGTGATGGAAAGCGGGAGAATGGGGCGGGGTGATGTAAAGCGGGAGAATGGGGCAGGGTGATGGAAAGCGGGAGAATGGGGCGGGGTGATGGAAGGAGGGAGAATGGGGCAGGGTGATGGAAGGAGGGAGAATGGGGCGGGGTGATGGAAAGCGGGAGAATGGGGCGGGGTGATGGAAAGCGGTAGAAAGGGGCGGGGTAATGGAAAGCGGGAGAATGGGGTGGGGTGATGGAAAGCGGGAGAATGGGGCGGGGTGATAGAAAGCGGGAGAATGGGGCGGGGTGATGGAAAGTGGGAGAATTGGGCGGGGTGGTGGAAAGCGGGAGAATGGGGCGGGATGATGGAAGGAGGGAAAATGGGGCGGGGTGATGGAAAGTGGGAGAATAGGGTGGGGTGATGGAAAGCGGATGAATGGGGCAGGGTGATGGAAAGCGGGAGAATGGGGCGGGATGATGGATAGCGGGAGAATGGGGCGGGGTGATGGAAAACGGGAGAATGAAGTGGGGTGATGGAAAGCTGGAGAATGGGGCGGGGTGATGGAAAGCGGGAGAATAGGGCGGGGTGATGGAAAGCGGGAGAATGGGGCGGGGTGATGGAAGGCAGGAGAATGGGGCGGGGTGATGGAAAGCGGGAGAATGGGGCGGGGTGATGGAAAGCGGGAGAATGGGGCGGGGTGATGGAAAGCGGGAGAATGGGCGGGGTGATGGAAAGCGGGAGAATGGGGCGGTGTGATAGAAGGAGGGAGAATGGGGCGGGGTGATGGAAAGCGGTAGAATGGGGCAGGGTAATGGAAAGTGGGGGATTTGGGCGGGGTGATAGAAAGCGGGAGAATGGGGCGGGGTAATGGAAAGCGGTAGAATGGGGTGGGGTGATGGAAAGCGGGAGACTGGGGCGGGGTGATGGAAAGCGGGAGAATGGGGCGGGATGATGGAAAGCGGGAGAATGGGGAGGGGTGATGGACAGCGGGAGAATGGGGCGGGGTGATGGAAAGCAGGAGAATGGGGCGGGGTGATGGTGTCAACGTAAGTTGTGTTTGGCCCCGTCCTTGCTTGGGCGGAGCCGACCGTGGGATCCACGAAATCGCGGGGGACCGTGGAGCCACAAAATCGCGGTGGACCGTGAGAGCCACGAAATCGCGGTGGACTGTGGGAGCCACGAAATCGCGGTGGACCGTGGGAGCCACGAAATAGCGGTGGACCGTCGGAGCCACGAAATCGTGGAGGACCGTGGAGCCACGAAACCGCGGGAGGACCGCGAATTACCCGTTCAACCAGGATACCCGGGCGACGTGCGCGAATGTCGCCGGGGATGTTGTCTGCGAGGACGACTTCGGGGGTGGTATCCCGAGGTCGACGTGGCTGGTGGTTGCTGTTACGTGTGAAGTGTCTGCGCTCGGCGTGAGACGGGGAGTTGGGCGCCAACCAGCTGCTCGCACCTGCGAAGCTGGTGCACCGTTGTCCCGCGGATGCATCGCTGTGCAGCCGACTTACTGCAGCGTTGGCACACCGTGGACAGGCAACGTTGGCAAGCCTCGACTCTGCTCTACTGGAGCGCGGTCGACCAAGTCGTGCTAGCACGCGGTCGAGTGTGCTGCAGTGGCAGTAGACTTGCAGCCTTGCTAGGTCTGATGTAGTTAGTGTTGCCAATGTTGATGCAATCATTCTGAACTTTTGTTGTGATGTTTTCCTAGTGAAACTCTCGCCAATTTTCCCCGTGAACTAGCAAGCAGTGTTAGCACTTGGAAACGACTAAGGAACGAACGAACGCTATGATCACTCTTGCCCCGTGCCTAGCCCGTAGTCTAGCTCCCGTTGCACAAGTTATTTCGCATGGTTCGGTAAGCGTGGACGACACCGCGACGAAACCTTCGGTTTAGCTGACTTCTCACTCACCTAGCTTGTTTGTAGACCGGCAGCTGTGCGGTAGTCACTATGGTAGGAGCCGTAGGTGACGGAGGGGTGGTGGACACCCTGGAGGCACGGATGGCGAACACGAGGAGAAAGCACGAGACCAACGAGTATGGCGACATCCCTCGGACGGTCGTCGAGGCTGGCATCCGCTCCTTGTGGGCGACGGAGCACCCTCCCTCCCAGCCTGCGTCTCCTCGACCAGTGAACAACGCGGGCGGCGTCGACGTGGACGTCGACGCGGGTGGTGGCCAAGTCGGCAGCAGCGCGGGAGGCACATCGAGGCAGCAAGGTGTGATTCACGCCGATGAAGTCGGCGGCGTTCAGGCGCGAGAGATGCAGTCGTCCGCGGCTGTAGGGGCCCCGCGAAACTACGTCGGAGGCAGACGAAGTGAATTGGCGCTGATGTCGGCGACACATGTGACCGCGGGAGGAATTGCGCCGAGCTACGGTTACTTCAAGTTTACGCCGGACATGATCTCGGTCACCCCTCTGCTGGTCGGTCGTCCCGACATCCTCACGTGGAAGGAAGCCATCGAGCCCCAGCTGGAGATGGCCGGGCTGATGAGATTCGCCCGCGGAACCGTGGCGACGCTGGAGGAGCACTACCCCGACCTGCGAGCGGAATTTCGCGCCGTACAGCTGCTGACCTTTACGGTCATTTCGCGGTGCTGCTCGCCGGGCGTAGAGATTGCCCTGAAGTCGTGGAGGGAGTACCTCGACGCTGGCCATCGGGCGTGGCATTTCATCGAGTCAACTTACCAAGTCACCGACGACTTGTTCATCTCCCAGCTTGAGGGGCAGTTGACGCACCTGCGTATGGGCGACGAGGAGACCATGACTGATTACTGCAATCGAGCTTGGCGAATTCTCGCCACCATTCGGATGGCTGGCGCGGAATTCTCGACGGCTTTGTACGTCACGCACGTCATGCAAGGACTCCCGAGCAGCTACAATCTGCTGAAGCGGCTGTCGATGGCGCCGAGCACGCGGGCGACGCTCAACGAGGACACACTGACCTTGTACATCCTGCAGGACCAGGCGATGCAGGAGGCTGAGCGGTCCCAATAGCTCCTTGCGCAAGTCCATTTCGCGGCCCCTGCGAAGCGAGGTGGTCGCCCGGGACAGCGCGGGCAGTCTGGTGGCAGTCACCGCGGTGGCGGGAAGCCGGCGAAGGACGCTGACAAGAAGAAGTCGTCCAAGGATGGCGGTCGTGGAGGAGAAGGTCGACGTCGGGAATGCTGGCTGTGCGGCGATCCCGATCACCTCTCCTTCGAGTGCCCTGACCGCAGCGATTCCGACGACGACGACGCGAAGGGAGGCCGCGGAAGTTCTGGCAGTTGTCGTCCGCGTCGAGGAAACCAACCACGAAAAGAGAAGCAGTCGGCGAAATCGAACTCGGCGAAGGACGCCGACTCTTCCGCGGGTGGCAAAGGGCGAGACGCTAAGGAGGCGTCGTGCTCGCTGGTCGGTATTGTGGAGCCGACTGTATCGCTGGCGCCGGAAGCTGGCGAGGATTTCCAGGTGGTGGCGGCAGCTGTGCAGGCGAACCCCGCGGTGGTCCTGCTCGACAGCGGCTGCTCGCACCACCTGATGGGGACGAAGGCGGCCTTCGTCAAATTGGGGCCGAGCGGCGACGTGAAACATGTGTGTGGCTTCAATGGGGCGCTGCAGGACGTCCACGGCCGAGTGCTCATCTCCGACGTTCTCTACGTCCCGGGCGTGCAGACGAATCTGCATTCGGTTGGCCAACTGAAGGAGAGCGGGGTGACGCTGAAGGACGACGGCGATCGGATGTTGCTCGTCTCCGCGGCGGGGGACGTGCTCGGGCGAGCGACGTACACCGGCCGGGTCCTCTGTACTGACCTACGCCCATGCGCAGTAGCGGCGACGACGCCCGCAAAAGAGGAGGTGGTTCTGCGGGCGATAGTCTCGGCGACGAAGGCAACCCCGAACAGGCTGCACGCGAGGCTTGCGCATGTTGGCATGGACACGATACGGAGCTCGGCGAAGCACGAGGTCGCCACTGGGCTGGACCTCACGTCGGCGTCTCACCGTGTGTTTCGTGCGTCGGCGGGAAGCTGGCGCGACACACCTTCCCCGACCACGGCTCCGAAGCCGACGATGTCCTGGCCGTCGTGCACATTGACTTGTGCGGGCCATTTCACGTGGCTACCAAGGACGGAGGCCTGTACTTCCTGCTGCTGAAGGACCGCAAGACCCGCTACGTGTGGGTGCGGCCGGTCGCCAAGAAGTCGGACGTGCTGCTGGAGTTCCAGAAGTGGTTGGTGCTGGTGGAGCGGCAGGCGAAGCATTCGGTGCTGCAACTGCGCTCTGATCGCGGAGGGGAGTTCCTCGGAAAGGACTTCACCGCCTTCGTGGACAGCAAGGGCATCGTCCACGACTTGACATGCCCCTACACCCCGTAGCAGAATGGCATGGCGGAGCGGGAGATGAGGACGGTGGTGGAGTCGGTGCGGACGATGCTGCTGCACATGGGCGTGCAGCACCGCTGGTGGCATCTTGCTCTGCGCAATTGCCTGGAGCGGTCGAAGCTACCCGCGGGGACGACGCCGTACCAGCTTCTCACCGGGCAGAAGCCCGACCTGTCACTGGCGCGAGTGTGGGGCTGCATGGCACAATTTCTCGTCACTGAGGTGGGAAGCTGAAGCCGAAGGCCCGGTGGGGCCTTCACCTCGGCGTGTCGAAGGAGAGCAAAGGCTGGGAGCTCCTCGACCTCGTCAACAACCGGGTGGTCACCACGTCGGACGTGGTGTTCTACGAAACTTTGTCGCTGGAGGTGTGGAAGTCGGAATTCGGGCCCGCGTCGGGGCGGACGCGGGCCAACCCGCCGACGGACACCTCGACGGCGACGCTTCCTTTGCTCGACGAGGATGGTGAGCAGGCTGATGAGTATGTCGCAGTCGCCCCTGCCTCGCCATCTCCTGCCCCATCTTCCCATTCCCTTCCCGTCGAACTGCGTGGCCTTCCTTCGGTGTCGGCCTCCGGCGATGAGGGGAGTCGTGGGGCGTCGCCTGTGGCGCCCGCCAAGAGCATCGCCGGTGGCCGACGTGACGCCCAGCCAGTCGCGGAGAATAGGACCGTGAAGGAGACCGCGAAGAAAACCACGAAAACCGCGAAGGGGACCGCGGACGCGACCGCGGACGAGACCGCGGAGGAGATCGCGGAGGAGACCGCGAAGAAGCCCACGGAGGAAACCGCGGAGCAGTTGGCAGGGGAGCTTTCGAACGGGAAGCGCGTGTCAGAGAAGCCGTCGACAGTGGAGCAGTCGTACGCGGAGCTTGCTTCAGAGGAGCGGACGACAGGGGAGCAGTTTGATGAAGACACATCGAGCGACGTGGTGGAGGTGCAGCCCGGACCTTGGAAGTCAGGCAGAATTCGGAGGCCACCCGACTTCTTCGTCCCCGCTGCCTTCACCACGGTCTACGATGTGGACGACGACGACCTGGCGTACGATGACACCGAGGACGATGAGGCGTTTTCGGAGCTCGGCCCCGACATGCACGCCGATCTCGAGCACCGTTGGGACATTTCGACCATGATGGTGGAGGCGTTGGCGAGCTGGAAGGGCCCGGCGGTGAAGGCCGCCATGGAGGAAGAAATTCGTAGCCTCATCAACATGGGCACTTGGGAGCTGGTCGAACGCCCGCCGGAGGTGAACATAATGAAGAGCCAGTGGGTGCTGACAACGAAGTACCTCATCGACGACACTGTCGAGCGCAAAAAGGCGAGGCTGGTCGTGAAAGGCTTCACGCAGGAGTATGGCGCTGACTACGACGAGACGTACGCGCCCGTGAGCAGCTACGTCAAGCTGAGGATTTTCCTCAGCATCGTCGCCGTCTTCGACCTAAACCTGATGCAGCTGGACATGAAGAACGTTTTTTTTGCAGAGCAAGCTCGACCGCGTGCTGTACATGTACCAGCCAGACTACTTCAACGACGGAGCCGGCCGGGTGTGCAAGCTGTTGAAGAGCCTCTATGGGCTGAAGCAGTCGCCGCTGCTGTGGTACACAGCTCTCAACGACGTGTTGGTTGGCGCCGGGTGGAAGAAGAGCCAAGTCGACGAGGCTTTGTACTTCAAGGCCGGAGACGACAAGGTGACCTGCTGGGTGCTGGTCTACGTCAACGACCTTCTCGCCGTGAACAGCAGCACCGCGATGCTGAAGGAGCTGAAGGAAGTGCTGGAGGCCGCTTTCGAGCTGCGCAAAATTTCGCCGGTGCAGAAGTATCTCGGCCTGGAGATCTTGCGCAACAGGCCGGCGCGAAAACTGTGGCTGCACCAGCAGGGCTACGCCGACAAGCTGTGCAGGCGCTTCATCGACGAGGAGCAGACCGGGCGCACTCCGAAGACGCCGGTCTCCGTCGCCGCCTACGCAGAGCAGACATTGGACGACGAGGAGGCGCAGGAGCGCGAGGAGGAGGAGTACCGGCAGAAGGTCGGCTCGCTGCAGTTCGCGGCGACGACGACGAGGCTGGACATCGCATTCGCATGCAGCAAGCTGGGGAGAGGCCTCATGGTGAGGAGCAACCAGCACTGGCGCGAAGTCGACCGCTGCCTCGCCTACCTCGCCAACACGCGAGAGACCGCCCTGGAGTACGACGGTGGTCCGGAGTCACTGGAGTTGGTCGGCTTCGTGGACGCCGACGACGCGGGCGACAAGCAGAACCGGATGAGCACGGGTGGCTACGTGTTCGTCTACGGAGGGGCCGCAGTCTCCTGGTCGAGCCAGCGCATCAAGTGCGCGACGCTGTTGTCGACCGAGTCGGAGTACATGGCGGCCGTCGAAGCCGGCAAGGAGGGACGTCGCCTTCGTTTCCTCCTCGCGGAGTTCCAGCGGCTGGACGCTGGAAAGCCGACTGTCCTCAGGGTGGACAGCAAGTCGGCCATCACGGTCGGCGAGGGCATGGGGTTAACGGGCAACCTCAAGCAAATGGAACGGCGACAGGCCTGGCTGCAGCACATGGTGAAGCGCGGGAAGTTTTCGCTGAAGTACATCCTGACCGCTGAGCAGCCGGCCGAATTCCTGACAAAGGCGCTGCACTATCCGGCCTTCAACCGGAGCTCCGTTGCAATCGTCCAAGTGAGCCTGGCGGATGTGGGCGACGGTGACAACGACGTGCAGCACTAGGTGCCATGCCCTTTTGCATGGCTGGTGCAGTGACCGGCGTGCTGTGCGTTGTGTGCATGCCGAAGGGCTATTCTCCGAGCAAAACTGCCGTGTGGGTCGGGGGGGGGCCCAAGTGTGAACGCGGCAGGGGAGTGTCAACAGGAGTTGTGTTTGGCCCCGTCCTCGCTTGGGCGGAGCCGACCGTGGGATCCACGAAATCGCGGGGGACCGTGGAGCCTTGAAATCGCGGTGGACCGTGGGAGCCACGAAATCGCGGTGGACCGTGGGAGCCACGAAATCGCGGTGGACCGTGGGAGCCACGAAATCGTGGAGGACCGTAAAGCCACGAAACCGCGGGAGGACCGTGGTGGACGAGAAACCACGGGAGGACCGCGAAATACCCGGGCGACGTGCGCGAAAGTCGTTGGGGATGTTGTCTGCGAGGACGACCTCGGGGGTGGTATCCCGAGGTCGACGTGGCTATTGGGCGCCGTCACGGGTGAAGTGTCTGAGCTGAGCGTGTGACGGGGAGTTGGGCGCCAACCAGCTGCTCGCACCTGCGAAGCTGGTGCACCGTTGTCCCGCGGATGCATCACTGTGCAGCCGACTTACTGCAGCCTTGACACATCGCGGACGGGCAACGTTGGCAAGCCGCGACTCTGCTCTGCTGGAGCGCGGTCAACCAAGTCATGCTGGAAAGCGGTCGACCGTGCTGCGCTGGTTGTAGACCAGCAGCCTTGCTAGGTCTGATGTAGTCAGTGTTGCCAATTTTGATGCAATAATTCTGAACTTCTGTTGTGATGTTTTCCTAGTGAAACTCTTGCAAATTTTCCCCATGAACTAGCAAGCAGTGTTAGCACTTGGAAACGACTAAGGAACGAACGAACACTACGATCACTCTTGCCCCATGCCTAGCCCATAGTCTAGCTCCTGTTGCACAAGTTATCTCCGTAGATGGAAAGCGGGAGAATGGGGCAGGGTGAAGGAAAGTGGGAGAACGGGGCGGGGTGATAGAAAGCGGGAGAATGGGGCGGGTGATGGAAAGCGGGAGAATGGGGCGGGGTGATGGAAAGCGGAAGAGTGGGGCGAGGTGATCGAAGGAGGGAGAATGGGGCAGGGTGATGGAAGGAGGGAGAATGGGGCGGGGTGATGGAAAGAAGGAGAATGGGGCGGAGTGATGGAAAGCGGGAGAATGGAACACGATGAAGGAATGCAGGAGAACGGGGCGGGGTGATGGAAAGCGGGAGAATGGGGCGGGTGATAGAAAGCGGGAGAACGGGGCAAGGTGATGGAAAGCGGGAGAATGGGGCGGGGTGATGGAAAGCGGGAGAATGGGGCGGGGTGATGGAAAGCGGGAGAATGGGGCGGGGTGATGTAAGGAGGGAGAATGGGGCGGGGTGATGGAAAGCAGGAGAATGGGGCGGAGTGATGGAAAGCGGGAGAATGGAACACGGTGAAGGAATGCAGGAGAACGGGGCGGGGTGATGGAAAGCGGGAGAATGGGGCGGGTGATAGAAAGCGGGAGAACGGGGCAGAGTGATGGAAAGCGGGAGAATGGGGCGGGGTGATGTAAGGAGGGAGAATGGGGCGGGGAGATGGAAAGCGGATGAATGGGGCAGGGTCATGGAAAGCGGGAGAACGGTGCGGGATGATGGATAGCGGGAGAATGGGGCGGGGACCGGGGTGATGGAAAACGGGAGAATGAAGTGGGGTGATGGAAAGCGAGAGAATAGGGCGGGTTGATGGAAAGCGGGAGAATGGGGCGGGGTGATGGAAAGCGGAAGAATTTGGCGCGATGATGGAAGGAGGGAGAATGGGGCGGGGTGATGGAAAGCGGGAGAATGGGGCGGGGTGATGGAAATCGTAGGGAGCATGGGGCAAGGTGATGGAAAGCGAGAGAATGGTGTGGGGTGATGGAAAGCGGGAGGATAAGGCGAGGTGATGGAAAGCGGGAGAATGGGGCAAGGTGAGGAAAGCGGGAGAATGGGGCGGGGAGATTGAAAGCGGGAGAATAGGGCGGGGTGATGGGAAGCGGGAGAATGGGGCGGGGTGAGGGAAAGTGGGAGAATGCGGCGGGGTAATGGAAAGCGGGAGAATGGGGCGGGGAGATGGAAAGCGGGAGAATGGGGCGGGATGATGGAAGGAGGGAGAATGGGGCAGGGTGATGGAAGGAGGGAGAATGGGTCGGGGTAATGGAAAGCGGGAGAATGGGGCGGGGTGATGGAAATCGGGAGAATGGGGTGCGGTGATGGAAAGCGGGAGAATGGGGCGCGGTGATGGAAAGCGGGAGAACGGGGCAGGGTGATGGAAAGCAGGAGAATGGGGCGAAGTGATGGAAAGCGGGAGGATGAGGCGGGGTGATGGAAAGCGAGAGAATGGGGCGGGGTGATGGAAAGCGGGAGAATGGGGTGGGGTGATGGAGGGATGGAGAATGGGGCGGGTGATGGAAGGAGGGAAAATGGGGCGAGGTGATGGAAAGAGGGAGAATGGGGTGGGGTGATGGAAAGCGGGAGAATGGGGCGGAGTGATGTAAAGCGGGAGAATGGGGCGGGGTGATGGAGAGCGGGAGAATGGGGCGGGGTGATGGAAAGCGGGAGAATGGGGCGGGGTGATGGAAAGCCGGAGAATGGGGCGGGGTGATGGAAGGAGGGAGAATGGGGCAGGGTGATGGAAGGAGGGAGAAGTGGGCGGGGTGATTGAAGAAGGGAGAATGGTGCGGGGTGATGGAAAGCGGGAGAATGGGGCGGGGTGATGGAAAGCGAGAGAATGGGGCGGTGTGATGGAAAGCGGGAGAATGGGGCGGTGTGATGGAAGGCGGGAGAATGGGGCGGGGTGATGGAATGCGTGAGAATAGGGCGGGGTGATGGAAATCGGGAGAATGGGGCGGGGTGATGGAAAGGGGGTGATTGGGGCGGGGTGATGGAAAGCGGGAGAATGGGGTGGGGTGATGGAAAGCGGGAGAATGGGGCGGGGTGATGGAAAGCGGGAGAATGGGGGGGGGTGTTGGAAAGCGGGAGTATGGGGCGGGGTGATGGAAAGCGGGTGAATGGGGCAGGGTGATGGAAGGAGGGAGAATGGAGCAGAGTGAAGGAAAGCGGGAGAATTGGGCGAGGTGATGGAATGCGGGAGAATGGGGCGTGGTGATGGAAAGCGGGAGAATGGGGCGGGGTGATGGAAAGCGGGAGAATGGGGCGGAGTGATGGAAAGCGGGAGAATGGGGCGGGGTGATGGAGAGCGGGAGAATGGGGCGGGGTGATGGAAAGCGGGAGAATGGGGAGGGGTGATGGAAAGCCAGAGAATGGGGCGGGGTGATGGAAGGAGGGAGAATGGGGCGGGGTGATGGAAATCGGGAGAATGGGGCGGGGTGATGGAAAGCGGGAGAATGGGGCAGGGTGATGGAAAGCGGGAGAATGGGGCGGGGTGATGAAAGGAGGGAGAATGGGGCGAGATGATGGAAAGCGGGAGAATGGTGTGGAATGATGGAAAGCGGGAGAATGAGGCGAGGTGATGGAAAGCGGGAGAATGGGGCAAGGTGATGGAAAGCGGGAGAATGGGGCGGGGAGATTGAAAGCGGGAGAATGGGGCGGGGTGATGGAAAGTGGGAGAATGGGGCGGGGTGATGGAAAGTGGGAGAACGGGGCGGGGTGATGGAAAGGGGGTGATTGGGGCGGGGTGATGGAAAGCGGGAGAATGGGGTGGGGTGATGGAAAGCGGGAGAACGGGGCGGGGTGATGGAACGAGGGAGAATGGGGCAGGGTGATGGACGGAGGGAGAATGGGGCAAGGTGATAGAAGGAGGGAGAGTGGGCCGGGTTGATGGACAGCAGGAGAATGGGGCGGGGTAATGGAAAGCGGGAGAATGGGGCGGGGTGATGAAAAGCGGGAGAATGGGGCGGGGTGATGGAAAGCGGGAGAATGAGGCGGGGTGATGGAAAACAGGTGAATGGGGCGGGGTGATGGAACGAGGGAGAATGGGGCAGGGTGATGGAAGGAGGGAGAATGGGGCGGGGTGATGGAAGGAGGGAGAATGGGCCGGGGTGATGGAAAGCGGGAGAATGAGGCGGGGTGATGGAAAGCGGGAGAATGGGGCGGGGTGATGGAAAGCGGGAGAATGGAGCGGGGTGATGGAAAGCGGGAGAATGGGGCAGGGTGATGGAAGGAGGGAGAATGGGGCGGGGTGATGGAAGGAGGGATAATGGGGCGGGGTGATGGAAAGCGGGAGAATGGGGCGGGGTAATGGAAAGCGGGAGAATGGGGCGGGGTGATGGAAAGCGGGAGAATAGGGCGGGGTGATGGAAAGCGGGAGAATGGGTCGGGGTGATCGAAAGTGGGAAAATGGGGCAGGGTGATGGAAGGAGGGAGAATGGGGCGGGGTGATGGAAGGAGGGAGAATGGGGCGGGGTGATGGAAAGAGGGAGAATGGGGCGGGGTGATGGAAAGCGGGAGAATGGGGCGGGATGATGGAAAGCGGGAGAATGGAGCGGGGTGTTGGAAAGCGGGAGAATGGGGCGGGTTGATGGAAGGCTGGAGAATGGGGCAGGGAGATGGAAGAAGGGAGAATGGGGCTGAGAGATGGAAGGAGGGAGAATGGGGCGGGTTGATGGAAAGCGGGAGAATGGGGCGGTGTGATGGAAGGAAGGAGAATGGGGCGGGGTGATGGAAAGCGGGAGAATGGGACGGGGTGACGGGAGGAGGGAGAATGGTGCGGGGTGATGGAAGGAGGGAGAATGGGGCAGGTTGATGGAAGGAGGGAGAATGGGGCAGGTTTATTGAAGGAGGGAGAATGGGGCGGGGGGATGGAAAGGGGGTGAATGGGGCGGGGTGATGGAAAGTGGGAGAATTGGGCGGGGTGATGGAATGCGGGAGAATGGGGCGGGGTGATGGAAAGCGGGAGAACGGGGCGGGGTGCTGGAAAGCGGGAGAATGGGGCGGAGTGATGGAAAGCGGGAGAATGGGGCGGGGTGATGGAGAGCGGGAGAATGGGGCGGGGTGATGGAAAGCGGAAGAATGGGGCGGGGTGATGGAAAGCCAGAGAATGGGGCGGGGTGATGGAAGGAGGGAGAACGGGGCAGGGTGATGGAAAGCGGGAGAATGGGGCGGGGTGATGGAAAGCTAGAGAATGGGGCGGTGTGATGGAAAGCGGGAGAATGGGGCGGTGTGATGGAAGGCGGGAGAATGGGGCGGAGTGATGGAATGCAGGAGAATGGGGCAGGGTGATGGAAATCGGGAGAATGGGGCGGGGTGATGGAAAGCGGGAGAATGGGGCAGGGCGATGGAAAGCGGGAGAACGGGGCGGGGTGATCGAAGGAGGGAGAAAAGGGCGAGATGATGGAAAGCGGGAGAATGGTGTGGAATGATGGAAAGCGGGAGAATGAGGCGAGGTGATGGTAAGCGGGAGAATGGGGCGAGGTGATGGAAAGCGGGAGAATGGGGCAGGGAGATTGAAAGCAGGAGAATGGGGCAGGGTGATGGAATGTGGGAGAATGGGGCGGGGTGATGGAAAGCGGGAGAATTGGGCGGGGAGACAGAAAGGTGGTGATTGGGGCGGGGTGATGGAAAGCGGGAGAATGGGGTGGGGTGATGGAAAGCGGGAGAATGGGGCGGGGTGATGGAAAGCGGGAGAATGGAGGGGGGTGTTGGAAAGCGGGAGAATGGGGCGGGGTGATGGAAAGCGGGTGAATGGGGCGGGGTGATGGAACGAGGGAGAATGGGGCAGGGTGATGGAAGGAGGGAGAATGGGGCAGGGTGATAGAAGGAGGGAGAGTGGGCCGGGTTGATGGACAGCGGGAGAATGGGGCGGGGTGATGGAAAGCGGGAGAATGGGGTGGGGTGATGGAAAGCGGGAGAATGGGGCGGGGTGATGGAAAGCGGGAGAATGGGGCGGGGTGATGGAAAGCGGGAGAATGGGGCGGGGTGATGGAAAGCGGGAGAATGGGGCGGGGTGATGGAAAGCGGGAGAATGGGGCAGGGTGATGGAAGGAGGGAGAATGGGGCGGGGTGATGGAAGGAGGGAGAATAGGGCGGGGTGATGGAAGGAGGGAGAATGGGGCAGGGTGATGGAATGCGGGAGTATGGGGCGGGGTGATGGAAAGCGGGAGAATGGGGCGGGGTGATGGAAAGCGGGAGATTGGGGCGGGGTGATGGAAAGCGGGAGAATGGGGTGGGGTGATGGAATGCGGGAGAATGGAGTGGGGTGATGGAAGGTGGGAGAATGGGGCGAGGTGATGGAAAGCGGGAGAATGGGGCGGGGTGATGGAAAGCGGGAGAATGGGGCGGGGTGATGGAAAGCGGGAGCATGGGGCGGGGTGATGGAAAACGGGTGAATGGGGCGGGGTGATGGAACGAGGGAGAATGGGGCAGGGTGATGGAAGGAGGGAGAATGGGGCGGGGTGATGGAAGGAGGGAGAATGGGCCGGGGTCATGGAAAGCGGGAGAATGGGGCGGGGTGATGGAAAGCGGGAGAATGGGGCGGGGTGATGGAAAGCGGGAGAATGGGGCGGGGTGATGGAAAGCGAGAGAATGGGGCAGGGTGATGGAAGGAGGGAGAATGGGGCGGGGTGATGGAAGGAGGGAGAATGGGGCGGGGTGATGGAAAGCGGGAGAATGGTGCGGGGTAATGGAAAGCGGGAGAATGGAGCGGGGTGATGGAAAGCGGGAGAATTGGGCGGGGTGATGGAAAGCGGGAGAATGGGTCGGGGTGATGGAAAGCGGGAGAATGGGGCGGGGTGATGGAAAGCGGGAGAATGGGGCGGGGTGATGGAAGGAGGGAGAATGGGGCGGGGTGATGGAAAGCGGGAGAATGGGGCGGGGTGATGGAAAGTGGGAGAATGGGGCGGGGTGATGGAAAGCGGGAGAATGGGGCGGGGTGATGGAAGGAAGGAGAATGGGGCGGGGTGATGGAAAGCGGGAGAATGGGACGGGGTGACGGAAGGAGGGAGAATGGTGTGGGGTGATGGAAGGAGGGAGAATGGGGCAGGTTGATGGAAGGAGGGAGAATGGGGCGGGGTGATGGAAGGAGGGAGAAAGGGGCAGGGTGATGGAATGCGGGAGAATGGGGCGGGGTAAAGGAAAGCGGGAGAATGGGGCGAGGTGATGGAAAGCGGGAGAATGGAGCGGGGTGATGGAAGGTGGGAGAATGGGGCGAGGTGATGGAAAGCGGGAGAATGGGGCGGGGTGATAGAAAGCGGGAGAATGGGGCGGGGTGATGGAAAGTGGGAGAATGGGGCGGGGTGATGGAAAGCGGGAGAATGGGGCGGGGTGATGGAAGGAAGGAGAATGGGGCGGGATGATGGAAAGCGGGAGAATGGGAAGGGGTGACGGAAGGAGGGAGAATGGTGTGGGGTGATGGAAGGAGGGAGAATGGGGCAGGTTGATGGAAGGAGGGAGAATGGGGCGGGGTGATGGAAGGAGGGAGAAAGGGGCAGGGTGATGGAATGCGGGAGAATGGGGCGGGGTAAAGGAAAGCGGGAGAATGGGGCGGGGTGATGGAAAGCGGGAGTATGGGGCGGGGTGATGGAAAGCAGGAGAATGGGGCGGGGTGATGGAAAGCGGGAGAATGGGGCGGGGTGATGGAAAGCGGGAGAATGGGGCGGGGTGATGGAAAGCGGGAGAATGGGGCAGGGTGATGGAAAGCGGGAGAATGGGGCGGGGTGATGGAAAGCGGGAGAATGGGGCAGGGTGATGGAAGGAGGGAGAATGGGGCGGGGTGATGGAAGGAGGGAGAATAGGGCGGGGTGATGGAAGGAGGGAGAATGGGGCGGGGTGATGGAATGCGGGAGTATGGGGCGGGGTGATGGAAAGCGGGAGAATGGGGCGGGGTGATGGAAAGCGGGAGATTGGGGCGGGGTGATGGAAAGCGGGAGAATGGGGTGGGGTGATGGAAAGCGGGAGAATGGAGCGGGGTGATGGAAGGTGGGAGAATGGGGCGAGGTGATGGAAAGCGGGAGAATGGGGCGGGGTGATGGAAAGCGGGAGAATGGGGCGGGGTGATGGAAAGTGGGAGAATCGGGCGGAGTGATGGAAAGCGGGAGAATGGGGCGGGGTGATGGAAAGCTGGTGAATGGGGCAGGATGATGGAAAGCGGGAGAATGGGGCGGGGTGATGGAAGAAGGGAGAATTGGGCGGAGTGATGGAAAGCGGGAGAATGGGGCGGGGTGAAGGAAAGCGGGAGAATGGGGCGGGGTGACGGAAAGCGGGAGAATGGGGCGGGGTGATGGAAAGCGGGAGAATGGGGCGGGGGAATGGAAAGCGGGAGAATGGGGCGGGGTGATGGAAAGAGGGAGAATGGGGCGGGGTGATGGAAAGCGAGAGAATGGGGTGGGGTGATGGAAAGCGGGAGAATGGAGCGGGGTGATGGAAAGAGGGAGAATGGGGCGGGGTGATGGAAAGCGGGAGAATGGGGCGGGGTGATGGAAACTGGGAGAATGGGGCGGGATGATGGAAAGCGGGAGAATGGGGCAGGGTGATGGAAAGCGGGAGAATGGGGTGGGATGATGGAAAGCGGGAGAATGGGGCGGGGTGATGAAAGGTGGGAAAATGGGGCGGGGTGATGAAAAGCGGGAGAATGGGGCAGGGTGATGGAATGCGGGAGAATGGGGCAGGGTGATGGAAAGCAGGAGAAT
Organism: Closterium sp. NIES-65; assembly: GCA_948144175.1. NCBI lineage: Eukaryota > Viridiplantae > Streptophyta > Zygnematophyceae > Desmidiales > Closteriaceae > Closterium > Closterium sp. NIES-65. The sequence continues at coordinate 191,281 of CANXME010002237.1, read as the reverse complement.
GGGGCGGGGTGATGGAAAGCGGGAGAACGGGGCAAGGTGATGGAAAGCGGGAGAATGGGGCGGGGTGATGGAAAGCGGGAGAATGGGGCGGGGTCATGGAAAGCAGGAGAATGGGGCGGGATGATGGAAGGAGGGAGAATGGGGCGGAGTGATGGAAAGCGGGAGAATGGGGCGGGGTGACGGAAGGAGGGAGAATGGTGCGGGGTGATGGAAGGAGGGAGAATGGGGCAGGTTGATGGAAGGAGGGAGAATGGGGCGGGGTGATGGAAAGCAGGAGAATGGGGCGGGGTGATGGAATGCGGGAGAATGGGGCGAGGTGATGGAAAGCGGGAGAATGGGGCGGGAGAATGGGGGGGGTGATGAAAAGCGGGAGAATGGGGAGGGGTGATGGAAAGCGGGAGAATAGGGCGGGGTGATGGAAAGTGGGAGAATGGGGCGGGGAGATGGAAGGACGGAGAATGGGGCGGGATGATGGAAGGAGGGAGAATGGGGCGGGGTGATGGAAAGCGGGAGAATGGGGCGGGGTGATGGATAGCAGGAGAATGGGGCGGGGTGGTGGAAAGCGGGAAAATGGGGCGGGGTGATGGAAAGCGGGAGAATGGGGCGGGTGATGGAAATCGGGAGAATGGGGCGGGGTGATGGAAAGCGGGAGAACAGGTTGTGGTGATGGAAGGAGGGAGAATGGGGCGGGGTGAGGGAAGGAGGGAGAATGGGGCGGAGGGATTGAAAGCAGGAGAACCGGGCGGGGTGATGGAAAGCGGGAGAATGGGGCGGGGTGATGGAAAGCGGGGGAATGGGGCGGATTCATGGAAAGCGCGAGAATGAGGCGGGGTTATGGAAAGAGGGAGAATGGGGCGGGGTGCTGGAAAGCGGGAGAATAGGGCGGGGTGATGGAAAGCGGGAGAATGGGGTGGGGTGATGGAAAGCAAGAGAATCAAACAGGGTGATGGAAAGCGAGGGAATGGGGTGGGGTTCTGGAAAGCAGGAGAATGGGGCGGGGTGCTGGAAAGCGGGAGAATGGGGCGGGGTGCTAGAAAGCGGGGGAATGGGGCGGGGTGCTTGAAAGCGGGAGAATGGGGCGGGGTGATGGAAACCGGGAGAATGGGGAGGGGTGATGGAAAGAGCTTGCTTGGTCCAAGAGCTTGCCTGGTCCACGAGCATGCCTGGTCTAAGAGATTGCTTGGTCCAGGAGCTTACCTGGTCTTGGAGCTGGCCTGGCCCAGGAGCGTGCCAGGTCCTGGAGTGTGCCTGGTCCACGAGCGTGCCTAGTCCATAAGCTTGCCTCGTCCAAGAGTGTGCCTGGTCCAAGAGCTTGCCTGGTCCAAGAGCTTGCCTAGTCCAGGAGCATGTCTGGTCCTGGAGCTTGCGTGGTCCAGCAGCTTGCCTGGTCCAGGAGCTTGCCTGGTGAAGGAGCTTGCCTTGTCCAGGAGCTTGCCTGGTCCAGGAGCGTGCTTGGTCCAGTATTGTGCCTGGTCCAGAAGCTTGCCTGGTCCAGGAGCTTGCCTGGTCCAGGAGCTTGCATGGTCCAGGAGCTTTCCTGGTCCTAGAGCTTGCCTAGTCCAAGAGCTTGCGTGGTCCAGGAGCTTACATGCTCCAAGAGCTTGCCTGGTCAGGAGCTTGCCTGGTCCACGAGCAGGCCTGGTCCAGGAGCTTGCCTGGTCCAGGAGTTTGCATGGTCCTGGAGCTTGCCTCGTCCAGGAGATTTCCTGCTCCAGGAGCTTGCCTAGACCAGGAGCTTGCCTGGTCCAGGAGCTTGCCCGGACCAGGATCTTGCCTTGTCCAGGAGCGTGCCTTGTCCAGGAGCTTGCCTGGTCCAGGAGCTTGCCTGGTCCAGGAGCTTGCTTGGTCCAAGAGCTTGCCTCGTCCAGGAGCTTTCCTGGTCCAGGAGCTTGCCTGGTCCTGGAGCTTGCCTGGTCAAGGAGCTTGCCAGGTCCAGGAGCTTGCCTGGTCCAGGAGCGTGCCTGGTCCAGGAGCGTGCCTGGTTCAGGAGCTTGCCTGGTCCAGGAGCGTGCCTGGTCCAGGATCTTGCCTGGTCCAGTAGATTGCCTGGTTCAGGAGCTTGCGTGGTGAAGGAGCTCGCCTGGTTTAGGAGCTTGCCTGGTCCAAGAGTGTGCCTGGTCGAGGAGTATGCCTGGTCCAGGAGATTGCCTGGTCCAGGAGCTTGCCTAGTCCAGGAGCTTGCCTGCTCCAAGAGCTTGCCTAGTCCAAGAGCTTGCCTGGTCCAGGAGCTTGCCTGGTCCAGGAGCTTGCCTCGTCCAGGAGCTTGCTTGGTCCAGGACCTTGCCTGGTCCAAGAGCTTGCCTGGTTTAGGAGCTTGCCTGGTCCAGGAGCTTGCCTGGTCCAAGAGCTTGCCTGTTCCAGGAGCTTACCTGGTCTAAGAGCTTGCCTGGTCCAAGAGCTTGCCTCGTCTAGGAGCTTGCCTTGTCCAGGAGCTCGCCTAGTTCAGGAGCTTGCCTGGTCCAGGAGCGTGCCTGGTCCAGGAGCTTGCCTTTCCCAGGAGCTTGCCTGGTCCAGGAGCTTGCCTTGTCCAAGAGCTTGCCTGGTCCAAGAGCTTGCGTGGTCCAGGAGCTTGCCTAGTCCAGGAGCTTGCCTGGTCCACGAGCTTACCTGGTCCAAGAGCTTGGCTGGTCCAAGAGCTTACCTGGTCCATTACCTTGCTTGGTCCAAGAGCTTGCCTGGTCCAGGAGCTTGGCTTGTCCATAAGCTTGCCTGGTCCAGGAGCTTGCCTGGTCCATTACCTTGCTTGGTCCAAGAGCTTGCCTGGTCCAAGAGCTTGGCTGGTCCAGGAGCTTGCCTGGTCCAGGAGCTTGCCTGGTCCATTGCCTTGCTTGGTCCAAGAGCTTGCCTGGTCCAAGAGCTTACCTGGTCCAGGAGCTTGCCTGGTCCATTACCTTGCTTGGTCCAAGAGCTTTCCTGGTCCAAGAGCTTGCCTGGTCCAGGAGCTTGCCTGGTCCAGGGGCTTGCCTGGTCCAGGAGCTTGCCTGGTTTAGGAGCTTGCCTAGTCCAGGAGTGAGCCTGATCCAAGAGCTTGCGTGGTCCAAGAGCTTGCTTGGTCGAGGAGCTTGCGTGGTCCAAGAGCTTGCTTGGTCCTGGAGCTTGCCTGGTCCAAGAGCTTGACTGGTCCAGGAGCTTGCGTGGTCCAAGAGCTTGCCTGGTCCAGGAGCTTACGTGGTCCAAGAGCTTGCCTGGTCCAGGAGCTTGCCTGGTCCAAGAGCTTGACTGGTCCAAGAGCTTGCGTGGTCCAAGAGCTTGCCTGGTCCAGGAGCTTGCGTGGTCCAAGAGCTCGCTTGGTCCAGGAGCTTGCCTGGTCCAAGAGCTTGCCTGGTCCAAGAGCTTGCCTGGTCCAAGAGCTTGCCTGGTCCAAGAGCTTGCCTGGTCCAAGAGCTTGCCTGGTCCAGGAGCTTGCCTGGTCCAGCAGCTTGCCTGGTCAAGGAGCTTGCTTGGTCCAGGAGCTTGCCTGGTCAAGGAGCTTGCCTGGTCCAAGAGCTTGCCTAGTCCAGGAGCTTGCCTGGTCCAGGAGCTCGCCTAGTCCAGAAGCTTGCCTGGACCAGGAGCGTGCCTGGTCCAAGAGCTTGCCTGGTCCAGGAGCTTGCCTGGTCCAGGAGCTTGACTTGTCTAGGAGCTTGCCTGGTCCAGGTGCTTGCCTGGTCTAGGAGCTTGCCTGGTCCAGGAGCTTGCCTGGTCCAGGAGCTTGCCTGGTCTAGGAGCTTGCCTGGTCCAGGAGTGTACCTGGTCTAGGAGCTTGCCTGGTCCAGGAGCTTGCCTGGTCCAGCAGCTTGCTTGGTCCAGGAGCTTGCCTGGTCCACCAGCTTGCCAGGTCTAGGAGCTTGCCTGTTCCAGGAGCGTGCCTGGTCCATGAGCTTGACAGGTCGAGGAGCGTGCTTGGTCTAGGAGCTTACTTGGTCCAAGAGCTTGCCTAGTCCAGGAGCTTTCCTGGTTCAAGAGCTTGCCTGGTCCAGGAGCTTGCCTGGTTCAGGAGCTTGCCTGGTCCAGGAGCTTGCCTGGTCCAAGAGCTTGCGTGGTCTAGGAGCGTGCCTGGTCCAAGAGCTCGCCTGGTCCAGAAGCTTGCCTGGTCCAAGAGCTTGCCTGGTCTAGGAGCTTGCCTGGTCCAGGAGCTTGCCTGGTCCAGGAGTGTGCCTGGTCCAAGAGCTTGCCTGGTCCAAGAGCTTGCCTGGTCCACCAGCTTGCGTGGTCCAGGAGCTTGCCTGGAGAAGGAGCTTGCCTGGTCCAGGAGCTTGCCTGGTCGAAGGGCTTGCCTGGTCCAGAAGCTTGCCTGGTCCAGGAGCTTGCCTGGTCCAGGAGCTTGCCTGGTCCATGAGCTTGCCTGGTCCAGGAGTTTGCCTGTTCCAAGAGCTTACCTGGTCTAATAGCTTGCCTGGTCCAAGAGCTTGCCTGGTCCAGGAGCTTGCCTGGTCAGGAGCTTGCCTGGTCCAGGAGCTTGCCTGGTCCAGGAGCGTGCCTGGTCCAGGAGCTTGCCTTGCCCAGGAGCAAGCCTGGTCCAGTAGCTTGCCTTGTCCAGGAGATTGCCTGGTCCAGGAGCTTGCATGGTCCAGGAGCTTGCGTGGTCCAAGAGTTTGCCTATTCCAGGAGCTTGCCTGGTCCAAGAGCTTACCTGGTCCAAGAGCTTGACTGGTCCAGGAGCTTGCCTGGCCCAGGAGCTTGCCGAGTCCAGTAGCTTGCCTGGTCCAGGACCTTGCTTGGTTCAAGAGCTTGCCTGGTCCAAGAGCTTACCTGGTCCAGGAGCTTGCCTAGTCCAAGAGCTTTTCTGGTCCAAGAGCTTGCCTGGTCCACGAGCTTCCCTGGTCCAGGAGCTTGCCTGGTCTAGGAGCGTGCCTGGTCCAGGAGTGTGCCTGGTCCAGGAGCTTGCGTGGTCCAGGAGCTTGCCTAGTCCAGGAGCTTGCCTGGTCCAAGAGCTTACCTGGTCCAAGAGCTTGACTGGTCCAGGAGCTTGCCTGGTCCAGGAGCTTGCCTGGTCAGGGACCTTGCTTAGTCCAAGAGCTTGCCTGGTCCAAGAGCTTACCTGGTCCAAGAGCTTGCCTTGTCCAAGAGCTTTCCTGGTCCAAGAGCTTGCCTGGTCCAAGAGCTTGCGTGGTCTAGGAGCTTACCTGGTCCAGGAGCTTGCCTGGTCCAGGAGCGTGCCTAGTCCAGGAGCGTGCCTAGTCCAAGAGCTTGCCTGGTGGAGGAGCTTGCCTGGTCCAGGAGCATGCCTGGTCCAGGAGCTTGCCTGGTCCAGGAGCTTGCCTGGTCCAGGAGCTTGCCTGGTCTAGGAGCATGCCTGGTCCAGGAGCTTGTCAGGTCCAGCTGCTTGCCTCTTGCCTGGTCCAGGAGCTTGCATGTTCAAGGAGCTTGCGTGGTCCAGGAGCTTGCCTGGTCCAATAGCTTGCCTGGTCCTGGAGCGTGCCTGGTCCAAGAGCTTGCCTGGTCCAGAAGCTTGCCTGGTCCAGGAGCTTGCCTGGTCCGGAGCTTGCCTGGTCCAGGAGCTTGCCTGGTCTAGGAGCATGCTTGGTCCAAGAGCTTGCCTGGTCCAGCAGCTTGCCTGGTCCAAGAGCTTGCCTAGTGAAGGAGCTTGCCTGGTCCAGGAGCTTGCCTAGTCCAGAAGCTTGCCTGGTCCAAGAGCTTGCCTGGTCCAGGAGCTTGCCTGGTCCAGGAGCTTGCCTGGTCTAAGAGCTTGCCTGGTCCAAGAGCTTGCTTGGTCCAGGAGCTTGCGTGGTCCAAGAGCTTGCCTGGTCTAAGAGCTTGCCTAGTCCAGGAGCTTGCCTGGTCCAGGAGCTTGCCTGGTCCAGAAGCTGGCCTGGTCCACGAGCTTGCTTGGTCCAGGACCTTGCCTCGTCTAGGAGCTTGCCTGGTTTAGGAGCGTGCCTGGTCCAGGAGCTTGCCGGTCCAGGAGCTTGCCTGGTCCACGAGCTTGCCTGGTCAAGGAACTTGCCTGGTCCAGGAGCTTGCCTGTTCCAGGAGCGTGCCTGGTCCAGGAGCTTGCTTGGTCCAGGAGCTTGCTTGGTCTAGGAGCTTACCTGTTACAGAAACTTGCCTGGTCCAGGAGCTTTCCTGGTTCAAGAGCTTGCATGGTCCAGGAGCTTGCCTTGTTCAGGAGCTTGCCTGGTCCAGAAGCTTGCCTGGTCCAAGAGCTTGCGTGGTCTTGGAGCGTGCCTGGTCCAAGAGCTCGCCTGGTCCAGAAGCTTGCCTGGTCCAAGAGCTTGCCTGGTCCAGGAGCTTGCCTGGTCTAGGAGCTTGCCTGGTCCAGGAGTGTGCCTGGTCGAGGAGCTTGCGTGGTCCAAGAACTTGCCTGGTCCACCAGCTTGCGTGGTCCAGGAGCTTGCCTGGTGAAGGAGCTTGCCTAGTCCAGGAGCTTGCCTGGTCCAAGAGCTTGCCTGGTCCAGAAGCTTGCCTTGTACAGGAGCTTGCCTGGTCCAGGAGCTTGCCTGGTCCACGAGCTTGCCTGGTCCAAGAGTTTGCCTGTTCCAGGAGCTTGGTCTAAGAGCTTGCCTAGTCCAAGAGCTTGCCTGGTCCAGGAGCTTGCCTGGTCCAGGAGCTTGCCTGGTCCAGGAGCGTGCCTGGTCCAGGAGCTTGCCTTGCCCAGGAGCAAGCCTGGTCCAGGAGCTTGCCTTGTCCAGGAGATTGCCTGGTCCAGGAGCTTGCATGATCCAGGAGCTTGCGTGGTCCAAGAGTTTGCCTAATCCAGGAGCTTGCCTGGTCCAAGAGCTTACCTGGTCCAAGAGCTTGACTGGTCCAGGAGCTTGCCTGGTCAAGGAGCTTGCCGAGTCCAGGAGCTTGCCTGGTCCAGGACCTTGCTTGGTTCAAGAGCTTGCCTGGTCCAAGAGCTTACCTGGTCCAGGAGCTTGCCTTGTCCAAGAGCTTTCCTGGTCCAAGAGTTTGCCTGGTCCACGAGCTTGCCTGGTCCACAAGCTTCCCTGGTCCAGGAGCTTGCCTGGTCTAGGAGCGTGCCTGGTCCAGGAGCGTGCCTGGTCCAGGAGCTTGCGTGGTCCAGGAGCTTGCCTAGTCCAGGAGCTTTCCTGGTCCAAGAGCTTACCTGGTCCAAGAGCTTGACTGGTCAAGGAGCTTGCCTGGTCCTGGAGCTTGCCTGGTCCAGGAGCTTGCGTGGTCAGGGACCTTGCTTAGTCCAAGAGCTTGCCTGGTCCAAGAGCTTACCTGGTCCAAGAGCTTGCCTTGTCCAAGAGCTTTCCTGGTCCAAGAGCTTGCCTGGTCCAAGAGCTTGCGTGGTCTAGGAGCTTACCTGGTCCAGGAGCTTGCCTGGTCCAGGAGCGTGCCTGGTCCAGGAGCGTGCCTAGTCCAAGAGCTTGCCTGGTCCAGGAGCTTGCCTGGTCTAGGAGCATGCCTGGTCCAGGAGCTTGTCAGGTCCAGCTGCTTGCCTCTTGCCTGGTCCAGGAGCTTGCATGTTCAAGGAGCTTGCGTGGTCCAGGAGCTTGCCTGGTCCAAGAGCTTGCCTGGTCCTGGAGCGTGCCTGGTCCAAGAGCTTGCCTGGTCCAGAAGCTTGCCTGGTCCAAGAGCTTGCGTGGTCCAGGAGCTTGCCTGGTCCAGGAGCTTGCCTGGTCTAGGAGCATGCTTGGTCCAAGAGCTTGCCTGGTCCAGCAGCTTGCCTGGTCCAAGAGCTTGCCTAGTGAAGGAGCTTGCCTAGTCCAGGAGCTTGCCTGGTCCAGAAGCTTGCCTGGTCCAAGAGCTTGCCTGGTCCAGGAGCTTGCCTGGTCCAGGAGCTTGCCTGGTCCAAGAGCTTGCCTGGTCCAAGAGCTTGCTTGGTCCAGGAGCTTCCGTGGTCCAAGAGCTTGCCTAGTCCAAGAGCTTGCCTGGTCCAGGAGCTTGCCTGGTCTAGAAGCTTGCGTGGTCTAGGAGCTTGCCTGGTCCAGGAGCTTGCCTGGTCCAAAAGCTGGCCTGGTCCACGAGCTTGCTTGGTCCAGGACCTTGCCTCGTCTAGGAGCTTGCCTGGTTTAGGAGCATGCCTGGTCCAGGAGCTTGCCGGTCCAGGAGCTTGCCTGGTCCACGAGCTTGCCTGGTCAAGGAACTTGCCTGGTCCAGGAGCTTGCCTGTTCCAGGAGCGTGCCTGGTCCAGGAGTTGCTTGGTCCAGGAGCTTGCTTGGTCCAGGAGCTTACCTATTACAGAAACTTGCCTGGTCCAGGAGCTTTCCTGGTTCAAGAGCTTGCATGGTCCAGGAGCTTGCTTGGTCCAGGAGCTTGCCTGTTCCAGGAGCTTGCCTGGTCCAGGAGCTTGCCTGGTCCAAGAGCTTGCCTGGTCCAGGAGCGTGCCTGGTCCAAGAGCTTGCCTGGTCCAAAAGCTTGCCTGGTCAGCCAGCTTGCCTTGTACAGGAGCTTGCCTGGTCAAGGAGCTTGCCTGGTCTAGGAGCATGCCTGGTCCATGAGCTTGCCTTGCCTCGTCCAAGAGCTAACCTGGTGAAGGAGCTTGCCTGGTCCAGGAGCTTGCCTGGTCCAGGAGCTTGCCTGGTCTAGGAGCTTGCCTGGTAAAGGAGCTTGCCTCGTCCAGGAGCTTGCCTGGTCCTGGAGCTTGCCTGGTCCAAGAGCTTGCTTGATCCAAGAGCTTGCCTGGTCCAAGAGCTTGCCTGGTCCAGGAGCTTGCCTGGTCCAGGAGCTTGCCTGCTCTAGGAGCATGCTTGGTCCAAGAGCTTGCCTGGTCCAAGAGCTTGCCTAGTGAAGGAGCTTGCCTGGTCCAGGAGCTTGCCTGGTCCAGAAGCTTGCTTGGTCCAAGAGCTTGCCTGGTCCAGGAGCTTGCCTGGTCCAGGAGCTTGCTTGGTCCAAGAGCTTGCCTGGTCCAAGAGCTTGCTTGGTCCAGGAGCTTGCGTGGTTCAAGAGCTTGCCTGGTCCAAGAGCTTGACTGGTCCAGGAGCTTGCCTGGTCTAGAAGCTTGCCTGGTCCAGGAGCTTGCCTGGTCCAGGAGCTTGCCTGGTCCAAAAGCTGGCCTGGTCCACGAGCTTGCTTGGTCCAGGATCTTGCCTCGTCTAGGAGCTTGCCTGGTTTAGGAGCGTGCCTGGTCCAGGAGCTTGCCGGTCCAGGAGCTTGCCTGGTCCACGAGCTTGCCTGGTCAAGGATCTTGCTTGGTCCAGGAGCTTGCCTGTTCCAGGAGTGTGCCTGGTCCAGGAGCTTGCTTGGTCCAGGAGCTTGCTTGGTCCAGCAGCTTACCTGTTACAGAAACTTGCCTAGTCCAGGAGCTTTCCTGGTTCAAGAGCTTGCATGGTCCAGGAGCTTGCTTGGTCCAGGAGCTTGCCTGTTCCAGGAGCTTGCCTGGTCCAGGAGCTTGCCTGGTCCAAGAGCTTGCCTGGTCCAGGAGCGTGCCTGGTCCAAGAGCTTGCATGGTCCAAAAGCTTGCCTGGTCAGCCAGCTTGCCTGGTCCAGAAGCTTGCCTGGTCAAGGAGCTTGCCTGGTCTAGGAGCGTGCCTGGTCCAGGAGCTTGCCTTGCCTCGTCCAGGTGCTTGCCTGGTGAAGGAGCTTGCCTGGTCAAGGAGCTTGCCTGGTCCAGGAGCTTGCCTGGTCCAGGAGCTTGCCTGGTAAAGGAGCTTGCCTCGTCCAGGAGCTTGCCTGGTCCTGGAGCTTGCCTGGTCCAAGAGCTTGCTTGATCCAAGAGCTTGCCTGGTCCAAGAGCTTGCCTGGTCCAAGAGCTTGCCTGGTCCAAAAGCTTGCCTGGTCTAGGAGCTTGCCCGGTCAAGGAGCTTGCCTAGTCCAGGAGCGTGCCTGGTCCACGAGCTTGCCTGGTCCAGGAGCGTGCCTTGTCCAAGAGTGTGTCTGGTCCACGAGCTTGCCTGGTCCAGGCGCTCAAATCTTGCCAACCGCATGGAACGAAATGGAGCCACTTGTTGTGGTCGTGCAAAATAGTCTCATCAAGAGGACCAGCAAAAGAAATGAGGCATCCAATGTAGCAGACCAATCAAAGTGATGCGCTGGGTAGTTTGGGCAGTCTGCACACCTATAATGGGCGTACTAGGCAGAGTTCGGGCGCTCAAATCTTGCCAACCCCATGGAACGAAATGGAGCCACTTGTTGTGGGCGTGCAAAATAGTCTTATCAAGGGGAATAGCAAAAAAAATGAGGCATCCAATGCAGCGGACCAGTCAAAGTGATGCGCTGGGCAGTCCGGGCAGTGTGCGCACCAATAATGGGCGTACTAGGCAGAGTTCGGGCGCTCAAATCTTGCCAACCGCATGAACGAAATGGAGCCACTTGTTGTGGGCGTATGAAATAGTCTCATCAAGGGGAATAGCAAAAAAAATGAGGCATCCAATTCAGCGGACCAATCAAAGTGATGCGCTGGGTAGTCGGGGCAGTATGCGCACCTATAATAGTAGTACTAGGCAGAGTTCGGGCGCTCAAATCTTGCCAACCGCATGGAACAAAATGGAGCCACTTGTTGTGGGCGTGCAAATTAGTCTCATCAAGGTGAAGAATGAGGCATCCAATTCAGCGGACCAATCAATGTGATGCGTTGGGCAGTCGAGGCAGTGTGCGCACCTATAATGGGTGTACCAGGAAGAGTTCGGGCGCTCAAATCTTGCCAACTGCATGGAACGAAATGGAGCCACTTGTTGTGGGCGTGCAAATTAGTCTCATCAAGGTGAAGAATGAGGCATCCAATGCAGCGGACCAATCAAAGTGATGCGCTAGGCAGTCGGGGCAGTGTGCGCACCTATAATGGGCGTACTAGGCAGAGGTCGGGCGCTCAAATCTTGCCAACCGCATGGAAGAAAATGGAGCCACTTGTTGTGGGCGTGCAAAATAGTCTCATCAAGGAGAATAGCAAAAAAAATGAGGCATCCAATGCAGCGGACCAATCAAAGTGATGCGCTGGGCAGTCGGGGCAGTGTGTGCACCTATAATCGGCGTACTAGGTAGAGTTCGGGCGCTCAAATCTTGCCAACCGCATGGAACGAAATGGAGCCACTTGTTGTGGGCGTGCAAAATAGTCTCATCAAGGGGACCAGCAAAAGAAATGAGGCATCCAATGTAGCAGACCAATCAAAGTGATGCGCTGGGTAGTCTGGGCAGTCTGCGCACCTATAATGGGCGTACTAGGCAGAGTTCGGGCGCTCAAATCTTGCCAACCGCATGGAACGAAATGGAGCCACTTGTTGTGGGCGTGCAAACATAGTCTCATCAAGGGGACTAGCAAAAAATATGAGGCATCCAATGGAGCGGACCAATCAAAGTGATGCGCTGGGCAGTCGGGGCAGTGTGCGCACCTACAATGGGCGTACCAGGCAGAGTTCGGGCGCTCAAATCTTGCCAACCGCATGGAACGATATGGAGCCACTTGTTGTGGGCGTGCACATATAGTCTCATCAAAGAGGACAAGCAAAACGAATGAGGCATCCAACGCAACAGACCAATCAAAGTGATGTGCTGGGCAGTCTGGGCAGTGTGCGCACCTATAATGGGCGTACCAGGCAGAGTCCGGACGCTCAAATCTTGCCAACCGCATGGAACGAAATGGAGCCACTTGTTGTGGGCGTATAAAATAGTATCATCAAGGGGACTAGCAAAAAAAATGAGGCATCCAATGCAGCGGACCAGTCAAAGTGATGCGTTGGGCAGTCGGGGCAGTGTGCGCATCTATAATGGGCGTACCAGGCTTAGTTCGGACGCTCAGATCTTGCCAACCGCATGGAACGAAATGGAGCCACTTGTTGTGGGCGTGCAAAATAGTCTCATCAAAGGGGACTAGCAAAAAAAATGAGGCATCCAATGCAGCGGACCAATCAAAGTGATGCGCAGGGCAGTCGGGGCAGTGTGCGCACCTATAATGGGCGTACCAGGCAGAGTTTGAGCGCTCAAATCTTGCCAACCGCATGGAATGAAATGGAGCCACTTATTGTGGGCGTGCAAAAATAGTATCATTTAAGGGGACTAGCAAAACAAATGAGGCATCAAACGCAGCAAACCAATCAAAGTGATGCGCTGGGCAGTCGGGGCAGTGTGCGCATCTATAATGGGCGTACCAGGCAGAGTTCGGACACTCAAATCTCGCCAAGCGCATCGAACGAAATGGAGCCACTTGTAGTGGGCGTATAAAATAGTCTCATTAAGGGGACTAGCAAAAACAAATGAGGCATCCAATGCAGTGGACCAATCAAAGTGATGCGCTGGGCAGTCAGGGCAGTGTGCGCACCTATAATGGGCGTACGAGGCGGAGTTCAGGCGCTCAAATCTTGCCAACCGCATGGAACGAAATGGAGCCACGTGTTGTGGGCGTGCAAAATAGTCGCATCAAAGGGACTAGCAAAAAAAATGAGGCTTCCAATGCAGTGGACCAATCAAAGTGATGCGCTGGGCAGTCGGGGCAGTGTGTACACCTACAATGGGCGTACCAGGCAGAGTTCGGGCGCTCAATTCTTGCCAACCGCATGGAACGAAATGGAGCCACTTGTTGTGGGTGTGCAAAAATAGTCTCATCAAAGGGGACTAGCAAAACGAATGAGGCATCCAACACGGCAGACCAATCAAAGTGATGCGCTGGGCAATCGGGGCAGTGTGCGCACCTATAATGGGCGTACCAGGCAGAGTTCGGGCGCTCAAATCTTGCCAACCGCATGGAACGAAATGGAGCCACTTGTTGTGGGCGTGCAAAAATAGTCTCATCAAAGGGGACTAGCAAAACAAATGATGCATCCAACGCAGCAGACCAATCAAAGTGATGCGCTGGGCAGTCGGGGCAGTGTGCGCACCTATAGCGGGCGTAGCAGGCAGAGTTCGGACGCTCAAATCTTGCCAACCGCATGGAACAAAATGGATCCACTCGTTGTGGGCGTATAAAATAGTCTCATCAAGGGGACTAGCAAAAAATATGAGGCATCCAATGCAGTGGACCAATCAAAGTTATGCGCTGGGCAGTCGGGGCAGTGTGCGCACTCATAATGGGCATACCAGGCAGAGTTTGGACGCTCAAATCTTGCCAACCGCATGGAACGAACTGGAGCCACTTGTTGTGGGCGTGCAAATAAGTCTCATCAAGGTGAAGAATGATGCATCCAATGCAGCGGACCAATCAAAGTGATGCGCTGGGCAGTCGGGGCAGTGTGCGCACCTATAATGGGCGTACCACACAGAGCTCGGGCGCTCAAATCTTGCCAACCGCATGGAACGAAATGGAGCCACGTGTTGTGGGCGTGCAAAATAGTCGCATCAAAGGGACTAGCAAAAAAAATGAGGCTTTCAATGCAGTGGACCAATCAAATTGATGCGCTGGGCAGTCGGGGCAGTGTGCACACCTACAATGGGCGTACCAAGCAGAGTTCGGGCGCTCAATTCTTGCCAACCGCATGGAACGAAATGGAGCCACTTGTTGTGGGTGTGCAAAAATAGTCTCATCAAAGGGGACTAGCAAAACGAATGAGGCATCCAACACAGCAGACCAATCAAAGTGATGCGCTGGGCAGTCGGGGCAGTGTGCGCACCTATGACGGGCGTACCAGGCAGAGTTCGTGCGCTCAAATCTTGCCAACCGCATGGAACAAAATGGAGCCACTTGTTGTGGGCGTGCAAAAATAGTATCAACAAAGGGGACTAGCAAAACAAATGATGCATCCAACGCAGCAGACCAATCAAAGTGATGCGCTGGGCAGTCGGGGCAGTGTGCGCACCTATAGCGGGCGTAGCAGGCAGAGTTCGGACGCTCAAATCTTGCCAACCGCATGGAACGAAATGGATCCACTCGTTGTGGGCGTATAAAATAGTCTCATAAAGGGGACTAGCAAAGAATATGAGGCATCCAATGCAGTGGACCAATCAAAGTTATGCGCTGGGCAGTCGGGGCAGTGTGCGCACCTATAATGGGCGTACCAGGCAGAGTTCGGGCGCTCAAATCTTGCCAACCGCATGGAACGAAATGGAGCCACTTGTTGTGGGCGTGCAAATTAGTCTCATCAAGGTGAAGAATGAGGCATCCAATGCAGCGGACCAATCAAAGTGATGCGTTGGGCAGTCGGGGCAGTGTGCGCACCTATAATGGGCGTACCAGGCAGAGTTCGGACGCTCAAATCTTGCCAACCGCATGGAACGAAATGGAGCCACTTGTTGTGGGCGTATAAGATAGTCTCATCAAGGGGACTAGCAAAAAAAATGAGGCATCCAATGCAGCGGACCAATCAAAGTGATGCGCTGGGCAGTCAGGGCAGTGTGCACACCAATAATGGGCGTACCAGGTGGAGTTCAGGCTCTCAAATCTTGCCAATCGCATGGAACGAAATGGAGCCACTTGTTGTGGGCGTGCAAATTAGTCTCATCAAGGTGAAAAATGAGGCATCCAATGCGGTGGACCCAATCAAAGTGATGCGCTGGGTAGTCGGGGAAGTGTGCGCACCTATAGTGAGCGTACCATGCAGAGTTCGGGCGCTCAAATCTTGCCAACCGCATGAACGAAATGGAGCCACTTGTTGTGGGCGTATGAAATAGTCTCATCAAGGGGAATAGCAAAAAAAATGAGGCATCCAATTCAGCGGACCAATCAAAGTGATGCGCTGGGTAGTCGGGGCAGTATGCGCACCTATAATAGAAGTACTAGGCAGAGTTTGGGCGCTCAAATCTTGCCAACCGCGTGGAACAAAATGGAGCCACTTGTTGTGGGAGTGCAAATTAGTCTCATCAAGGTGAAGAATGAGGCATCCAATGCAGCGGACCAATCAAAGTGATGCGCTGGGCAGTCGAGGCAGTGTGCGCACCTATAATGGGTGTACCAGGAAGAGTTTTTGCACGCCCACAACAAGTGGCTCCATTTCGTTCCATGCTGTTGGCAAGATTTGAGCGTCCGAACTAAGCCTGGTACGCCCATTATAGATGCGCACACTGCCCCGACTTCCCAGCGCATCACTTTGACTGGTCCGCTGCATTGGATGCCTCATGTTTTTTGCTAGTCCCCTTGATGAGACTATTTTATACGCCCACAACAAGTGGCTCCATTTCGTTCCATGTGGTTGGCAAGATTTAAGTGTCCGAACTCTGCCTGGTACGCCCATTATAGGTGCGCACACTGCCCAGACTGCCCAGCGCATCACTTTGATTGGTCTGTTGCGTTGGATGCCTAATTCGTTTTGCTTGTCCTCTTTGAAGAGACTATATGTGCACGCCCACAACAAGTGGCTCCATATCGTTCCATGCGGTTGGCAAGATTTGAGCGCCCGAACTCTGCCTGGTACGCCCATTGTAGGTGCGCACACTGCCCCGACTGCCCAGCGCATCACTTTGATTGGTCCGCTGCATTGGAAGCCTCATTTTTTTTGCTAGTCCCTTTGATGCGACTATTTTGCACGCCCACAACACGTGGCTCCATTTTGTTCCATGCGGTTGGCAAGATTTGAGCGCCCGAACTCCGCCTGGTACGCCAGTTGTAGGTGTGCACACTGCCCCGACTGCGCAGCGCATCACTTTGATTGGTCCGCTGCATTGGATGCCTCATTTTTTTTGCTAGTCTCCTTGATGAGACTTTTTTGCACGCCCACAACAAGTGGCTCCATTCCATTCCTTGCGGTTGGAAAGATTTGAGCGCCTGAACTCTGCCTGGTACGCCCATTATAGGTGCGCACACTGCCCCAACTGCCCAGCGCATCACTTTGATTGGTCCGCTCCATTGGATGCCTCATTTCTTTTGCTAGTCCCCTTGATGAGACTATTTTTGCACGCCCACAACAAGTGGCTCCATTTCGTTCCATGCGGTTAGCAAGATTTGAGCGCCCGAACTCTGCCTGGTACGCCCATTATAGGTGTGCACACTGCCCCGACTGCCCAGCGCATCACTTTGATTGGTCCGCTGCATTGGATGCCTCATTTTTTTTGCTAGTCCCCTTTGATGATACTATTTTTGCACGCCCACAATAAGTGGCTCCATTTTGTTCCATGCGGTTGGCAAGAATTGAGCGCCCAAACTCTGCCTGGTACGCCCATTGTAGGTGCGCACACTACCCTCACTGCCCTGCGCATCACTTTGATTGGTCTGCTGCATTGGAAACCTCATTTTTTTTGCTAGTCCTCTTTGATGAGACTATTTTGCACGCCCACAACAAGTGGCTCCATTTCGTTCCATGCGGTTGGCAAGATTTGAGCAACCGAACTCTGCCTGGTACGCCCATTATAGGTGCGCACACTACCCCGACTACCCAGCGCATCACTTTGATTGGTCCGCTATATTGGATGCCTCATTTGTTTTGCTGGTCCCCTTGATGAGACTATTTTGCACGCCCACAACAAGTGGCTCCATTTCGTTCCATGCGGTTGGCAAGATTTGAGCGCCCAAACTCTACCTAGTACGCCCATTATAGGTGCGCACACTGCCCCGACTGCCCAGCGCATTACTTTGATTGGTCCGCTGCATTGGATGTCTCATTCTCCACCTTGATGAGACTAATTTGCACGCCCACAACAAGTAGCTCCATTTTGTTCCATGTGGTTGGCAAGATTTGAGCGCCCGAACTCTACCTAGTACGCCCATTATAGGTCCGCACACTGCCCCGACTGCCCAGCGCATCACTTTGATTGGTCTGCTGCATTGAATGCCTCATTCTTCACCTTGATGAGACTATTTTTGCACGCCTACAAGAAGTGGCTCCATTTTGTTCCATGCAGTTGGCAAGATTTGAGCGCCCGAACTCTGCCTGGTACACCCATTATAGGTGTGGACACTGCCCCGACTGCCCTGCGCATCACTTTGATTGGTCCGCTGCATTGGATGCCTCATTCTTCACCTTGATGAGACTAGATTGCACGCCCACAACAAGTGGATCCATTTTGTTCCATGCGGTTGGCAAGATTTGAGCGCCCGAACTCTTCCTAGTACGCCCATTATAGGTGCGCACACTGCCCAGACTGCCCAGCGCATCACTTTGATTGGTCCGCTGCATTGGATGCCTCATTTTTTTTGCTATTCCCTTTGATGAGACTATTTTGCACGCCCACAACAAGTGGCTCCATTTCGTTCCATGCGGTTGGCAAGATTTGAGCTCCCCAACTCTGCCTAGTACGCCCATTACAAGTGCGCACACTGTCCCGACTGCCCAGCGCATCACTTTGATTGGTCCGCTGCATTGGATGCCTCATTCTTCACCTTGATGAGACTAATTTGCACGCCCACAACAAGTGGCTCCATTTCGTTCCATGCAGTTGGCAAGAGTTGAGCGCCCGAACTCTGCCTCGTACACCCATTATAGGTGCGCACGCTGCCCCAACTGCCCAGCACATCACTTTGATTGGTCCGCTGCATTGGATGCCTCATTCTTCACCTTGATGAGACTAATTTGCACGCCCACAACAAGTGGCTCCATTTAGTTCCATGTGGTTGGCAAGATTTGAGCGCCCGAACTCTGCCTGGTACGCCCATTATACGTGCGCACACTGCCTTGACTACCCAGCGCATCACTTTGATTGGTCCGCTACATTAGATGCCTTATTTCTTTTGCTGGTCCCATTGATGAGACTATTTTGCACGCCCACAACAAGTGGCTCCATTTCGTTCCATGCGGTTGGCAAGATTTGAGCGCCGGAACTCTGCCTAGTACGCCCATTATAGGTGCGCACACTGCCCCGACTGCCCAACGCATCACTTTGATTGGTCCGCTGCATTGGATGCCTCGTTCTTCACCTTGATGAGACTAATTTGCACGCCCACAACAAGTGGCTCCATTTTGTTCCATGCGGTGGGCAAGATTTGAGCGCCCGAACTCTGCCTGGTACGCCCATTATACGTGCGCAGACTGCCCCGACTACCCAGCGCATCACTTTGATTGGTCCGCTACATTAGATGCCTTATTTATTTTGCTGGTCCCCTTGATGAGACTATTTTGCACGTCCACAACAAGTGGCTCCATTTCGTTCCATGCGGTTGGCAAGATTTGAGCGCCCGAACTCTGCCTAGTACGCCCATAATAGGTGCGCACACTGCCTCGACTCCCCAGCGCATCACTTTGATTGGTCCGCTGCATTGGATGCCTCGTTCTTCACCTTGATGAGACTGTTTTGCACGCCTACAACAAGTGGCTCCATTTTGTTCCATGCGGTTGGCAAGATTTGAGCGCCCGAACTCTGTCTGGTACGCCAAATATAGGTGCGCACACTGCCCCAACTGCCCAGCGCATCACTTTGATTGGTTCGCTGCATTGGATGCCTCAATTTTTTTGCTAGTCCCCTTGATGAGACTATATTGCACGCCCACAACAAGTGGCTTCATTTCGTTCCATGCGGTCGGCAAGATTTTAGCACCCGAACTCTGCCTGGACGCCCATTATAGGTGCGCAGACTACCCCGACTACCCAGCGCATCACTTTGATTGGTTTGCTACATTGGATGCCTCATTTCTTTTGCTGGTCCCCTTGATGAGACTATTTTGCACGCCCACAACAAGTGGCTCCATTTCGTTCCATGCGGTTGGCAAGATTTGAGCGCCCGAACTCTACCTAGTACGCCCATTATAGGTGCGCACACTGCCCCGACTGCCCAGCGCATCACTTTGATTGGTCTGCTGCATTGGATGCTTCATTTTTTTTGCTATTCCCCTTGATGAGACTATTTTGCACGCCCACAACAAGTGGCTCCATTTTGTTCCATGCGGTTGGCAGGATTTGAGCGCCCGAACTCTGCCTAGTACGCCCATTATAGGTGCGCACTCTGCCCCGACTGCCCAGCGCATCACTTTGATTGGTCCGCTGCATTGGATGCCTCATTCTTCACCTTGATGAGGGCATGAGGGCATGAGGGAATGAGTGCATGAGGGCATGAGGGCATGAGGGCATGAAGGCATGAGGGCGTGGGGGCATGAGGGCAGACGGCATGAGGGCCTGAGGGCATGAGGGAATTGTTATAGTCATAGTAGGCTCCAATGTGCCTAAAACGAAAGATAGAGTGCACAGCCGGATTTCTGCACAGCGGTTTCAAACGTTCATAGCGTTCTTGTCACAACTTCAAATGACCAGATTCAACTTGGATCTGGAGCGTCTGAACGTTGCCTACAATAGGCAATTTAGATCGCACAATTTTACCAAGTATTGACGACACAGTGTTGGTTTGAACGAACGGCACTATGGCAGCCACTATGGTCTTAGAACACAAAATAGGAAGAGATATGAAGAGTTACGAGTTGGGAATGACTCCCAGCTCCTACAAACCCCAAGAGCCGAGGTACAGTGATGTGGAACAGTGCCACACTGTCCCCAACCACGAAGGGTCTCGAAACTACCCTTCACTAGGGCCTACACCAAGTGAAATGTTACACTACACAAAGTAATGTAACTATCTTCAATATCTTGAGGTGCACCCTTTTGGCGAGCTTCGAAATCACTTGAGGCTTGACACCAAGGCTCGGGCTCTTCATCACAAACTCATCCTTGAGTTCTTGATGGGTCTTCTACACACACCTGCGACACGCCGAACGTTCGACACAGGACAAAATAGAAACCGCGCACGACAAAATAGAAACCGCGTGCGAGACACAAACGACCGCGTAACACGCGTCTAGCGATAACTCGCTATTGACTCGACACACACACTCGACATCATGACTCAACATTCACACACAATTATAAGCATGAAATATATATTATCCCATGCCCTCATACCATTCCATACACACACACATGCACGCACACGGACAACAAGCCGAGTGCAAACCGTAGGGTTGCACCAACAAACTCCCCCTCGGATTGTTGGCCTTAGGATATGTTGCTCTCTCAGTTCAGAGCCATCCCAGCCAGCTTGCAACACTTCCAATGCTGCTGCTCCACCAGCCTCTTAGTCATCATGTCAGTCGGCTGCCCCGTGGTCTTCACGTACCGCAACTCAACTTCACCCGCGGTCACCATGCTCCTCGTCCAATGCCACTTCACCCTCATGTGCTTTGTGAGTCCATGCAACACAGGGTTCTTAGCAAGAGCAATGGCACCCTGGCTGTCACAGTAGAGTGGGGTAGGTCCTTGCTGCTCCTCCCCCAATTCAGCCAACAAACGCCGCTGCCACACAATCTCCCGTACGGCACGGAAGAGTGCCATGTACTCGGACTCCACCGAGCTCAAAGCTTGGTCAACCTGCTTCTTGCTCTCCCAAGCAGTTGGGCCTCCACCAACACAGCATATGAAGCCTCCCACACTTGTCATGTCCTCTGGTTCCGATGCATATGACGCATCCGAGTAGGCGGTGAGGAACAAACGCCCGGGTTCAACACCATCCGCGCCCTTTTGGCGCCTTTGTGCCGCCGCCGAGTATTGCAGCCCAACGGTCGGTGTTTGGCCAAGATACTTGGCCACCCTCATTCCAGCTGCTACCTGCTCCTCATTAGGGCATTGCACAACCCTAGCCAGCTGCCCGGTAGCAAACGCGACGTCCGGTCGGGTGTTTACCGCCGCATACATGAGGCTGCCCACCAACGAGTGAAAACGACGCCTTTCCTCTTCACAAACGCTCTCCTCCTCTGGTCCCTTCACACACTTGAACCCAGAGGGAAAGGGAGTAGCCACATGACCTTCACTCTGGCCGAAGTTGGCAGCCAACGCCTCCAGGTACTTCCGTTGGTGCACTCGCAAACTCCGCTTCTCCATGTCTCGTTCGATGTGGAGCCCAAGGTAGAAGTTCACGTTAAGGAATGCCGTTACAATGTCCATTTGTTTTACTACCCATCCTTTGATGGCGGCTCCCGCGAATAGGGTTCGCAGCGTCGTCGGCTTCACCACAGGGGCAAACAGTTCCTTGAAGTCCACCTTCTCCTTCTGCTGGTACCCCTTGGCTACAAGCCTAGACTTGTAGCGCTCGATCTTGCCGTCGGCATCCGAGTTGATTTTGAAGAGCCACTTGGACGTTATCGCCGTACGCCCCTCCGGTAGCTCCACCAATTCAAACGTGTCATTCTCCTTGATGCTCTTCAGCTCACTCTCCATGGCCTTCTTCCACTCCTCAGCATCACTACTCTCCAAAGCCTCCTTGAGAGTTGCTGGTTCTCCCGGCATCTCCACCGGAGAGAAGAACGCGAAGGCACACTCCTCGTAGTCACTCTCCTCGTCGTCTCCGACCATCATTGCCGCTCCGGCCAGGGCTGTCTTGCCCTGCTTTCCCAGCGCATCATAGGTCAGCCTATTAGGGGGTTGAACTCTCCTCTTGCCCCTTCCTTCCTCCTCAGATGCAGGGACTTGAAGGCCTTGGCGTTGCTGCGGTGTGGCTCGAATCCGTGGAGCACTCGTAGTACGGGAAGGGAGTGACGGTGCACGCTCGCTCACTTGCTGCACCTCCTCCTCTTCTTCCTCTGCATCATTGGCCTCCCCTCCCCCATTCACAAGGGAGGATTGCCTTGTGGTTGTGCTGCCGCTGCTCAGCTCCAAAGGCAGCTCCACATGCTCCAAACCGGAACTCTTCACCTCCCCAAACCGCACGCCTATCTTCGCCTCATTCTCCGCCATCCAATCTTTGTACATGAAGTTCTCCATGAACTTGCAGTCCCTGCTCACCAAGAACTTCTTGGTGAATGGGTCCCAAAGAAGCCATCCCTTGCTGTTTTGAGCCATGCCCAAGTGCACGGCCCACACCGCCTTGGCACCAAGCTTGTTGTGCCGAAGATGCTTAGGCGCGAGCGCCATGCACATGCACCCGAACGCCCGAAGCATATCCACCTTTGGCTTCCTTCCTAGCCACTCCACATAGGGCACCCATTTGTCTGCTCCCACATGAGTCAAGGCTCGGTTCTTGGCCACACACGCGCTCCGCACCGCATCAGGCCAGAAATAGTCGGGTAGCCTGGCTTCAATGAGCAACCCGCGTGCCGCCTCCGTGATTGTGCGGTTCGCTCGCTCAGCGATGCCGTTCATTGCAGGGGAGTATGGCATGGTGAGGGAGTGCCGATTACCATTCTTCTTCAGCCACAACCCAAACTCCTTGCTCAGGAACTCTCCCCCTCGATCGGTGCGGATTGACTTGACTAGACGGTCTTGTTGCCGCTCCACCATCGGGAACCAATCCGCCTTCAACGTTTCAGCCACGTCGCTCTTCTTGGCCAGCACGTACACCCAAGTCATACGGGTGTAGACGTCCACAATAGTGAGGAAGTACTCAGCTCCAGCAGCTCCAAGCTTCAGGGGGCCCACCACGTCCATCACCACCTCATCAAGTGGTGCCTTAGCCGTTGCCTCCGAACTAGAGAATGGGAAACGGGTGAACTTGGCTTGCATGCACGTCGGGCAGCCAAGTACCTCATCGGGCTCCCCCTTCACACGTATGCCAGCAACCATCTCATTCTTTACTAGCTGCTGCAAGATGGGCAGGGCCACATGCCCCATGGGCCGATGCAAGGTGAGCCAATCACACTCCCCCGTAGCCGAAGTTGGATTGGAGAATGCCGCGCTCGCAATAGCGCCCCACATACTCTCTCCGTAGTCCTCCTCCGCTGCTACCTCGGGGTTCTCCTCACCCTTTTGCTGCTCCTTGGCTGCTGCACCTCTCTCCATAGGTTCACCAAGCTTGCTGGTCCCTCCAAGATTGCACTTCTTGGACTCCTTCTCCTTAGCGCGACCGTCCGCGCAATCGCCGCTACCAACCGCTCCACCTTTGGTGCTGACGCTTGCTGCCACTTGCCTCTCCTTAGGCATTGGGACCACAGGGATCTGCCACATCTCGTTGTAGACATCTCTGTCCTCATGAAGGTCCCAAAGAATCCGATCGCCAAGCCTTGCGGTGTAGGTCTTGGCTCCCTTTGAGTTCGTGTCCATGCCGGCCTTTGCCAACCGCCGCACAGAAATGAGGTTGGCAGCAAGGCTGGGCACCCAAAGCATATTCTTGAGGCCCACCATCTTCCCATCAGCACCCTTAAACATGGCCTTGCCCATGCCTTTCACCTCCGCTCGCTGCCCCAAAGCTGATGTGACATGCTTCACCGGTGACGGTTTGAGTTCGGTGAGCAAGTCCGGGCGAGGTGTCATGCTATAGGTAGCGCCACTATCGATCACCCAATAGTCCAGAGGGTGTAGAGCCACCTTCCCCACAGCTGCTGGCTCCTCAAAGCCTTCATCCTTCTCTGGACCAGTCGGTACTTGCGTCGACACGAAGTAGAATAGACCCGGGTACCGATCGTTGCTCGGGTCCTTGTCATTGTCTCCGCTCTTCATGCTTGCAGCTCCGCCACCGCGACCGCCACGGCCTCCACGGCCTCTTCCTCTCCCTCCTCCTGCTCCTCTACCCTCTTGGCCTTGAGCAGGGGTCCAACCATCAGGGAGTGTGTAGCAGTCGCGCCACATGTGTCCGCTCTTGTGGCAATAGTGACACTCGCCGTCGAATCGGCCGCGACCGCGTCCGTAGCTCTTGTCGTCGCTGCCGTAACCGCCACTCCCGCGGCCTCCGCCGAAGTTGCTGCCACCAAACCTTCCTCCCCCTCGTCCTCTACCTCTTCCTTGACCATATCCACGGCCGATGCTCGCTGCCCCAGCGCCATCCGCACTCGCCAACTCACGGCGGCGGAAATCCTCTTGAAGGATAGCTCGCTTCACGTCTTCAAGCGAGAGGCGGGGCAAGTCGCGATTAAGGTTGATGATGAGCGAGGACCATGACTCAGGGAGTAGGGCCAGCAACTTGGTCTTCTTTTGGAGCTCACTATAGTTCAAATCAGCTCCCTCAAGCCGCGTCAACAAGTCGAAGAATTTCTGCACCCCTTCTTCAACCGCTTCATCCTCTTCAATTCGTAGTGTCGCCATTTGCCGTTCCAACACCACAGCTACCGCCGCTGTTGCAGGAGCGTGTACACCCTTGAGAGCAGCCCATGCCTTTGGTCCCTTCTCTGGTTCACGCTGGAAAGGCTTGATGTGACGGATTTGGCTACTCCCCAAAGCTTGCCC
Organism: Closterium sp. NIES-65; assembly: GCA_948144175.1. NCBI lineage: Eukaryota > Viridiplantae > Streptophyta > Zygnematophyceae > Desmidiales > Closteriaceae > Closterium > Closterium sp. NIES-65. The sequence continues at coordinate 167,486 of CANXME010002237.1, read as the reverse complement.
AAGTAGGAGGTAGCCTTGTGCGCTCTTCCGCACCCACGGGCTCTTCTCTGGGTCGTTCTCGGGACGCTTCTCCGTTCCTTCCATTACCTCCAGCAGGTCATAGTGGTCAAATATGTTCTCCATTCTGAAGGACCACTCAGCAAAGTTGTCACCATTGAACTTGTCAAGGCCAAACACTCTAGGCTCATCCCTAGATGGGCCAACACTTGGTTGCACAGGCGCCATGGCTGAATCACGGGGTTGGCCTTGAGCTTGGGCTTCTCCTCTGCCACCAGCACCTCTGCCACCCCTTTCCTCAGGTCCAGCCATTGTCGAAACTGCTCCAAGGGGCTCTGATACCACTTATTATAGTCACAGTAGGCTCCAATGTGTCTAAAACGAAAGATAGAGTGCACAGCCGGATTTCTGCACAGCGGTTTCAAACGTTCATAGCGTTCTGGTCACAACTTCAAATGACCTGATTCAACTTGGATCTGGAGCGTCTGAACGTCGCCTACAATAGGCAATTTAGATCACACAATGTCACCAAGTATTGACGACACAGTGTCGGTTTGAACGAACGGCACTATGGCAGCCACTATAGTCTTAGAACACAAAATAGGAAGAGATATGAAGAGTTACGAGTTGGGAATGACTCCCAGCTCCTACAAACCCCAAGAGCCAAGGTACAGTGATGTGGAACAGTGCCACACTGTCCCCAACCACGAAGGGTCTCGAAACTACCCTTCACTAGGGCCTACACCAAGTGAAATGTTACACTACACAAAGTAATGTAACTATCTTCAATATCTTGAGGTGCACCCTTTTGGCGAGCTTCGAAATCACTTGAGGCTTGACACCAAGGCTCGGGCTCTTCATCACAAACTCATCCTTGAGTTCTTGATGGGTCTTCTACACACACCTGCGACACGCCGAACGTTCGACACAGGACAAAATAGAAACCGTGCACGACAAAATAGAAACCGCGTGCGAGACACAAACGACCGCGTAACACGCGTCTAGCGATAACTCGCTATTGACTCGACACACACACTCGACATCATGAATCAACATTCACACACAATTATAAGCATGAAATATATATTATCCCATGCCCTCATACCATTCCATACACACACACATGCACGCACACGGACAACAAGCCGAGTGCAAACCGTAGGGTTGCACCAACTGGAATGAGGGCATGAGGGCATGAGGGCATGAGTGCATGAGGGCATGAGTGTATGAGTGCATGTGTGCATGAGTACATGAGTACATGAGGGGATGAGGGCATGAGGGCATGAGGGCATCAGGGCGTGAGGGCATGAGGGCATGAGGGCATGAGGGCATGAAGGCGTGAGGGCGTGAGCGCGTGATGGCATGAGGGCGTGAGGGCATGAGGGCATGAGGGCGTGAGGGCATGAGGGCATGAGGGCATGAGGGCGTGAGGTCCTGAGGGCATGAAGGCATGAGGGCATGAGGGCATGAGGGCATGAGGGCATGAGGGGATGAGGGGATGAGGGCATGAGGGCATCAGTGCGTGATGGCGTGAGGGCATGAGGGCATGAGGGCGTGAGGGCATGAGGGCAGAGGGCATGAGGGCCTAAGGGCATGAGGGAATGAGGGCATGAGGGCATGAGGGCATGGGGGCATGAGGGCATGAGGGCGTGAGGGCATGAGGGCGTGAGGGCATGAGGGCATGAGGGCATGAGGGCATGAGGGGATGAGGGCATGAGGGCATAAGGGCGTGAGGGCATCAGGGCATGAGTGCATGAGGGCATGAGGGCATGAGGGCATGAGGGCATGAGGGGATGAGGGCATGAGGGCATGAGGGCATAAGGGCGTGAGGGCATGAGGGCATGAGGGCATGAGTGCATGAGTGCATGAGTGCATGAGTACATGAGGGCAGGAGAGCGTGAGGGCATGAGGGCATGAGGGCATGAGGGGATGAGGGCATAAGGGCATGATGGCATGAGGGCATGAGGGCATGAGGGCGTGATGGCATGAGGGCGTGAGGGCATGAGGGCATGAGGCCATGATGGCATGAGGGCGTGAGGGCATGAGGGCATGAGGGCATGAGGGCATGAGGCCATGAGGGCATGAGGGGATGAGGGCATGAGGGCATGAGGGCATTAGGGCATGAGGGGATGAGGGCATGAGGGCGTGAGGGCGTGAGGGCATGAGGGCATGAGGGCATGAGGGCATGAGGGCATGAGGCCGTGAGGGCATGAGGGCATGAGTGCATGAGGGCATGAGGGCATGAGGGCGTGAGGGCATGAGGGCATGAGGTCATGAGGGCATGAGGGTATGAGGGGATGAGGGCATGAGGGAATGAGGGCGTGATGGCGTGAGGGCATGAGGGCATGAGGGCGTGATGGAATGAGGGCGTGAGGGCATGAGGGCATGAGGGCGTGAGGGCATGAGGGGATGAGGGCATGAGGGCATGAGGGCGTGAGGGCATGAGGGGATGAGGGCGTGATGGAATGAGGGCGTGAGGGCATGAGGGCATGAGGGCGTGAGGGCATGAGGGCGTGAGGGCATGAGGGCATGAGGGCATGAGGGCATGAGGGCATGAGGGCGTGAGGGCATGAGGGGATGAGGGCATGAGGGTATGAGGGCATGAGGGCATGAGGGCATGAGGGTGTGAGGGCATGAGGGCATGAGGGCATGAGGGCATGAAGGCATGAGGGGATGAGGGCATGAGGGCGTGAGGGCGTGAGGGCATGAGGGCATGAGGGCATGAGGCCATGAGGGGATGAGGGCATGAGGGCATGAGGGCATGAGGGCATGAGGGCGTGAGGGCATGAGGTGATGAGGGCATGAGGGTATGAGGGCATGAGGGCATGAAGGCATGAGGGTGTGAGGGCATGAGGGCATGAGGGCATGAGGGCGTGAGGGCATGAGGGCATGAGGTCATGAGGGCATGAAGGAGTGAGGGCGTGAGCGCGTGATGGCATGAGGGCATTAGGGCGTGAGGGCATGAGGGCATGAGGGCATGAGGGCGTGAGGTCCTGAGGGCGTGAGGGCATGAGGGCATGAGGGCATGAGGGCATGAGGGCGTGAGGGCATCAGGGCATGAGTGCATGAGGGCATGAGGGCATGAGGGCGTGAGGGCATGAGGGCATGAGGGCATGAGGGCATGAGGGCGTGAGGGCATCAGGGCATGAGTGCATGAGGGCATGAGGGCATGAGGGCATGAGGGCATGAGGGGATGAGGGCATGAGGGCATGAGGGCATGAGTGCGTGAGGGCATGAGGGCATGAGAGCATGAGGGCATGAGGGCATGAGGGCATGAGGGCTTGAGGGGATGAGGGCATAAGGGCATGATGGCATGAGGGCATGAGGGCATGAGGGCGTGATGGCATGAGGGCGTGAGGTCATGAGGGCATGAGGCCATGATGGTATGATGGCGTGAGGGCATGAGGGCATGAGGGCATGAGGGCATGAGGCCATGAGGGCATGAGGGGATGAGGGCATGAGGGCATGAGGGCATTAGGGCATGAGGGGATGAGGGCATGAGGGCGTGAGGGCGTGAAGGCATGAGGGCATGAGGGCATGAGGGCATGAGGGCATGAGGGCGTGAGGGTATGAGGGCATGAGTGCATGAGGGCATGAGGGCATGAGGGCGTGAGGGCATGAGGGCATGAGGTCATGAGGGCATGAGGGCATGAGGGGCTGAGGGCATGAGGGAATGAGGGCGTGATGGCGTGAGGGCATGAGGGCATGAGGGCGTGATGGAAGGAGGGCGTGAGGGCATGAGGGCATGAGGGCGTGAGGGCATGAGGGCATGAGGGCATGAGGGCATGAGGGCGTGAGGGCATGAGGGGATGAGGGCATGAGGGCATGAGGGCGTGAGGGCATGAGGGGATGAGGGCGTGATGGAATGAGGGCGTGAGGGCATGAGGGCATGAGGGCGTGAGGGCATGAGGGCGTGAGGGCATGAGAGCATGAGGGCATGAGGGCATGAGGGCATGAGGGCGTGAGGGCATGAGGGGATGAGGGCATGAGGGTATGAGGGCATGAGGGCATGAGGGCATGAGGGTGTGAGGGCATGAGGGCATGAAGGCATGAGGGGAGGAGGGCATGAGGGCGTGAGGGCGTGAGGGCGTGAGGGCATGAGGGCATGAGGGCATGAGAGCATGAGGCCATGAGGGGATGAGGGCATGAGGGCATGAGGGCATGAGGGCGTGAGGGCATGAGGGGATGAGGGCATGAGGGTATGAGGGCATGAGGGCATGAGGGCATGAGGGTGTGAGGGCATGAGGGCATGAGGGCATGAGGGCATGAAGGCATGAGGGGATGAGGGCATGAGGGCGTGAGGGCGTGAGGGCGTGAGGGCATGAGGGCATGAGGGCATGAGGGCATGAGGCCATGAGGGGATGAGGGGATGAGGGCATGAGGGCATGAGGGTTTGAGGCCATGAGGGCATGAGGGCATGAGGGCATGAGGGCATTAGGGCATGAGGGGATGAGGGCATGAGGGCGTGAGGGCGTGAAGGCATGAGGGCATGAGGGCATGAGGGCATGAGGGCGTGAGGGCATGAGGGCATGAGTGCATGAGGGCATGAGGGCATGAGGGCGTGAGGGCATGAGGGCATGAGTTCATGAGGGCATGAGGGCATGAGGGGCTGAGGGCATGAGGGAATGAGGGCGTGATGGCGTGAGGGCATGAGGGCATGAGGGCGTGATGGAATGAGGGCGTGAGGGCATGAGGGCATGAGGGCGTGAGGGCATGAGGGCATGAGGGCATGAGGGCATAAGGGCGTGAGGGCATGAGGGGATGAGGGCATGAGGGCATGAGGGCGTGAGGGCATGAGGGGATGAGGCCGTGATGGAATGAGGGCGTGAGGGCATGAGGGCATGAGGGCGTGAGGGCATGAGGGCGTGAGGGCATGAGAGCATGAGGGCATGAGGGCATGAGGGCATGAGGGCGTGAGGGCATGAGGGGATGAGGGCATGACGGTATGAGTGCATGAGGGCATGAGGGCATGAGGGTGTGAGGGCATGAGGGCATGAGGGCATGAGGGCATGAAGGCATGAGGGGATGAGGGCATGAGGGCGTGAGGGCGTGAGGGCGTGAGGGCATGAGGGCATGAGGGCATGAGAGCATGAGGCCATGAGGGGATGAGGGCATGAGGGCATGAGGGCATGAGGGCGTGAGGGCATGAGGGGATGAGGGCATGAGGGTATGAGGGCATGAGGGCATGAGGTCATGAGGGTGTGAGGGCATGAGGGCATGAGGGCATGAGGGCATGAAGGCATGAGGGGATGAGGGCATGAGGGCGTGAGGGCGTGAGGGCGTGAGGGCATGAGGGCATGAGGGCATGAGGGCATGAGGCCATGAGGGGATGAGGGCATGAGGGCATGAGGGCATGAGGGCGTGAGGGCATTAGGTCATGAGGGCATGAGGGCATGAGGGCATGAGGGCGTGAGGGCATAAGGGCGTGAGGGCATGAGGGCATGAGGGCATGAGGGTGTGAGGGCATGAGGGCATGAGGGCATGAGGGCATGAGGGCATGAGGGCGTAAGGGCATGAGGGCATGAGGGCATGAGGGCGTGAGGTTAGAGATAGGTGAAAACATAAACCCTCATGCCCTCATGCCCCCATACCCTGCCAAATCTCATAGACCCGATAGGTTAAAACATGGTAGGGGGGTGGGGAATGGTATAATTTAATGGAAATGTGAATACATATGGTATTCACTGTATTTGTACAGAAAGAAAAATGCGTCAGCCGGTACGGTCAGCATGCACGCTTGTGTGTAGGTACAAGGCGGAACTGGAACTCTGAAAGCTCCCAAATTATGTGGATCGGAAATGTTATAACCTAGTTTTAATGAAGTAGAAGGCCTAATATAGTGGACTGGCAAGAATATGGTACTAACTGCCTCTCTACAATCATAAGTAATGCGCTGGTCTGTTTTGTCGTTATGCGCGCCTGTTGTGCAGGTACCATGTACGTCTGGAATGTCTATATCTGTCAAATTACATACATCTGATAGGTTAAAACATGGTAGGGGGGTGGAGAATAGTATAATTTAAAAGAAATGGGTATACATATAGTATTCACCGTATTTGTATAGAGAGAATAATGCGTCGGCTGGTAAGGTCATTATGCACTCTTGTTTGTAGGTACAAGGCGGAACTGGAACTCTGAAATCTCCCAAATGATGTGGATCGGAAAGGTTATAACCTAGTGTTGTTGAAGTAGAAGGCCTAGTCTAGTGGATTGGCAAATATATGGTACTAACTGCATTTCTAGAAACATAAGTAATGCGCTGGTCATTTTGGTCGGTATGCGCGCTTGTAGTGCAGGTACCATGTACGACTGGAATGTCTATATCTGCAAAATTACATAGATCTGATAGGTTAAAACATGGTAGGGAGGTAGGGAATGGTATAAATTTAAATGAAATGGGAATACATATGATATTTGTTGTATTTGTACAGAGAAAATAATGCGTCGGCCTGTAAAGTCAGTATGCACGCTTGTGTGTAGGTACAAGGCGGAGCTGGAACTATGAAATCTCCCAAACTATGTGGATTGGAAAGGTTATAACCTAGTGTTGTTGAAGTAGAAGACCTAACCTAGTGGACTGGGTGGGTGGGGAGCATGTGACGGAGGGCAGAGGCTAAGCAGGAAGCAGTGGGCGTGTGCGTGTGCCCTTCTCCACATGTATGGTGTAATGCAATTGAGCTCCCACCCACCCTCCCACCCGTGCTTGCATGACCACTGACTCCAATCCCTGACTCCCTCCTCATGGCCAATCTTGCACATCTGCACTACACTCACCACCACCTCCCGCAGCAACAACTGGTATGATGGCAGCAGACAGCAACGTAGGTAGACGGGGTGATGGCGTGGGACTAGGGTGGCATGCTGGCGGCATGCAGGAGATGAAGACTTGGATTCGAGGTGAAATCATATAAGTGTGCTGTGCACTGCAGTGGGGCGAAGCAAAAAGCTCGCCCTCCTTAACGCTTGTGTCACAAGACCATGAGAAAAAAAAATCGATCTTGGTGGGCCCTAGGACAGTTCCCACTGGGGAACCTGCTCGATACCATGAGAAACTTAGAACGAGAATGGATTGACTAAGGAATGAAATTGATACAAATATGAAACCCTAGAATTGTGTACCCCTTAGTATCTAACCCGCTACAGCCTACACAGGCTAGATCATATACCGTATTCTCCTAGATATAGGATCCTCCCGAAAAAAAGACCCCCGGGACTTTTGAACGGTACTGGGACTCTTAATATGTAGCACATGTGAGAGGACCCCCCTTTTGCTACAAAACATTTTAAGACCCCCCTTTTCTGTATATAGTAGTTAAATATAAATATGCGCGTCAGCTTTTAGAGGCACAGAATCCGAAATTTGACGCATCATTTGTGTCAGAATTGGGTTCTGACACACCAATCATGTCGGACACGAGATCTGACGTTTCTGACGCGCCGCTCGCGCGAATTTCGAGCATGCGAGATTTTTCGGTTCGAACATAAGACCCCCCCCCCCCTTTCAAATTCGGGTGTACACCCCTAAATCGCATAACTGTACTTGATTAATAAGTGTACCCGGGTCTTATACAACTCGTTCCGATTAAATGTTCACCCTAACCAATTTGCCTCTATTTTAGGAAAGTCCCCCGCGTCTTATATCCGGGAGAATACGGTAAGTTTGACAAATCTGACTCACGTCCAGCTCCTGACAGCTCCTGCTGACTGGACCCGCATCCAGTGCAGGGTCCGAATGTGAAGGGTACCGAATCTGCAACATATCCGCCTGCTAAAGTAAAAATCGTTACAACGTTTTGAACACATTTCAAATTTTAAAGTTTACGTGCGCTTATAATAAAACAAGTTTTTTCAAGGGGTGCGCTTATAATCGAGGAGGGGATATAAGCGCCATATGCCAATTAGAAGCGCCAGGCGCTTATCCTAGGGTGGCGCTTATATCCGGGGGGAGACGGTACCGGTATGTACAGTAGTCTTGCTCACATAAATGAACTTTTATGCCACGGCACGACCGACAATAATATATACATCATAATAGTTCTCTTGTTTGTTGTGCATTTGCTGCGCATGGTACAGTTGCATTGAACTATCCTTTCTACGGGCTTGCCATTCGAATATTCCACCTAGTACTTTTAGCACCAGCACCTCACCATCACGTAATTTGGTTCAAGAATGCACTAGTAAAAAAAAATGTGAGTTCAGTACGAGTCAAACATTATGGCGAATGAGAGGGAATGGCATTTATGCAGATAAGATATCCAAGAAAATGCCTTCCCAGGTCAGTAGCCAATGCAGACCAGCCAGCAGCACTGCAAACCGTAAACGGCTCTGGCACTGCAGAAAACATGGCGTCACTGGAGCAAACCAGGTATGTAGTTGCAGCAAAGTGGCCATTCAGCTGGTGGGACAAGTGGACAGCATCTAGCCAGTGCAAAGGAAGCCAAAGCAGTTGGCAAAGTTGTTCCCAACGCATTGCAGTCCGCTGCAGCGCCAGTCGGTGGGACACATGACAGGCGAGGCAGTGGCGCACAGAACATCTGCAAGCACAAGCACGAGCACAGGTACAGGTGGGCGGGGCAAAGAGAGGGGAGAGTGAGGGGCGAGGGGAGGCATTGCAGAAGATGGCACGCCACTTACAGGTGTACCAATGGCAGCCTACGTTGGCAGATACGCGTATCACGTATAATACGCTAGCGTATTATACGCTGGGTATATACGCCATACGCCATGGCTGGCGTACAGCTGATACGCTAAAATACGCTGGGCGGGCAGGAAAAAACTTTTTCCCGGGCAGATTTCGCCCTCGAACTGTAGGGAGTAGGGGTCGCCATGGCAAGGAAGTACTAAAGCTAGGAGAGTTTGAGCTCGACGAGAGTCGGACGAAATGCAAGATGAGAAATGCGGGATTGAATGAAAGAGGAGCTGTTTAGGGATTGAGATGTTCGAACGAGTGAAAGGGGGGAGGTTGGGTTTGGGAGGTTGAGAGGGGTGGTGTGTGGTTGGGGATGTGGGAGGGGTTGAATTTTGAATTTCGAATTGCAGACAGGAGTTGGGCTCTGTGTGAGGTCGAGGGTTCAATTCTCGCTGTCGCAAATTCTTGCAATTTTTAATGGAGTTTTTTTTTTTTTTTTTTTTTTTTTTTTTTTTTTTTTTTTTTACCGGGCTGCCTCGGCGTATTTTAGGATTTCCAGGCGTATTAGCGTATTGCGTACATACGCTAGCGTATATACGCAATACGCCCACCCCCCAAGGGCGTATCTGCCAACGTAGATGGCAGCAGCACCCTGCCCTTGCGCACCCCACACTCACCAACGCAAGCCATCGGCAGCGTGGTGGCCCCAACAGCGTTGGGCGTGCCAGCCGCGAAGGGCGCAGAGGCGTTGACGGTGCAGATGCCACGGCCGTAGCACAGCATGCCCTGCGCCGTGTCGGAGAGGCAGAAGCTGCACCCCGTCGTGCGCTGCACCGTGCCCTTGGTGGTGCACCCGGTGACAGCAAGGAAGCAGTTGTTGTTGGCGCCGCATGATGTGGCGGAGTTGGTCGGGAAGGAGCCCGAGAGGAAGTTAAAGCCCACGTCGATGTCCTTGAGCCCCGCCGCTAGTGGTGGCACGCGGTATGTGAGGTAGTTGTAGGACATGCCGCTGGCAGGAGGGCAGAAGGAAAAAGGGGGTTGGGGGAGGGACGGATGGATGAGAGAAGGATGGAGGTGCCGTGAAGGCAACCTATTTGATGGCACAAGAGTTGACACAGAAGCAGCGGTCAAAAGGGGTTGGCAGTTTGCTAAGGAGCAGACACGTGCATGGCAGCATGGAGGTGGCGCTTACAGGCGCGTGAGCTTGGGCATGGCGACGAGGCCAGGAGGCAGACTGCCGTAGAACCAGTTGAAGTCCAGCAGGCTGCGGCATGCACGTGACCAACACGCACAGCATGGCCCACACGCACAGCATGGCCCACACATACACACATATTCATACACAATGGGTTGCAGAGGGAGGACAGAAAAACGGGGTCAGTTGGCAAGGCGAGGTGGTGTGGGAGAAAAAGCTAGACGGTGGGAGAAAGAGGTGATGCAAACAATGCATTGCGCTGCTGCGAGGTTGGGCGGCGACTCACAGCACTGCAAGGTTGGGCAGCGATGGAATCTTGCTGGCAAACTCGTCCAGACGCGCCCTGAAGAGGTTCGACTTGAGCGAGCTGCCATGCACACGCCAGTGACACACGCAGGGAGGAGGGTTGAAGTGAAGGTATAGATTGGTGGTGGATGCGAGTAGGGGGCAGCCAGCTGACGAGCCAGCATGTGCATGGCCAATCATGGAGCGGCAAGCGAGCACGCTCAATCACACCACTTGCTCCAGCATGCGAGTGCGTAGGCAAGAGTGAGTGCTCAGGGAATGAGGAGTGCTTGAAATTCTTAGCCCTATTTTGCATGTTTCTCGTTGCAGCCATGGTTGAAAATGAATCTGGCTTTACTGATTATCTTGGTGAACCTTGATTACAAGAAGTTGAGTGCTGATGTGAATAGTAGCGAATATAAGAGATTGTGCTTACAGGAATGTGAGTGCAGTGAGCTTGGTGATGTCAGCATGCAGAATGCCAAACAGCTTCTGACTGTCCAGGGTGCTGTGGGGAGGCGGGGATGGGAGGGGGCCAGAGAGGCAGTAAGGAGGGAAGGTGGGAGCACAAGTAGACAGTGGAGTGAGTTAAGTGAGGCCGGCCATACTGGAGCAGAATGGGGAAACGAATGGGGGATTTGAAACAGAAACAAATACACAAGACAAGAGCACAGAGGCGATTTGTTCTCCACGGAGAGGATTCCCTTTCTTCCGTCTGACCCGCCTAAAGCCCCCGTAACAGCCACCCAGGGAAGGCCCCCACTAGTGCTTGGTGCTCACATCTTGACGGGCTGGCCCGCACTGTTGCACTCGACGCCGGTGAAGCCGCCGAGGGCCGTGCCGGCAGCCGTGCAGGTGGAGGTGGTGGCCCAGTCCGTGTAGGTCAGCCCCAGCGCCATCTTGATGTTCATCAGCGCGCCCACTGGTGGCAGGGGGCGGTGGGACACACGGGCAGGAGAGATGAGAGGCATGGGCATGAACATGGGCATCAGACGTGAGACTCACGGTGGCAGCAGCACGACGCCTAGCCGCAGCCATACCTGCGGTGGCGTTGGTGGCGACGGGCTGTGGGGGAGGGCAGGTGATGGCGAGTTGGGGACTTCCGCTGGTCTGGCGATTGGTGGCGGCCCTCACGGCCGCGGGGTCGGGCTGGCACGTGGTGGTGCCGCCACACAGCGTGCCGTTGGCATTGGTGGTGCCGCAGACGGCGCAGGAGTAGCGCTGGATGATGTTGCCGTTGCCGCACGGCGTGGGGTCGATGAAGCAGTTCTGGCGCACGGTGCAGAAGTCCCACGTGGCCGTGGTGGTGGCGGCCGTGGGGAAGGTGTAGGTGAGCCAGTTGTACTCCAGGTCCAGCGTCCTCAGCTTCGGTGGCATGTCCGGCACCGTGCCCGTCAAGTAGTTCCACCCCAGGCTCCTGCGGGTCGCACACGCACACGCACACGCGCAGGGGGAAAGGGGTGGGCGATGGCGCATGGCAAGGTGTGGCACGGCATGCAGAGCAGATAGTGCATGGAATCTAACAAGGGTGGTCGTGGGGTGAGGCAGTGCAGGGGGCTGCGAGCATGGGGTGGCAGGGCAGGGGGCAGAGGGCAGGGGCTCACAGCAGCATGAGGTTCTTGATGGCGGAGATGGAGGCGGGGATGGAGCCCGAGAAGAAGTTGTAGTTCATGATGCTGCGGCACGCGCGCACACATAGGAGGGTGCGGGGGGGAGGAGGGCAGGTCCCACACGGCAGGTTAGAGCGGAGGAGGGACAGGCAGGAAAAAGGCACCAAGAGCGGCCAAGGTACAAACAAGGAATGCAAGAGAGTGCGGGAGAAGAGAGGACGGGGGGGTGGGGGGAGGCGTACAGGATCTTCATGCCGGTGAGGCCGGTGAGCGGTGTGATAAAGGGGTCCAAGCGCCCCGACAGGAAGTTGCCCGACAGGTCGCTGCAGAGGGGGGTTGGGAAGGAGAGGGGGGGAGGGGAGGCATGAGAAGACGGGAGAGCAGGAGGGCAAGCCGTTGTGGAGGGCGATCGGAAAGAGCAGCAGAGTGTGGCGAGCAGCGGAGTGTGAAGCTGAGGAGAGTGTGGCGAGCAGCAGCAGCAGGGCACTGACAGGGCGGTGAGGCCGGTGAACTTGGAGATGTCGGGGGGCATGACGCCGCGCATGAGGCGCCACTTGAGGAAGAGGTCGATGACCTTGCCCTGCCAGTTGCAGTACACCGCCGGCATGTCCTCCGGGCCCTTGGGGATGCCCGACACCGTACACATCGTCTGCTCGCCCCACCCCGGGTGCGGCACTCCCAGCGCCGTCTTGAGGGTCGCCAGGATTGGCACTACAGGGAGGGCGGCAAGTAGGGGGAAAAGCAGAGGGGCAAGCAGGGGTGCAAGCAGGGGGGACACACAGCGGTGATATAACCGGAAAGAGGGGAGGGTGGAGCACCAAAGACCGCCGAGGGCATGGCAAGTGGGGCGAGGAGTGAGGATGCGAGCAGCAGAGGAGCAGACACATGGAGCAGACACATGGAGCAGGCACATGGAGCAGTCACATGGAGCAGTCACATGGAGCAGGCACATGGAGCAGGCACATGGAGCAGGCACATGAAGCAGGCACATGGAGCAGGCACATGGAGCAGTCACATGGAGCAGGCACATGGAGCAGTCACATGGAGCAGTCACATGGAGCAGGCACATGGAGCAGGCACATGGAGCAGGCACATGGAGCAGGCACATGGAGGAGGCGCGGAACTCACGAGCTGCGGGGTCGATTCGAACTCCAGTGCAGCGCATGGGCAGCACGCCAGCGGTGGCGCTGTTGGGCGTCTTGGAGGCGAGCGGGCCGTCCGTGTTGGGCGAGCACACGCCCCCACCGCACAGCACATAGGCGGCGTCGCCATTGCAGATGGTGCAGGAAGCGCGCTGCACGGAGGAGCCCGACGAGACGCAGTTGGCGGCGCTGCTTAGGCAGTTGTTGCGCGCGTCACACATGGTGGTGGAGGACGCAGGGAAGGGGCCCGCCAGGAAGTTGGAGGCGACGTTGATGGTCTTGAGGGTTGCTGCTATGGGGGCCAGGTAGCCGGTGAGGTAGTTGTAGTGCACGTTGCTGCAGGCGGGACGGAAGGCGGCAGAGTGGTGGGGGCGGTGGAAGAGAAGGGAGAATGGTGGGAATGGTGGTCGGAGAGGGTGGGGTGTGAGGCGTTGGGTGGGTGGTGAGAGTACAAACGCAAAGACCAAACGCACACACACCATGGGATTCATGTGTGCGCATGCAAGCAACGGGTGTGTCGGTCTGTGTGTGTGTGTGTGTGTGTGTGCGCGCGCGCGCGCGCACGCGTGTGTGTGTGTGCGCCACTTACAGGGTTGTGAGGGTCGAGAGAGAGAGCAGATAGGCTGGCAGAGTGCCGGAAAACCAGTTGTAGTTGAGAGCGCTGTTTGGGAGGGGTGGAGAAGGGCGAGATGGAAAAGTGAGGGATGGAGATGTGGAGGGTGGAGAAGGTGGAGACGGGTGGCAAGGCAATGCGAGCATAAGGAAAGTGAGAGTAAGTCAGGGCGGGCAGGGCAGAGCCGGGAGGGCAAGGCAGGCAAGGCAGGCAAGGCAGGGCAGGGCAGGCAAGGCAGGGCAGGCAAGGCAGGGCAGGGCAGGCAAAGCAGGGCAGGGCAGGCAAGGCAGGGAAGGGAGGGCAGGGAGGGCAGGGAGGGCAGGCAGGGCAGGGAGGGCAGGGAGGGCAGGGAGGGCAGGGCAGGCAAGGCAGGGCAGGGCAGGGCAGGGCAGGGTAGGCAAGGCAGGGAAGGGAGGGCAGGGAGGGCACTGACAGGTGCTTGAGCGACTTGACGGTGGTGAGCATGGTGCCCCACTCGGCCAGGCGCCCCTCCAACAGGTTGGACGCCAGGTTGCTGCCATCGCCGGGGGGATACGGAGGGGTGGGGGGGGAGTGGTGGGATGGATGGATGACTGCATATGAGTAAGGCACTCACACGAATGAGTATGACGCTCACATGAATGAGTATGACGCTCACATGAATGAGTATGACGCTCACATGAATGAGTATGACGCTCACACGAATGAGTATGACGCTCACACGAATGAGTATGACGCTCACATGAATGAGTATGACGCTCACATGAATGAGTATGACGCTCACATGAATGAGTATGACACTCACATGAATGAGTATGACGCTCACATGAATGACTATGAGGCATTTTGCTTGGAAAGAAAAAGATGGTGGGCCGAGGTTGGTGGTGTGGCAGAGCAGTGGGAGGGGCGCTCACATCTTGGTGAGAGCCGTCAGCTTCGTCAAGTCGGCAGGCAGGCTCCCTCTGAGACCCATGTTGACCAGATCACTGGGGTGACGCCACCATGCCACCCGCAAGCAAAACACAGGAATGAGATGAGTCAGCAACTTGAAGCAGAAAAATGAAGGAGACGGGAGAGAAGAAAGAGGAAAAGAAATAAACGAAAAGGAGACAGGAGAGAAATAAAGAAGTGTTCAATCCTGCAGCTTTCTTATTTTCCGCGAACATCCCGTGCAGAACATGTCACGGGCACCAAGGGCGTGAAGGAGACGAAGGGTACCAAGGGCACCAAGGGCGTGAAGGGCAGCAAGGGCGTGAAGGGCGTGTGGCACTCACAGCTGTACGACTTGGCCGGCGACATCACAGCCAACGCCCGCCCAGCTGCCCAGCATGGGGGTGTTGCCCACCACGTCGCACGGCGAGTCCAGCAGCCACGTGCTCTGCGACACTCCCAGCGCCGCCCTCAGCACCAGCAGTGTTTGCGCTGTCGCCACATGCCCACGGGGAAGGCGGGCGGTTGGAAAGGGAGGTGGGGAAGGAATGGGATTGGAGTGGAGGCAGAGAGAGGGTGGTGAGGAAAAAATCTAGGCGACAAGAGGTATGATGCACAGCACAGTGTGGCATGTCACGCATGTGTGAGTGTGCATATCACGCAAGTGTGCACATGTGAAGCATGCAGGCAGCGGGCATGGGCGCACCAGCAGTGGCGTCTATAGCGGGGCGGCCGCAGTAGAAGGGCAGCAGGGGCGCCGTGAGGTTGTTCACCGTGCCGGCTGCCAGGGCGTCTGTGGCGTTGAGAACGCAGGGGGCGCCGTTACACAGCGGCGGCACGGCATTGGTGGTGCCACAGATGGCACAGCCGGTGGTGCGCTGGGGGATGCCAAAGAGGCTCAAGCAGTTGTTGCGGAAGTCGGAGTACTTGTAGGCCTGTGGCGTGATGGGGCCCGCAAGAAAGTTGTTGGCCACGGTAATGGCCTGCACCTTGGTTGACACGCTCGGCAGCACACCCGTAAAGTAGTTGCCACTCAGCCCTCTGCACGGGCAGCACGGGCGATGCATGGTATGTGAATAGAGATCCTGGATGGATATTCTGATGGATGGAACAACCACTGACATACAGATGCAGAAAGGAGGGTAAAGCTCCAGCAGCATCCACTCCAGGAGCTTAAGTCCTGTCGGGCCTTCCCTATGCTTATCAGCGCATCCACACCAAGGGCGCTAGAAAGAGAGGAGTCCCACACCTCACTGACAGCACTCCCCCACGCCTCACTGACAGCACTCCCCCACACCTCACTGACTGCACTCCCCCACGCCTCACCAGCAGCGGAGCCAATGGCCGTTACGGCCCTAGAGGCTACCGCGTCTAGGAGCGTGCGCAGTGTGCATAATAAACCTCACAAACGCACTGGGTGGAGGTGGGTATCCCGGTCTAGGTGCTAGCGGTGTGGTTACAGGAAAACTGACATTTCGGTGAGGGATGGCATGTTGAGAAGAGCGAAGGGTATGCTGTCGTAGAGGTAGTTGAAGCTCAGGTTCCTGGTGGACAAGGTTGCATGCAGAGGGGGGCAAGGTTGCATGCAGAGGGGGGCAAGGTTGCATGCAGAGGGGGGCAAGGTTGCATGCAGAGGGGAGCCCGTGGGCGCACGATTGAATTGTCATCAATGGCGGTGGCAAGCAGGGCAGGGGAAAGGGGAGGACAGCGAGGGCAGAGCAGAATGAAGCAGCGACAGCAGAGCATGTGAGAGGGAGGTGCGCGTATGGCATGTCAAAAGGAGGTGGCAGATGGGGCGAGGGAGGGAGGCGAGGGCAGGGCACGCACAGGACGACAATAGTGGTGAGCAGGGTGATGCTGGAGACAAAGGTGGCGAGGCGGCCATACAGCAGATTATAACCCAGGTGCCTGCAGGGGGGGAGGGAGTGGGGGGAGATGTAGGGAAAATGGGGGGGAGAATGGTAGGATTATAGGGGGAAGGGGCGAGAACCTAAGGAAATGGGGGTGAAAAGGGGGAGAATGCAAATATAGGTCGGTGATGCACTCACAGGTGGGTGATGCACTCACAGGTGGGTGATGCACTCACAGGTGGGTGATGCACTCACAGGTGGGTGATGCACATACAGGTAGGTGAGGCTGGTGAGTTTGGTCATGTCTGCATGTATGGTGCCCCGCAGCTTCAGGTTGTTCAGCTTGCTGCCATGGCAGCACGCACAGCGGAGGGGTGAGAGGGACGGCAGAAGAGAGGCATGAGAGGAGAGACGATGCTTTGGGACAGTGCGGCCAACTTGGGGGTGAGGGATTGCAGAACGAGAGCGAGAGAGCCAGGGGGGCATGTTGGTTCCAGTACAGGGATAACATGGAAGGTACGGAAGCATCATACCAACATACTGCCTTGGGGGTGAGGGTGAG
This sequence comes from Closterium sp. NIES-65, assembly GCA_948144175.1. NCBI lineage: Eukaryota > Viridiplantae > Streptophyta > Zygnematophyceae > Desmidiales > Closteriaceae > Closterium > Closterium sp. NIES-65. The sequence continues at coordinate 150,694 of CANXME010002237.1, read as the reverse complement.
AGAGCCATACATGGGCGTCCTCCCCTCCATTCCTCTTCATGTCCCAGCAGCCTCATATATGGGCTGTTGACGTTCTCCCAGCCGCCTCAACGTCCTGAGACGAGCGCCCAGTCGATAAAAGCAGGCAAGAGAGCGCAAAGAGGGGGTGAAAGTGGGGGGGGCTCACAGGGAGACGACGGCGCCGCTGCCGCTGCACCAGACACCCGGGAAGGACTTGGGGGCGATGGTCTGCCCAATGATGTTGCAGGTGCTGCTGGCAGTCCAGTCCGTGTGCGTCACTCCCAGCGCCGCCCCGATGTTGAGCAGCACGGCCGCTGCTCATGGGGCGCATGCAGGGGGACAGCACGTGGAGACAGGGGTGAGCGTCCGTGCACACACGTCCATGAAAGCACGTATCGTGAATGCATGTGGGCAGCAGGGAAGGGAAGGCAGCAGGCAGCATGGCACACTGCAGGCGCTAGAGTGGGCTGGTGCCGGGTGTGCTGTGGAGCGCACGGCATGGGTATGGTATGCGGGCACTCACAGGACGTGGCATCAAGGGCCAAGGGGGGGCACTTGAGGGCGAGGGTGGGCGCGCTGGCACTGTTGGCCACTTTGCCCGCCACATACGCGGAGGGGTCGGGCGTGCACACGGCCCCGCCACACATCGGCAGCTGCCCGTTGGACGACCCACACACGTTGCACCCGGCGCCTCTCTGCAAGGTGCCGTCGAAGTTGACGCAGGCAGATGCATTGAGGAAGCAGTTGCCGCGCACGGTGCAGTAGCCCAGAGAGGCGGCGGGGAAGGTGCCCGAGAGGAAGTTGAACTCCGTGTCGAGCGCCTTGAGTGTGGCCGCAGGCTTGGGCAGCGTGCCCGTGAGGTAGTTTCTGCTCAGCGCGCTGGCGAGTTGCACGCACAGCACAGGAAACAAGGGCTGCGCGTTAGGAACGAATGGGTGCAGCTCGAAGCGGTATGATGGACGGGGGGGGAATGTGAGAGGTGGGGCAGTGAAGTAGTTGGAGAAGAGGAGTTGAGTGAAGGAGGGTGTGCGGCGAGGGCTTTACAGAGCGGAGAGGGCAGCCATGTTGACGAGCGTGGTGGGGACGGTGCCATAGAACCAGTTGAAGTTGATAAAACTGTTGGGGAGAGGGGTGAGGGAGCACGTACACACACATGCATATAAGCACATATGCACACATTCACACACCATGCACACACACATGCACGCATGCACGATCGCGCAGAGGGCCGAAGTGAAGGAGCACAAGAGCAGAAAAAACGGAGACGTGCGAAGAGGCAATCAGAGAGAGGGTGGGGGGAAGAAGGGGGGGGGGTTGGATTTAGGGGCGTGGTTGCACTGACAGCTCCTTGAGGCTGGCTGCGGCCGTGATGGGCACGATGTAGGAGTCGAGGCGGTTGAAGAAGAGGTTGGACGACAGCCGCCTGCACACAGGACCAGGGGTGGCGGAGGGAGGGGGGATAATGTGGGTGGCAAAAGGGTGAAACAACGTGGAAAGATGATGAAGGGGTGCGAGAGAGAGGGCGGGCTTGTGATGCCATGTTGAGGCTGCGAGAGTGGCTGCTGCGAGCAGCACAGCCAATGGCATAAGATGTGGGCGGGGTACCACACAGGCTGCCGCTGCCCTCACATTGCTGACACGGCTCACAGAGAGTGAAGGGATGGCTTACAGCGAGGTGAGGGTGGTGAGCTTGCTGATGTCCGAGTGCACTGTGCCACCCAGTTGCTGGCCCTGCAGCTCACTGCACAGCGGGTTTCAGGGAGAAGCAGGGGCAGGAAGGGGCAGGGGAAACAGGTGAGTGAGAGGCGGCAGGAGAAGCACCCGCGGCGCACAGGCAGAGCGGGGTGGGGGAGGGAAGGTCAGCAGGACCGTCGCAGCACTCACAGGGCGACGACTTGGCCGAGCGGAGAGCAGCGCACGCCAGTCCACGCCCCAGCAATGGGTGTCTGGCCCTGGATGGTGCACGACCCCACCAGCTTCCAGTCATACTGCATCATCGACCCCCTCCCTTGCAGCACGCGCCGCTTCCCCCCCGACTTGGGCTTCTTGCCGGTCTTGGTCTTAGGGGAGGTGGCCTTGGGGGCGGCGAGCGTGGCGGCGGTCCAATCAGAGAAGGTGGCGCCCAGCGTGGTCTTGAGTGCCAGCAGGATGTTGCCCTGCGTGGCGTCCAGCGCCACGCCCACGCAGAAGCGCGGTCGCGGAGCGTAGTTAGGGCCGTTTGGGTATATGTTGATTGTGTTGGGCACACACGTGCCGCCGCCGCAGATGGTGCCCGTGCCGTCCGGCGAGTCGCACACGGCGCACTCAGTAGTGGCGTTGCGCTGCACCGTGCCTCCCGTGGTGCAGGCGCCAATGCTGGCGAAGCAGTTCTTGGTGGCGGAGCAGGAGGAGAAGCCGGCGCCGGGGAAGGTGCCCGACAGCCAGTTGCCGTCCACAGCGAGCGTCTTGAGTGCGGGGGCCAGAGGGGGCACGGCACCGTACAGGTAGTTCCACCTCGCCCCACTACGGTGAGAGGGGGAAAAGAGAGGGAGGAGAGGATGGGCGGGAGGTGTGAGTGTGGAGCATTTGAGTGGACCGGAGAAGCCTTAGAGAAGGAGCGGCACGGCTCCGGGCAGCGACACACAGGCAGTGGTGTGAGAGGGATGAGGCAGAAGCATGGACGGTACCTGCGTGAGGTCAAACTGGTTAAAGAGTTGGGATGTGGGCGTGAGGTGGAGGCGGCAAGTGTCATATTATCATCTTCATTGTAACCTGCATCTATCCTATAAGCTTCGGCTCGAGATAGGCACCCAAACTTAGTTTGGGTGCACAACTAGGGTTAACCCTAGTTTGAGGTTGGAACCCAATCTTGGCCCAATTATTGGGTCCCAAGGTTGGGTTGGGAGATTATTGGACCGCTCAATAATGTTGACCCACTTTGGTCAACATTATTGGTTCCCCCAATAACTCCCCAACCCAACTTATTGGTGGGGGCCAATTATGTTGGCAATATTACCTCCCATTCTAGCTCAACTATGTATACCCGCATGTTTCTCTTAATGCAACCATCAGTTCTTCTTCAAACTTTGTCACAGCAAGGCAGAGAAACTCTGAAAGAGGAGGGAGTGACAAGGGGCGGTGATACTCACAAGGTGGAGAGGGAGGCCATGGCCACGAGGGCGGAGGGGATGGGCCCCGAGAAGTAGTTGTAGTCAAAGTAGCTGCAGGGGCACACGGAGGAGAGGCCGGAAGGGGGTATGGGAGTGGGTGGGTGGGTGGAGAAGCATGGGAGTGGTGAGATTGTGAGACGGCACGAGGAGGTGACACGGCGATGCTACAACAGCAGCTTCTTTCGAGGCAAGCCCGTGCAGTGAAGTGGTCCCATGGAGCTGCCACTCAAGCACGTGCAGTGCAGCGCGATGCGGCGCGGTGCGGTGCAGTGGTCGCATCTCATCCGAGGCAGGCGGCACTCACACTTCCTTGAGCGCCGTGAGCGCCTTGAAGTTGGTGGTGAAGACGTCCAGACGACCCTCCAGGTAGTTGGTGCGCACATTGCTGCGAGGGATGCAGGGGGCCCAGGCACAGAGGAGAGCAGAGAGACGCAGGCGTGAGATGGAAGGTGAAGCAAGGAATGAGGAAGAAAGGTGAAAGCGCAGATGAAGTGAGAGGGACAACGGACACAGGAGGGGACGGATGGAAGCATGCAGCGAGCATATGCACACATGCATGGAAGCATTTGCACATGGAAAAGTGACTAGTGGGGAGGACAGCAGGTGGGGTGGGGGGGCAGCATGTCGATCGGAGCAGGCAGAGCAAGTAGGCATGCGACGGGGAGAGCGAGGAGAGGGGTGAGAGCAAGAGGAGGTGGGGTAGTGGGAAGAGCCATGGCTGCTGCAGCTTGGGGGCCTGCTGCATAGCCTGGATGAGGGGTAGAGGGGGCCGGATGGCGGATGAGTAGCATGAGATCTAGAACAGGCTGTTAGGCACAGACATCGTCTGCCTGCTTGCATCCTGAAGATCCGCCTGCTTGTACCTGCTGCGGAATCAATATAAGGGACCGTTAGGGAAGAGAGGAGAAAGGGGTATGATGAGAGGGATGTGATTTACATGATCACATGCACGTGTGGGCTTACATGTAGGTGAGGGAAGTGAGCTTGGAGATGTCCGCATGCATGGTCCCTCGAACATACTGCTGCGCCAGATTGCTGCACAATGAGTAACCGCCACACAGACACAACACAATCACACACACAAGGCACACACAGAAGCACATGCACGAAAGACAGAGTCTAGCTGACAAGGATCTCAGAGAATGACAGCAGCCCATGAGGAGTGGCACATGAACGGAGGTGCAGTGCGGGTTCAGAGGCACTCACAGCGAGATGAATTTGCCCCAAAAGGCACTCAAAGCGATATGACTTCGCCTGGGGAGGACAGTGCGGGTGCAGTGCGGGTTCAAAAGGCACTCACAGCGCGACGACTTTGCCGTTGGGGCTGCAGAGGACGTTGGACCAGGCGCCTGGCAGCGGCGGCACCCCCTGCATGGTGCAGGGCGCGCCCAGCGCCCAGTTGGTGAACGCCAGCCCCATCGACGCCTTCACGTTCAGCAGCGCCGCCGCTGCGAGTAGCAAGGAGGGGAGCAAGGGGAGGGGGTGAGGGGAGGAAAGGTAGGGGAGGGACAGAGAGGCAGCAGTCTGTGAACGTCACCCCCAGCGATGCCCTCACGTTCGGCAGCGCCGCTGCTGGGTGAGGGGAAAGGGGGGAGGAGAGGGGGGGGGGGTGAGAGGGGGGGAAGGTTAAAAAGTGTAGAGTGGGAAATGGATGGCGTCGAACAAGGTAAGGATGCGGGGGGGAAGGGACAGAGAAGGGAACGGACACAGCACAAGTGGTGAGAAAGTAAGAGCTGCATGGCTGTGCGGGCACACGATTGGTGATGTACCAATGCATGCGCCCCTGCGTATTTCTCGAGACAACTCAAAAGCCATAATGCAAGGGCCACACGCACTGCCTGCTCCCCGCACTGCACAATCCTCCCCCCCAGCACACTGACCCATGGCAGGATCCATGGAGGAGCCAACGCAGAAGAGCGCGGCGGTGCCATTGTTGACAGTGGTGGCGGCGGTGGGCGTGCAGATGCCGCCGTTGCACATGCTGCCCGTGGCGTCGGGCGTCTCACAGATGGCACAGGCGCCTGCAGCGCGCTGAGCAGAGCCGGCGGGGCACTTGGAGGCGTCCTGCAGGCAGTTGCTGGCGCAGGAGACGGAGGTGGCGGTGGTGGTGGGGAAGGTGCCCACCAGGTAGTTGCTCGACAGGTCGATCACCTTGAGGGTCCCTGGCAGCGCTGCCGGCATGCTGCCTGTCAGGTAGTTCAGGTTCAGCCGCCTGCATTGCACGCCCCAGTGGTCGACAGCGGTGGATAGTGGTGCACAGGGATTGAAGGGCACGGGAGAGGGGCCGGGAAAATGGAGGGAAAGGCAAGAGGGAGAGAAGAATGGGAGACGCAAAAGGAGTTAGTGCGAACCGGCAAGGTGATGAGCGGTGAGGCATGGTGATGAGTTGCAATGTAACTAACATGGCAGGTAAGGAAGGATGTTTGAGGAGAGAGAGGGGGCAGGGAGGTAACGAGCTTACAGCTCCGTGAGCGCAGTGAGGGCGGAGATGCCGGTCGGGAAGGAGCCCGAGAAGTAGTTCTGGTGGAGGCGGCTGCACGCATGGGCGCAGCACACAGGGGGGTGACGTGATGTGAGTTGGGGCAGAGAGGGAGGGTGAAGGGAGTGCAGGCAGAGAGACAGCACGCAAATGGCAAAAGAGCGGGCACGAAACTCTCATGGGGCTGGGGGAGTAGCTTACAGGGAGTTGAGAGTCTTGAGGGCGAGGAAGGGCGCGAGGAAGGAGTCAAGGCGGCCAGAGAAGAGGTTGGCCGACAGGTCCCTGCCAGCCACGGTGGGCACAGCGCAGCGCAGCGCACACACACGGCACACACGTGCTTGGTGGAATGTATTGGCATTGCAAGGAGTGCAAGGCATGAGCTGGAATGTGAGGGGCATGCAGTGGCGTGTGAGGGGCATGCAGAGGCGTGTGAGGGGCATGCAGTGGCGTGTGAGGGGCATGCAGTGGCGTGTGAGGGGCATGCAGTGGCGTGTGAGGGGCATGCAGTGGCATGTGAGGGGCATGCAGTGGCAGTGAGAGGAGAGCTTACAGCTTGGTAAGCGCGGAGAGCTTTGACACGTGGCTGGGGAAGGAGCCCGAGGCCTTGCCGCCCGTGAGAACACTGTGAGACGCCACGTGGTACACACAGTCAAATGCCACATGGCAGGCACACAGGCATGAGAAGTCCGTTAAGCGAACACGAATGATGGCACCACACGGTGCATGGCACATGCATGAGCACAGTATGGCCTCATGAGTGCACCCTGCTTCATGGCAGCATGCGTGGCGCATGCAGGATGGCGCATGCAGGATGACGCATGCAAGACAACGCATGCACCCGCATCACAGGCATGAAATGGAGGTGCGAAAGGGGGCGGGTTGGGCCGCAGAGAGTGGCGGGGCGAGCAGGCGGGTGTACATTTCGAGGACGAGCCCGGCAGGGTTGCAGTAGACGGAGGGGGAGGTGCCGGCGGCGGTGGGCTGCCCTGCCAACGTGCACGTGGTCTGCGCCCCCCACTGCCCCGGCGTCATGGCCACCAGCGCAGATGCTGCCACGGATGCGCAAGGGGGGGAGGGGAGGGGAGGGAGGAGTGTGCATGAGGGCGTGGTTCAGGCTCAATCGGGATGCTCTCAAGAGGGAGGTCTGCGAATGACCCGTGCAGAGGCAAGGGAGAGAACGGAGCGAATGCCAGCGAATAACAGCCCGGGGCCCTTGACCCTTGCGTTGCACCTTTTTCTGCCAACGTCCCTTCACCTCTTGCGCTCTTCATCCCCCCAGCCCGGAGCCTTGTAGCCGGAACGTCTTCCCAGGAAGGCCGGCGTGCATTGTGTGCAGTGCAGGGGGGGGGGGGGAGAGGGTGGGCGCACCTTGGGTGGCCTGGATGGGTACAGGGTCGCAGCGCATGGCGGGGGCGGGGCTCCACTTGTTGATGGCTGTGATGGGCGATGGCGTCGCAGGCACACACGGGTTGCCCATGCACGCCGTGCCCAGGCCGTCTGTCATGCCGCAGATCTGGCAGCTGGCGCTGGGGTTGGGCGCGTTGGGGTTGAGCGAGTTGCAGGTGGTGTAGGTGGGGATGCAGTTGTAGTAGGCCGTGCAGTAGGTGGCGCTGTTGGCCGGGAAGGTGCCTCCCAGGAAGTTCTGGTCCACCATGAGACGTTTGAGTGCGGTGGAGATGGGTGCCGGGAACGTGCCTGTGAGAGCGTTCATGCTCAGCTCGCTGCATACGGGGGGAAGAATGGAGGGAGGAGGGGAAGTGGGGGAAGGAGGGGGGGAAGAGAGAAGGAGAGGGAGGATGAAGGGGGAGAAGGAGAGGTGAAGGAACAAGCAGAAAAGGCACAAGAGCAGGGGCATGGGGGAGGTGTTCACGTAGGGGGCAAAGGCAATGGCGGTGAGGTAAGTGGAGACATGAGCAGGGGCATGGGTTGAAGGGCATGGGCATGGGTTGAAGGGCATGGGCATGGGTTGAATGGGCAGGGGCATGGGTTGAATGGGCACGGCAGTAACAAGTGCGCAACGGAGTGGTGAGATAGGCGTGAGCAGTTAAAAAGACCGGAGAGGGTGGGCCACTGACAGGTTGGTGAGCTTGGCGAACGAGACGAGCCAGAGGGGCACCGAGCCGTAGAGATAGTTGTTGCTGAGCTTGCTGCACGCGGAGGGGAAGAATGGAGGAGGATGAAGAGGGAGACGAGGACAGAGATGATTGCAAATTAGCAAGGCACTCAAAGCAAGGAAGGTTAACACTCACAGCAAGAGAAGGTTAACACTCACAGCGATAGCAGGTTGGTGAGCAGCTTGATGGCCGAGGCCCAAGGCTCGACGGGTGCTCTGAGAAAGTTGTAACTCAGCTCCCTGCGGTGACAGCACAACAGCACACGCGCACGGCCTTGCTGCCCGCAACTGGAATCCATACACAGTAAATCGGAAGCGCTCACAGCACAAGTGTGTGTGTGTGTGGGTAGCACTCGCAGCATAAGGAAGTGTGTGTGTGGGCAGCACTCACAGCACGGTCAGTGCAGAGAGCTTGCTGAGGTCAGCGTGGAGAGAGCCAGTCAGCTTCTGGAACGGCAGATTCCTGCCGGTGTGTGTGGGGAAGGGGGAGGGAGCACACGGTGGGAAGGAAGGTGCTGCCGTGGTTAACTCGGATGACTCATTGCTGGCACGGCACTGCGTGTTACTATTCTCCCAATAACAGATGCAGCAGGTTTGCAAGAGGGATGCAGAAGAGGGCACAGGTGCAAGAGGAGCACTGACAGGCTGACAGGCTGGCCGAGGGCATTGCAGCGCACGCCGGAAAAGGCACCAGGAGCGGCCGTCTGCCCCTCCACTGTGCAGTAGCCACCCGTGGTCAGCCAGTCCGTCAGTGCCACACTGCCACTGCCCGCCGCCGCCTTGGGCTTGAGCAGCGTCGTGGGGGCCGTCCAGTCCGATAAGGTCACTCCCAACGCCGTCTTTATGTTGAGCAGCGCCGCGACTGGCGCCGCGCAAGAGATGGAGGCCATGGAGGGGAGGGAGTCGCAGAAAGGAGCAAAAAACACGGGGAGAGGAATGAGTGAGAGAGTGGCCAGAGAGAGAGAGGGTTGGGAGGGTGATGGCAGCATGGCAGGTGTGCAGCAGCGCATCACCTGCGACGGTGTTCATGATGACCCCCGTGCAGTACATGGGCATGACGGGCGTGGACAGCGTGGGGGTCTGTCCCGCCACCACAGCCGCTGTGGCGTTGGGCACGCACAGCCCGCCACCGCACAGAGTGCCCTGGGCGTCAGCGCTGCCGCAGATGTTACAGCCGGCACGGTTTTGAACGCCGCCGGTGGTGCAGCTGCCCTGGGAGGTCAGGCAGTTGAGCGCAGCCGAGCACGCCACGCCGGGGAAGTTGCCGATGGCGCCCGACAGGAAGTTGCCTCCAATTTCCAGCGTCTTGAGCGCCGTGCCTATGGCGCTGGGCAGGGGACCTGTGAGGTAGTTGTAGCTCATGTCACTGGGAGGACGGCACAGCAGCACACGGGCAGGTGGAGCGAGAGACACAAGGACGTGAGAGACACAAGGACGTGAGAGACACAAGGACGTGAGAGACACAAGGACGTGAGAGACACAAGGACGTGAGAGACACAAGGACGTGAGAGACACAAGGACGTGAGAGACACAAGGACGTGAGAGACACAAGGACGTGAGAGACACAAGGACGTGAGAGACACAAGGACGTGAGAGACACAAGGACGTGAGAGACACAAGGACGTGAGAGACACAAGGACGTGAGAGACACAAGGACGTGAGAGACACAAGGACGTGAGAGGCTGGGTGGTGGGCCTTGTAGCACAGCAAGGCATCAGGGTGGGTGCACGAGGCAAGCAGAGGATAGGTACAGCGGAAAAAGAGGCAAGGAGCAGGCAGCTTGTAACAAAAGGTGGGCAGGCAGTGGGGGATGAGGAGGGATGAAGGCGGTACAGGTGGGTGAGGAAGGGCAGCCAGAGCAGCGTTTGGGTGGGCATCGTGCCCGAGAAGAAGTTGAAGCGAGCCTTGCTGCAGACGGGCAGGCACGGGGGGGCGGCAGGGTGGGTACGAGCAGTGAGGGCAAGGCACGCAGCACCACACAAAGTGAGGGCACACAATCTAGAACTGACTTTTGAGTCGACTCAAAGTGAGGGCACACAATCTAGAACTGACTTTTGAGTCGACTCAAAGTGAGGGCACACAATCTAGAACAGCAGAGAGCGCAGGGATAAAACGCACCACCGTCACATGCGAGCATGCGACAGGGGTCATGGCATGGACAGCGGGCAGGCAGGGAGCAGAAGCGACTGACAAGCGCTTGAGTGCCACGAGGTTTCTGAAGTTGGTGGTGAAGTAGGGCAGGCGGCCCTGCAGCAGGTTGCTGTCCAGCACGCTGCACGCACGCAGGGGGGCGCGGAGGAGAGGAGAGGAAGAAAGGGGCGGTGGTGAAGAAGAGCGTGTGAGTGGCAACAAGACTGAGGGGCGGCAGTACGGCCACAGGTGGAGTTGGGAGAGCAGGTGCAGTTGGGGGCTTACAGCGAGGTGAGAGTGGTGAGCTTGTAGATGTCAGAAGGCAAGCTGCCCTTGAGCCCTTGATTCGTGAGGTTGCTGCAGAGAAGCACAGGCAAGCAGGGGAGTGAGGTGAGAAGGCAGCGAGGCAATGGGAAGGAAAGGGAAGCATTGGCGAGTTACACAAGACAGAGGCGATGCAGACTGCTTAGCAGCAAGGCCAAAGCTAGACCTGCGACTCACATGCTGGTGACCTTGGCAGCCGAGTCACACTCCACGCCGGACCACGACCCCGCCACGGGGGCCTGCCCCGCGATGTTGCACGGAGCCGTGCCCACCCAGTCCGTCAGAGTCACCCCCAGCGACGCCTTGAGGTTGAGCATGGCGCCGCGCATGGTGACCTCGATGGGGCCACCCATGCACGACATCGCCAGCACCGCTTGCCCCTCCATGTTGGGCGTGGCGGCAGCGGCGGGCGCGGCGGCGTTGGGGATGCAGAAGCCGCCGCCGCAGAACGGGCCGACAGCCCCCGTGGTGCCACAGATGTTGCATTCTGTAGCGGCCCTCTGTGCGGTGCCGAGCGTGTTGGTGCACTTGGAGGCGTCTGCGAAGCAGTTGGAGCGCGCATCGCACGCCGTGAGGCCGGTGGTGGGGAAGGAGCCCGAGAGGAAGTTGCCCGCCACGTTGAGCGCCTTCACCGCTGCCCCCACGGCTGGCACCACCCCCGTCAGGTAGTTGCGGTTCAGCTTGCTGCGCGCAGCCATGGGGAGGGGAGAGGGGGTGCAGGGAGGATGGGGGGACGAGAAATGGCAATATTTAAGCAATGATGACTGGTGGGTGATGGGTGCTGGGAGAGGAAAGGTGGGAGAAGAAAATATGTGGGCGAAGAAGGGGTCCACCAGGAGGGGGCACGCAGAGAGCAGGTGGCGAGAGGCACTCACATGCTGGAGAGGGCTGGCAGGGCGAGGAGGGCGGAGGGGATGGAGCTGGAGAACCAGTTGTACTGCAGCGAGCTGTGAGGGGCGGGGCGGACGGATGAGCATGGAGTGAGGGGGAGAGGGCGGCGATAGATGGTGCTGTGAGGTGACTGGGTGGGTGCAGACCGTGGAACGGTGCTGGTGCTGGTGCTGGTGCTGGTGCTGGTGCTGGTGCTGGTGCTGGTGCTGGTGCTGGTGCTGGTGCTGGTGCTGGTGCTGGTGCTGGTGCTGGTGCTGGTGCTGGTGCTGGTGCTGGTGCTGGTGGTGGTGCTGGTGGTGGTGGTGCTGGTGGTGGTGCTGGTGCTGGTGCTGGTGCTGGTGCTGGTGCTGGTGGTGGTGCTGGTGGTGGTGGTGCTGGTGGTGCTGGTGGTGCTGGTGATGGTGGGGGCGGTGCTGGGGGCGGAGATGGTGGTGGTGGTGGTGCAGCAGCACTTACAGCGACTTGAGTGTCTTGACAGCGGTGAGAGGCGCCACGAACGCATCAAGGCCCCGCTGGAAGAGATTGGCGCTCAGATCCCTGCATGTGTGCCATGCCACGTAGGTAGGTATGGGAATCACATGCATGCACATGCACATACACGCAGCAGTGAGGATATAGCACCAGTGAGGGTGAACTATGCTGGTCAAAGAGCGTGCAAAGGCGTGCAAGGGCGTGCAAGGGCGTGCAAGGGCATGCAAGGGCGTGCAAGGGCGTGCAAGGGCGTGCAAGGGCGTGCAAGAGCTGAGTGACGCACAGCGCGGTGAGAGCTGTGAGCTTGCTGATGTCCGCCGACAGGCTTCCAGTGAGCTTCTGGTTGGGCATCACCCTGCAGGAGCAGTGGACGAGAAGAGAGGGGAGAGAAGGGACACAGAAAGAGGGAACGACGGAGGTACACGGGTGGATATGCGGGCAGGAGGGCTGGATGACGGGAGACGGCATTGGGGAGCTAACAGGAAGGCTAGCATGAATGTGGGTGAAGAAGGAAGGGCTGTTCCAAGAACGAGTGCGGCACATGTGAGGCGCAGTGGAGCTGCAGAGGCGCACAGGGGCGGACAGCACAGAAGGCGGGCACTCACAGGGCGACGATGGCGCCAGCGGAGTTGCAGAAGACGCCGGTCCACGAGCCGGGAGCAGGGGTCTGCCCCTCGATGGTGCAGGCGCCCACCATGGTGGCGAGGGGCACGCTGCTGCTCTTCAGCGCCTTGGGCTTCAGTGCCACCGTCGTTGCACTCCAGTCCGTGGCCGTCACTCCCAGCACCGTCTTCAGCGCCAGCAGCGTCGTGGCTGCACGTGGGAGGAGAGGGAATGGGGTGGTGGTGGGTTCAGGGCGAGAGGAGGGGTGCAGGGCGAAGATAAGATTGGGAAAGGGAGCAGGAGAGGGGCATGCGAGAAGGAGCAAGCAGCACTCACTGGTGTTGGTGTCCAGTGCAACCGGCGTGCAGTAGAGGTTGCGAGGGAGAGATGTGGCGGTGGGAGGCGCCGTGACGCCGGTGGTGTTGACAAGGCAGGTGACACCCCCGCACAGCGTGCCCTGGCCAAAGCTGGTGCCACAGATGGCACATTCCGAGGGGTTGCGCTGTGTGATGCCAATAGACGCGCAGTTGTTGGCGTCGGTGAGGCAGTTGGTGGTGGCGGCGCAGTAGGTGAGCGCGTTGGTGGGGAAGGAACCCGACAGGAAGTTGCCCTGCACGTCCAGCGACTTGGCGGATGCTGGCACGGTGGGAAAGGGGCCCGTGAGGTAGTTGTAGCCCACGGAGCTGGGAAGGTGGGGGGTTTGGGGGGGGGGGGGTGTGGTTGGGAATTTGGGGAAGTGGGAAGGAGAGCGGGGGGGAGACAAGGTGGGGGAAGGCAGGAGCAGGTGCGGAGGGAGAATGAGGGAATGTGTGAGAGATGCTGTGCGACTGGAGAGATGCTGTGCGACTGGAGAGATGCTGTGCGACTGGAGAGATGGTGTGCGATTGGAGAGTAGCAACGGTGTGGGTGACGTGCGAGAGTGGAAGGCGGGGTGGTGCAGAGCACTCACAGCTTGGAGAGAGTGGAGAGGGCGAGCAGCGTGGAGGGGAACGGACCAACAAGGTAGTTGAACTGCAGAGCGCTGCAGGCATGCGCAGCACAGGCCATGGGAGGGGAAGGGTGGAGGGAGAGGAAAGAATGGTTAGGGGGTCAGGAGGAACGGGCGAATGGTGATTTTGCTGTGCAGGGCAGAGTTGAGCATGGTCAAATATACCCACAAATGGCTGCATTTATGGGTGGGTGCATGGATGGCTGCATGCATGTGTGGGTGCATGGTTGGCTGCATGCATGGGTGGGTGCATGGGTGGGTGCATGCATGTGTGGGTGCATGGGTGGGTGCATGCATGGGTGGGTGCATGGGTGGGTGCATGCATGGGTGGGTGCATGGGTGGGTGCATGCATGGGTGGGTGCATGGGTGGGTGCATGCAGAGAGCGTTAGCGGGAATTGGTGACTCACAGCTCCTTGAGCACGAGGGGCGTCTTGATGCTGGCAGTGAAGGAGTCCAGCCGCCCCTGCAGCAGGTTGGACTGCAGGTCACTGCAGGGCGCAGCCATGGGAGGCGAGCACACAAGAAACGATTCAGCATAACGCAGACTGGCATCTTGAGTTAAGGACGTATTGAATATCAGGAACGCAGAGCGCGTTTGAGGCGCCTCAAGAAACGGATGCGCAGGGAACATCAGAATTGAAGTGCAGGTAGGTGAGAGTGAGAGGCGGAGAGAGGAGGGCGTGAGGACTGACAGCAAGGTGAGCGTGGTGAGCTTGGAGATGTCGGAGTGGATGCTGCCCGCCAGCTTCTGGGAACCCAGCACTCTGCAGATTTGGCTCAACAAGCACGGCAGCATGGAGAGTGCATCGAGCGAACGTGATGACTTGAGCAATATGAGGTCTAGAAAAGCAAAACGCCAAAGATGGGTCTCTGCAGGGGCTATATGTGCCATCCTGGGAGGTATGGGTGTGCCTGCCCACCACACAAACAGGCCCTTCTGTCCCAGCTGGTTAGCAAATTGGAGCTTTCCCTGCATGGTGCGGTAAGCGTAGACCGATGTGCGCGAGGGACCTGTGCTTGAATCCTGGTGTCAGCAGGCTTCCTGTGTCCAAGTGGTGGGCGTTCCTAGTGAGAAGAGTGTTGAAAGAGGGCACTGGGATGACCCAAACTGTTCTCCCAGTTAATTAGCGAACTGGAACTATTTCTGCACACTCACATGCTGAGCACTTTGCCAGTGGCGTCGCAGGCTACCCCACTCCATGACCCCGGGGCGACGGCATCGCGCAGGGAGCAGGGCGAGTCGGCCTTCCATTCAGTGAAGGTCACTCCCAGCGACGCCTTGAGGTTCAGCATGGCTGCTGCATGCACCGAGTCCATCGCCACAAACGCCGCTCCCACGCAGATGAGCGGCAGTGTGGGCGATGCAGCACTGTTGGGCGCACCGAGTGCCACGAGGTCCGTGGCGTTGACGGTGCACAGCCCGCCGCTGCACAGCCGGCCCTGCGCGTTGGTGGTGTTGCAGATGGCACACGCTGTGGTGGCCCGCGGGAGCTCGGCGGCGCGGTTGGGGTTTTTGCACTTGGTGGCGTCGAGGAAGCAGTTCATGCGCGCGGCGCAGAGGGTGAGGGTGAGCGTGGGGAAGGAGCCGGCGAGGAAGTTGAACTGCACGTCCACCACTGAGAGCGGGGATGTCACGTTCGGCAGCGCACCCGTCAGATAGTTGTAGCCTAGGGTGCTGCGGAGCAGAGGAGGGCACGGTGGGGCGGGGAGGCAATTGCCCATGGATGAGCCAGTGTTATGGGTGGAGGATGGAGGTGAGGTCATGATGGAGGAAAAGAATCGCAAGGTGTTGCGGAGGGGGCAGAGCGACGAGCATGGACACAAGAGGAAGCACTTGCAGGCGCGTGGAAGGGGCAGTGGAGTGGGGAAGTGGGGCGTACATCTTCGTGAGGCTGGGGAGGGTGAGCATGAACGCAGGCACTGAGCCGGAGAGCCAGTTGTAGGCGAGATCGCTGGGGGCATGGGGCGGTGGGAGAGCAGAGGCAGAGACAGAGGCAGGGGTGGGTGAGAGGATGATGTGAGGGAGCTTGAAGCCACGGAAGGATAGAGTGGAACAAAAGCAAGGAGAGCTGGACCCATGAGCACAGGCATGCTGTACAACCCGCCTGCGGTGCTATAGAGAGGTGGGTCTATGGTTGGCTTGGTAGAAAGATGTTTGTCATGATTGTCCCAGCTTCATGCACCAACACCAGCAGCAGCTATGGCAACGCACATGGACTTGAGGTTGGTGAGCAGGCGCAGCTGCGTGGCAACTTCGTCCAGGCGGCCCTGCAAGAGGTTGGAGGTGAGGTCGCTGGGGGGAGGGGCGGAGAGGAGAGAGAGCGGGGAGAGGGAAGAGAGTCGAGAGAATGAGGAGAAGGGCAGAGAGGAGAGAGAATGAGGAGAAGGGCAGAGAGGAGAGAGAATGAGGAGAGGAGCGGAAAGGAGAGAACGAGGAGAGCGGGTGACACAAGTAGTCGGTGTCTATCAGACACGCAGATTTTTGTTGTTGTGACGAATTAATTCAAGCGCGAAAGTGGAGAAGCAATGGCAAGCAAGGGCGGGCTGCAGGGTCCAATCTGAGAAGTCAAGAAACAGTGGGCAGGAACGCAAGCAGAGAGCATGGAGGCAGCGGGCAGGGAGGCAGCGGGCAGGGAGGCAGCAGGCAGGGAAGCGGCTCACATGGCAGTGAGCGCAGTGAGGGTGGAGACGGCGAGCGGCACAGTGCCCGTGAGCTTCTTGTTGGGGAGTAGCCTGGTGGACGCGGATGGAAGGTGCGCCGCACACAAGGGGTTGGAGAGGTAAGAGAGGGGGCGCATGGGAGCGATGAGTCCAAGGCAAGGAAGAAGACACACCATGGACATGCAGCATGCAGAAAACAAAAAGAGTGAGCAGAGGGCAATGGCACTGGGAGTTAGGGAGAGCACTAGCATCCAGAGAGAAGTGGCGCACAGAGCAAGGGCAGACGAGCAGAGGGCAGGGGGGTAGAGTGCAAGCGGACTGACAGGGAGACGACTTTGCCGAGGGAGTTGCAGAGCACGCCATCCCACGTGCCGACGATCTGCGGTGTGGGCTCCACGGTGCAGTAGGTGGCGGGCGCCCACGTGGTGAAGGTCACCCCCATCGCACTCTTCAGCGCCGCCAGCGCAACAGCTGCCGCGCATCGTGGTAGAGAAAAGAGGAGGCGGAGAGGAGGGACAGGGGGGGGGGGGGGGGGGGGGGGGGGGGGGGGGGGTAGGTGTGTAATGGGGGGAGGGGAAAAGCGAGGGAGTGAAGAGGTGAGGTTGGCACATGGCGTTGGGGGAGGTGAGGTGGTGCATGGAGGGGCATAGAGTGTTGGATTGGGAACTACACCACACCACCATGTGCGATGACATCACTCTTGGCGAACGGCGGGGTAATGGACACAGGAAACGGCATGGGTAGAGAGAGCAGAAGTTCAGGCAGCATGGCGATCTGAGGCGAGGCACTCACCGTCAACGCTGCTGATGTTGACCACAGGAGAACCTGCACCAGGAATTCAGAAGCATTCAGGGGTATTCAGAGGCGTTAGAGGCATTCAGTGGCATGCAGAGGCATTCAGGGGCGTTCAGAGGTATTCAGGGGCATTCAGAGGCATTGGGCCAAAAAGAGGGGAGGGTGAAGGTGCGAGCCAGCAGGAGGCAGAGAACAGAGCGAGTGGGAGGCAGCAGGGGCGAGGCGGACACGGTGGGGAGCAGCACGAGCGCCCCCACAGTGCGGGGAGAAGGGCGGGCAGAGACGCACCAGCGCAGTACATGGGCGGCGGGGCGAGTCCGTCAGGGTGGGCGGTGGTGGCAGTGACGTTGGGCAGGCACATGCCACCCCAGCACAGCAGCCCTTGAGCATCTGCGCTGTTGCAGATGGCACACGCAGCAGCAGCCCTCTGCGTGGTGCTGCTGGCGCCACACGCAGCGGCGCTGGTCAGGCAGTTGAGGCTGGCGTCGCACGCGGTGAGGGCGCCCGCTGCGAAGCTGCCCGCGAGGAAGTTGTCGTGCAGGAAGAGCGCTGCCAGCGTGGATGACACGGCGGGCAGCGACCCTGTCAGCGCGTTTGCATGCACGTCCCTGGCGTGCCAGTAGGAGAGGGTGAGGAAGGGCGGAGAAAGAGGCAAGGAGAGATGAATGTGTGGTGACGAGCATGCTAGGGAGGGGGGTAAGGGGGTGAGAGGGGGGTTGGGTTGCTGATGGAAGCATGTGTGTTGCACACTGAAGTTGTGGCGAGGCGAGTGAGTGCGTGCGCAGCAGCACATATGCGAATGAGCGAATGAGTGAGGGCGTAGGGTGGAAACCAACGCTAATCCAGATGACCCTTACAGCAGAGTGAGGGCGGGAAGAGACATGAGGGCCTGAGGCAGGGAGCCCGAAAACCAGTTGTTGTTGAGGCGCCTGTGGGGAGAGGAGGAAGGGGAAGCAGGTGCAAGTGAAGATGTGCTGTACTGCACGTACTGAAGGAGCAAAGTGGCATGCAGTGCGAGGCTGTGTGCAGACAGGCTCACACATGCTGGATCAGCCCGAGTAAGGGCAGAGCATGAGTGAGAACAACACGAGTGGGGGCACATGACGAATCCGGCGGAGGTGTGGGGCGGAGTGGGTGAGGGCGGCGGCACTGACAGCTGCTGGAGCGCCTGGAGGCCGGAGAAGGAAGAGACGAAGCTGGCCAGGTTGGCGCGCAGCACGTTCTTGGACAGGTCGCTGCAGGGGCGGGCGGGATAGACGCAGCACAGAGCACGCGCAGACGGGAGGACACGGGAGGCGCAAGGGGCGACGGGAGCGGGTGGGCGGCAGAGACAAGGAGCAGGCAGAGCTGAGGCGGAGAGGGAGCCTTAGAATTGGCAGATGTGCGAGGCGGACAGGCAGAGAGGAAAGTGGGTGGGGAAAGGTGAGGGTACGAGACAGCTCGTCGACAGCTTTGGAAGGAGCAGCGAGCGAGTGGGTTGAGGGCACTGACAGGTAGGTGAGGGCTGTGAGCTTGGTGATGTCAGCATGCATGCTGCCGGCCAGGGCGGAGGAGGAGAGGTTGCTGCAAACAGTGACATGGGGGGAAGGGAGGGCAGGGAGGACAAAAAGGGAGGAAGGGGGAGTGATGGAGAAAGGAGGCGTGGGTGGCGTGCATCGAAGACTACGGTTGATATCAAATGTGGCATGCAGCAGTAGGCAGTGGGAGCAGGGAGGCAGGGGGCAGGGAAGCAGGGAGCAGGGAGGCAGGGGGCAGGGAGGCGGGGAGCAGGGAGGCGGGGAGCACTGACACGCTGAGGACGTCGCCAGAAGCGGAGCAGAGCACGCCGGTCCAGGTGCCAGCAACGGTTACAGTAGAGTTGGCGATGGTGCAGGGGGAAGCAGCCGCCCAGGTCGAGAACGTCACTCCCAACGCTGACTTCACGTTCAGCAGCGCCACCGCTGTGAGCGATGGGTTTAGAGGGAGGGGAGGACGGGATGTTAGAGGCATGGCAGTGGGAGTGAGGGCGATGGAAAGTGGAAAGAGGGTATACGTGCACAGGAGTGAAGGATGGAGAGTTGCAGAGCATGGAGGCTGGCAGATGAGAAAGAGCAAGGGGTAAACGTGCACGGGGAGTGAAGGATGAGCGGCGAGAGGCATGGAGGCGGGACTTCATATGTGCATGCGTGCATGGCGGCAAGGCTTGTGAGCGCACCTGAGCCCGTATCCATTGGTGCAGCCGGATTGTCTGCAAGGGGAGAGTTAGGAAGTAGGAGAGAGTGGGAGAGGGTGAGCATGGCAGGAGGCATGAGGAGGGTCAAAGTGGTGGGAGCAGGCGGAGGAGCGATGCGAAAAGGAAGAATGTCGAAGGAGAGCGAACAGACTGCCATGTATTGCAGCAGAGCACACGCCCAGCCATGTGCGCCACACACACACTGACCTGCACATGACATGGGCAGGATGGGCTGACTGGGCGAGTTGATAGTGCCAGCGGCGATGGCAGCAGAGGCGACGGGAGCGCAGGTGCCGCCGAAGCAGAGGTCGCCCTGCCCACCCGCCGTGCCGCAGATGGCGCAGGCACCGGCAGGGCGCTGCACGCTGCCGTAGGTGCGGCAGTTGGTGGAGTTGACAAAGCAGTTGTTCTCGCCCGCACAGAACATGAACGCCACATTTGGGAAGACCCCCGAGAGGAAGTTAAAGCCCACGTCCAGAGCGAGCAGGGCCTTGGAGGGGATGGGCACGGTGCCCGTGAGGTAGTTGGAGTAGAGGCCGCTGCAAGGGGGAGAAAGAGGAAGCGGGGGAAAAGGTGGGGAAGAGGAAGGTGAGGGGAGGGGATGGGAAGTGAGGGGGGGAGTGGTGGGTAATCAGGGGCGGGCTGGGCATGGGGAATGGAAGTTGTTGTGAGTGGAGTGTGCAGCCATGCGGCATTTGGTACGGGGAGAGGGCGGGCGGCATTGACGTGCAGGCATGAGGGATGCTGCTCGCTTGGCTTACAGTGAGGTGAGTTGAGGCAGCGTGGCGATGGCAGAAGGAATGGAGCCGGCGAAATAGTTGTAATGGAAGAAGCTGCGATGGACGAGGGGAGGGACAAATGCGAGGGTGAATGGACGAAGGCGCATAGGAGAATAAGTGGGATGCTAACACAATGCAAGCATGGGATGCACGAGGGATTTGAGTAATTGTGGTGGCCAGGTGTAGCAGCATGTGCCACGCTGGATTGGCACAGCCCAGCGCGCATTGTGCAGCAGCACGAGTCACAGGGGCGGGGGGGGTGGGGAGGGAGACAAAGGAGCAGGTGGGCGTGGTGGAAGGGGGCCCGGACTTACAGCGCCTTGAGGGAGGTGAGGGGCTTGAGTGGGACGGCAAAGAAGTCGAGACGACCCTGGAAGAGGTTGTATCCGAAGTCTCTGCGGCAGGGAGGGGAGAGAGAGCAGTGCAGATGGGTGAGAGAATTGCAAATGGGTGAGGGAATTGCATATGGGTGAGAAAATTGCAGATTTGTCTTGCCTCACAAACGGATATCTCTCCCTGACAGGTGAAGGTTCCATGTGAGCGTGGTGCGGTGGGCTTACAGGTAAGTCAGCGTGGTGCGGTGGGCTTACAGGTAAGTGAGCGTGGTGCGGTGGGCTTACAGGTAAGTGAGCGTGGTGAGCTTGGAGATGTCGGGATGAATGGAGCCCTTCAGTTGCTGCCGTTTGAGCGCACTGCATTGTTAAGATTAAATAAGGTAAATGGGATTGGCATGATTAACCCGGGGACAGTGAGGTGCGCCCGGTGCCGGGTGAGAGGCGGTGCATGATTGACAGATGGCAGATGAATGGAGGGCAGGGTACGAATAGGAGGTGTATAGGATAGGGAGAGGCAAGAGCAACACCAACAGCAACCCCCTCTGGCATGCTGCACCCACTCACTGTTGTGCCTCACCAGCCATCCCTGCACTCACATGCTCGTGACTTTGCCTGCAGCAGTGCAGCGCACACCACCCCACTGTGCGGGCAGCAGCGCCTGCCCCTCCAGTGTGCACGGCGCTGCCGTGTTCCAGTTGTTCAGCGTCACGCCAAGCGACGACTTGAGCGCCAGCAGCACCGCAGCTGGTGCGGCAGGGGGGGGAAGAGGGGTGGGGAAGGGGTAAGAACCACGTTCAGTGAATGACAGTGGCCATGGGGTTGAGAGATGCGAGAGCAGGCGTGAAGTGAGGGGGGTACAAGTGGAGCGTGCACGAGGAAGCTAGTGATTGCATGGGTGCATGTAAATGTGTTACTGCCTGCGAGTGTGCAGATGTCTGTGGGCGCGTGGTGTGGTGAGCATGCGCTCACCATCAGCAGCGTCGATGGCGACGCCACTGCACACCATGGGCAGCAGGGCCGAGCCCGCCACATTGGGCGTGCCCTGTGCGGCTGCGGGGCCAGAGTCAGGCGCGCAGGTGCCGGTGCCGCCACAGAAGGGCGGCTGGCCGTTGGTGGAGCCGCAGATGGCGCAGTCGGCTGTGGGGCGCTGCGTGGTGCCGGCGGAGCTGCAGGCGGCGGGAGAGGCGAGGCAGTTGGAGATGGCGGCGCAGGACTGCAGGGTCATGGTGCCGACGGCGTAGAAGAAGTTGCTGCGGATGTCCAGACTGGACAGAGTGGTGGACGCTGGGAAGCTGCCCGTGAGGTAGTTGTAGCTCAGGTCACTGCAGGAGTCGTAATGGGCAGCGAGATTGGGGATCCGGGGGCGGTGTTGAGATGGGAGGAGACGAGACTCAGAGACGAGTAGATGTGCGTGAACAGATGTGCGTGAACAGATGTGCGTGAATGTGAGAACATGTGGGGCAGGGAAGGCAGCAGCAAATTATGAAGGGGGATGCACAGACAAGTATGGGAGCGAGTGAGGAATGTGCGAGGGGGCTCACATCACAGAAAGCAATTGCAGGTTGAAGAGCGCAGTTGGCACAGAGCCATACAGCCAGTTGTACGGCAGGTAGCTGTGGGGAGGGAAGCGGCAGGGCAGTGAAGGGTGGGCACGAGGCAGCACGGGACGATAAGGAGACGTGTGAGGGGCGGTGGAAGAGAAAGGCATAATGGGCCCTAGGGCAGGAATGGGAGGGCCAAGTGCCAGAGGGGAAGATGGGGAAGAAGAGACAGAGGGATCAGGAGAGGCAGCATAGTGACTCAAGCAACGCACGGGCCGGAGACCTGAGGTTGGTGAATTCTGACAAGTGCGAAATGTGACTCACAGCTCATTGAGAAAGGTGAGCGCAAGGAGGTTGGAGGAGAAGGCAGCCAGGGGCGCCTGGAAGAGCTGCGTCGACAGTGACCTGCCCGAGGGGCGCACGGCGCAAGGCAAGAAGGCGCACGGCGCAAGGCGAGGAGGCGCACGGAGCAAGGCGAGGAGGCGCACGGAGCAAGGCGAGGAGGCGCACACAGCAAGGCGAGGGGGAAACACAGGAGGTGGGGGAGCACAGGAAAGTGAGGGGGCGACAGGCTAGGGAGGGAACACATTCTGAGGCGGATTGGCCGATGGCAGGTTAGTGGCAGAGAACGGGTTGTTGCTGAGAAGGCGGCCAACACAGGAGCAGATGCTTGGGTAGCCTCGGACTGCTGGGGGTCGACTCACACGGACGTGCGAATGAGATGCAATTACAGGTAGGTGAGCGATGAGGTGCTCTCTGTTAGAAGAACATGCTACCATGAGCAACGCTAGCTTAAAGCTGAAGGGAATGGCTGAACAGTCAGTCATGTTGAATCTGAAATACATAGCGCTGGCTACCTTGAAAAGGAAAGAATGAGGGCGCATTCCTAGCTTCGGGTCATCCCGTTTTTATGTCATCCGAGAATTGTGGGAACCAACCGAAAAACCTGAATCTCAAACCGTGGGTTTTCCGGTTGGTTCCCACAATCTCGGATGACACGAAAACCGAATGACCCGAAGCTAGGAATGCGCCCTGAGACTCGTCCGATGCTAAAAACGGCCCATCCATAGTCTACCTACAGCCCTCCCAAAAGGCACTTTTGAAACACTTTCGGGACATTTTGAACAGGATCAATCTTACATCTCGTTGAGGAGACCTGGATGGATGGGTTTGGGGCCCTTGTGAAGCTAGCGTGTGGCAGCACCACCAACGTGGTTCGGATTGGAGACTCGGCAACGTTGGCGAAGGGTAGCAGCCAATGAATTTTGAGCGCGTTACTTTAGCCGCTTCTTGCATTTCCGTTACAGGTAAGACTTGACTACAATAATTAGGTCACTTGCAATTTGTCTTCTACGGTTCAAGCGCGGGATAGAATTCCCAGAGCTGCACGCACATTTCTATTGTGCGTGCTTGTGTGTTTGTTGTGCTCACCTAGAAAAAAAAAAACCAGAGAGCACCAATCGCGGAGCAATAAAGGGACTATTACTCATGCATAGTTGAGCATGTTTTTTAGCATTTTTTTGTATCATTCGTCCTCCAGATTTTAGAATCTTACATACTCACAAGTGAGGGTGAAATGCACTGCAACTAAGTGAGGGTAAAATGCACTTCCAAGTAAGTGAGGGTGAAATGCACTTACAAGTAAGTGAGGGCAAAATGCAGTTACAAGTGAGGGTGAAATGCACTTACAAGTGAGGGTGAAATGCACTTACAAGTAAAGTAAGTGAGGGTGAAATGCACTCACAAGTGAGGGTGAAATGCACTTACAAGTAAGTGAGGGTGAAATGCACTCACAAGTAAGTGAGGGTGAAATGCACTCACAAGTAAGTGAGGTAATCAAGCTTTGAGATGTCGGCTGGGATGCTTCCCGTGAGCCCCGTGTTGGTCAAGTTGCTGCCAAGCAGAAACGGCAGATAGGGAGAGTGAGTGGCAGTTAGGCCTCGCACAGGAAGAAACCCAACACATGCTCTCCCACAGGAACCCATCACATGCTCTCCCACATGCAAAACTGCTTCCGCTCCCTTGCTGCCCAGCTGACGCTGCCAGTCACAGCTTGAACTCGCACCATCGCCCACCCCGCCACCCATGTGTGCCACTCACATCCCGATCACATTGCCCTCGCCGTCGCAGATGACGTTGGGCCACGTGGGCACGGACGGCGAGACCATCCACACGGAGCACGGCACCGACGCCGCCCAGCTGTTGAACGTCACGCCCAGCGACGACTTGAGCGCCAGCATGGCTGGTGGGGACGGTGGGTGGATGGGAGAGACGGGTAGATAAAGGGGTAGTCGCGCGGGTTAGACGAGCTAAGTTCAGCGAGTTATGGCAACAGTCTAGGTACGGCGCAGCATGAGGGCAGCAGGGCAGAGGAAGCTGTAGCGGTGAGAATCACATGTCAGTGAGAGGTGGTTGCGGCAAGGCAGGCACTGCCAGGCCATTGCTGACAAGATGCGTCCACTGCCCAGTCAACTGCCCACTGCCCACGGCTCACCTGCGCTCTGCGCAATGGCCTGCACGGACCCGCCCATGCACGCACGGGGCTGCACGGGCTGCGAGGGCGAGTTCAAGATGCCGACATCCCAAAGAGCAATCACGTCCGCCACGCACTCGCCTCCCGCCCCCCAACAGAAGGGGCCCACGCCGTTGGTGGTGCCACAGAAGGCACATTGTGCCGCAGGCCGCTGAGCCGTGCCATTGCTGATGCACTTGGAGGGCGTGAGCATGCAGTTCCCGGCACAGCCACAGAACGTGTAGTTGGCTGTGGGCACATCCGTGAGGAAGTTTCCTCGCACGTCCAGAGAGCGCAGCTGGGAGGCGAGCGCAGGCACGGTGCCGATGAGGTAGTTGTAGACCGCACCGCTGGGGAGGGGGGTTGGCAATAAGGTTGAATATGAATAAAGGAATGGGTCAGAACTAGAACAGGGAAGGAGATACAATTTGCATGCATCTGACGAAGCAGCATGCAGCCATCCAGCACGAGCGTTTGTATCAGTCTTACAAATTTGTCAGCTTTGGGAGGCTCATGAGGAACGAGGGGATTTCTCCATACAAAAAGTTGTAGTGCAGACGGCTGTGGGAGGAGCACAGATGGTGAGGGCAGAACTCAGATGAGAGGTGATGGAGGTAAGATGAATGGCAGCATGTGGAACGGAGGGCAGAGAATTTGAGAGAAAAACGGGAGTGGGTGAAAAGCTGGGGCAAGACAAGAAGCCAACATCATTCGCCTGCTCTCGCCTTCCCTCCCCTGCTGTCACACTCGCAGCACTCACATGTCGGCGAGTGGCAAAAAACGAAGAGACGTGGTGAAGGAGTCGAGGCGGTCTCTGAAGAAATTGCCCGGCAGGTTGCTGCGAGGGGCGAGCAGAGAGGGCAGGAGCACATTGCTCGAGCACCTCGGGTTAGGGTTCAGGAATCCTGAACTGAATGCAATGCAGCATGGCTCGACTAGGCGATGCTATAGATGGGGGGCATCCATTGCATGCTGCCGAGATAAGAAAGATGAAGCAGTCAGTACAACAGCGGACAATATTATTTTGTGAGAGGGCCTATTAGAGCAACAACAACGTGAAAGATACACAACTCACAGGTAGGTGAGAGCAGTGAGGGTGGAGATGTCAGTGGAAAGCGAGCCATAGAGCTTTGTGTTCTCCAGCGTTCTGCATGTGTTAAAGGAACGGTTGATGGCGAATGGTTGGAGGACACACGCAAGAGCAGGTGGGCAGATGAATACCGTATGGCATGCGGGTGCATGGCAGGCAAATTATGGAAACGGTGTCACTGTGGTGAGAGGAAACACGTGATATGCCCTTGCTGATGCTCACTCACTCACACGCCACAAGACAAGGGAAGGAGAGAACCACTGGCATGTGTCATCGTCATCTTCTACTTGGGCCATAATAACAACAAGCCTTCCTTGCATGCACGTTGCCTCATATTCGCACGATGTTTTACTCGCTAGCGCTGACCATTCCCATGCTCGGAGTTCTCGTGCCCAATATGCCGACTCACATGCTCACGACCCTCCCAGTGCTGTCACACAGCACGCCAGTCCAGACTTTCACTGTGGCGGCCTGCCCCGCGAGTTGGCACGGCACAGTGGCCGCCCAGGTGGTGAAAGAGACGCCGAGCTCGAGCTTTAGGGCGAGCATGGCTGGTGAGGGGCACGCGGGGACAGGGGCAGCAAGGCAGGCAGAGGGAGGTGGGTGTATGCCCCAAGGAGCACGTGAGGAGATGGTCTGGTTGCACCTGCCCTCTAAACGCATGCACGCTGTACCAGGCAGCACAACTCCACACGGCCCCAGCAACATGAACCGTCACAGGCCCCCCACCCATGCCATGCCCATGTGGGATTACTGCACACACCCGTTGCTCCTATGCTCTCCTACCAGCAAGGTAGGCACCAACAGGCGATGGGACACAACCCTGCCCCCTGCCCACTGCCCCCTGCCCACTGCCCCCTGCCCCCTGCCCACTGCCCACTGCCCCCTGCCCACTGCCCACCTGCGCTTTCTTTCACGAGCACGGGCGGTGCCGAGCACGCCAGGGGCAGCACGGGCTGTGAGTTTGAGTTCACAGTGCCGGCAGTGACGGCTGCAGTGGCGTCCGCTACGCACACTCCGCCTGCCGCACAGAATGGGCCAACACCATTGGTGGTGCCGCAGATGGCACAAGCTGCGGGAGGCCGCTGAGTGGTGCCAGTGGTGGTGCACTTGGAGGGCGTGAGCAGGCAGTTGGTGTCGCCCCCGCAGTACGTGTACGTGGCTGCTGGCACGTCCGTGAGGAAGTTTCCTCGCACGTTCAGAGAGCGCAGCCCAGAGGCAAGCGCGGGCACGGTACCAATCAAGTAGTTGTAGACAGCACCGCTGGTGAGGGGCGACAGGGCAGCAAGACGGGAGGTGCATAGAAGGCCTTAAAAGTCGAGGGGGCAGACGGGACAGGAGGGCAAGGAAGGAGAAGTGGCATGCATCTTAAGAGGCAGCACACGGCTATTTGGTGCGTGCCGCCAAATCATACTTACAACGCAGTGAGTTTCGGAAGGCCCACGAGAAACGAGGGGACTTCTCCATACAAGTAGTTGTAGTGCAGAGCGCTGCAACATGGGCGGAAACGACGAGGACAGCGATGAGCAGAGTGGCAGCATGTGAAACAAAGGCTGAAGGATTGGATTGAGACGGGAAAGGCTGAGGCGAGACAAGACACCAGCATCATACGCCTGCTCTCACCCCCTTCCCCTTGAAAGCCACAACCTGGCATGAACTCACAGGTTGGCCAGGACGGGCAAGGATTGGAGGTTGGTGGTGAAGGAGTCGAGGCGGGTGTTGAAGAGATTCTGCGCCAGATTGCTGCAGGGGAGGGGCGAGTGGAGGGTGCAGGACACACGGTCATTGCGCTTGACCCTCGACCGAGGCATCATGCCTCAATCAACTGGGGTCTGAGCAACTCTATCCTTCTGAAAAAGGAAACATATAGCAGCTGCTATGACAGAGGACAGCATTGTCAGCAGCCAACCGGAACAGCCAGAGCAGAGAGCAGACGCAGCTCACAGGAGGGTGAGAGATGTGAGACTCGAGATGTCAGATGGAAGGGAGCCCTTGAGCTTTGTGTTTTGCGAAGATCTGAGGCGCACAACAGTTGGCGGCAGAGCATTGGAGCACACATTCGAGGGCGGGTGAGCACACAAACACAGTATGCAGGAGGGGCGGGAGAAGGTTTAGGGGTGCCACCACAGGCAGTGGAAGAATGCAATGGACATAAAAATCCTATGGGGTGCCACACAAGCCACACGGACATGCATGATCCAGCAGCATAATTTGATCATCATTTCCACACCAATGACTACATCAACTTGCCCATTACGCTCACTCACATGCTCACGACACTGCCAGTGCTGTCACAGAGCACGCCAGTCCACACTGCAACCGTGGTGGTCTGCCCCGCAAGTTGGCATGGCACAGTGGCAGCCCACGTGGTGAGAGTGACGCCGAGCGAAGACTTGAGTGCGAGCATGGCTGGTGAGGTGTAGGGCACACGGGAGGTGGGGGGGGGGGGGGGGAAGCCCTAAGGAGCACATGAGCAAGTGGAGCACATGAGCAAGTGGAGCACATGAGCAAGTGGAGCACATGAGCAAGTGGAGAACATGAGCAAGTGGAGCACATGAGCAAGTGGAGCACATGAGCAAGTGGAGCACATGAGCAAGTGGAGCACATGAGCAAGTGGAGCACATGAGCAAGTGGAGCACATGAGCAAGTGGAGCACATGAGCAAGTGGAGCACATGAGCAAGTGGAGCACATGAGCAAGTGGAGCACATGAGCAAGTGGAGCACATGAGCAAGTGGAGCACATGAGCAAGTGGAGCACATGAGCAAGTGGAGCACATGAGCAAGTGGAGCACATGAGCAAGTGGAGCACATGAGCAAGTGGAGCACATGAGCAAGTGGAGCACATGAGCAAGTGGAGCATGGGCCCTGTGGATGGATGCTGCCCTAATCGAGCAGCACACTCCCATGCGGTTGCGCACCCATATGAGGCAACAGCGCTGAACCGATGCACATCTGCCCCCCGCCCCCTGTCCCCGGCCCCCTGCCTCCCCCCCGTCCCCCTGCCCCCCGCCCCCTGCCCCCTGCCCTGCCCCATGCCCCCTGCCTACCTGTGCTCTCCTTGATGGCCACAGTCGTCCCGCCCACACACGCCATGGGCAGCGCAGGCTGCGCCGGCGCGTTCACGGTGCCGGCAGTGACGCGCGCAGCCGCGTCCAGCGTGCACACTCCGCCCGTCGACGCACAGAAAGGGCCCACGGCGTTGGTGGTGCCGCAGATGGCACAGTCCGCCGCTGGCCTCTGGGCGGAGCCTCCACTGGTGCACTTGGCGGGCGTCAGCAGGCAGTTGCCCGCGCCCCCGCACCAGGAGTAGCTGCCCGTGGGCACGTCCGTGACGAAGTTGCCGCGCACGTCCAACGTGCTCAGCTTCGATGCGATCGCCGGCACCGTGCCGATGAAGTAGTTGTACACCGCACCACTGGTGAGGGGGGAGGGCAGCAAGAGGGATGGTGCATAGAGGGCCTTTAGAAGCAGCAGTGGGCGGGCGAGACAGGAGGGCAAGGAAGGGCGGCACGCATCTTAAAAAGGTCACAAGCAGCCATCCGGTACATGTCTTTCTATCATACTTACAACGCAGTGAGCTTCGGAAGGCCCACGAGGAATGAGGGGATTTCGCCGTACAAGTAGTTGTAGTGCGCAGCGCTGCGACAGGAGGAGATGGGGAGGGCGGCGATGAGACAAGTGGCGGCATGTGAACCACCGGTTGGGGGATTGAGAGGGAAACAAGAGTGGGTGACGAGACAATACACCAGCATCATCCGCCTGGTCGCACCCCTCATCCCTACACCCTGACAGGCACTCACAAGACGGCCAGCACTGGCAAGGATCGGAGGTCGGTGGTGAAAGAGTCAAGGCGGTAGTTGAGAAGATTGTTCTGCACGTTGCTGTTGGGGGGGAGCAAGCAACGGTTTGCAAGAGGCATTTTCGTTGTGCTTGAACGTCGACTGAAGGCATCATTAGTCAACTGAGAAGTGAGTAGCTCCATCCATCCAGCCACGAAAGGAGATGTAAACCCGCTGACATGACAGCAGCAGACAACATCACAACGTGGATCAGAGCAGCAGCCAGAGCATGGCAGATGCAACTCACAGGAAGGTGAGGGCTGTGAGCGTGGAGATGTCAGTGGGGAGTGAGCCCTTGAGGTTTGAGTTGGTCTGGGTTCTGAGGTGCAGAGGATTAGTGACACATGCAAGGGTGGACGAGCAGATGAGTTTGGTATGCGGGTATAGTAGGGAGATCATACAAGTGGTGCCATAGCGGTCAAGGGAAGCATGCAGTTGACAAGGTTCCTGCCTGACATGCCCTTGCTGATGCTCCTCGATCGCATTCAGCAGGGACAGGCATGAAACAATGGCACTGTGTGTTACTTCTTAAAGCCTGCGGCCTAGATTGTTTGACGTTAGTGGGGTTGAGCAGTGGGCAGCAGGGAAGGTGAACATCAGTGGAGTGCCGTATTGGGTGCGAGGGTTGGTTGGGTTTCTCTCAACCTCTCGCAACACGGGGGGTAGGCTGAATCAGAAAACCTTTGAAGCAACTCTGTGGCTGGTACCCCGTATCACAATTTTCAAAAAGCTCGGACCTTCAAAATTTTCAACTTCTGTTTCAACATATCGAAGTTTGAGCCGCGCGATTCGCAATCTGAACTACCGCCTTTGGGCCTCCTCTCCTCTTGTGTCCCAAGGTTAGCAGCATTCCTGATGATAGCTAACTTGCTAGTTTTGGTGATCCATGCCATATCCGGATGATAACTTCTATGCCAATCACAATCACTCACATGCTCACGACACTGCCAGTGCTGTCACAGAGCACACCAGTCCACACTGCAACCGTGGTGGTCTTCCCCGCAAGTTGGCATGGCACAGTGGCAGCCCACGTGGTGAGAGTGACGCCGAGCGAAGACTTGAGTGCGAGCATGGCTGGTGAGGTGTAGGGCACACGGGAGGTGGGGGGGGGGGGGAAGCCCTAAGGAGCACATGAGCAAGTGGAGCACATGAGCAAGTGGAGCACATGAGCAAGTGGAGCACATGAGCAAGTGGAGCACATGAGCAAGTGGAGCACATGAGCAAGTGGAGCACATGAGCAAGTGGAGCACATGAGCAAGTGGAGCACATGAGCAAGTGGAGCACATGAGCAAGTGGAGCACATGAGCAAGTGGAGCACATGAGCAAGTGGAGCACATGAGCAAGTGGAGCACATGAGCAAGTGGAGCACATGAGCAAGTGGAGCACATGAGCAAGTGGAGCACATGAGCAAGTGGAGCACATGAGCAAGTGGAGCACATGAGCAAGTGGAGCACATGAGCAAGTGGAGCATGGGCCCAATGGATGGATGCTGCCCTAATCAAGCAGCACACTCCCACGCGGTTGCGCACCCATATGAGGCAACAGCGCTGAACCGATGCACATCTGCCCCCCGCCCCCTGTCCCCGGCCCCCTGCCTCCCCCCCGTCCCCCTGCCTCCCCCCCATCCCCCTGCCCCCCGCCCCCTGCCCCCTGCCCTGCCCCATGCCCCCTGCCTACCTGTGCTCTCCTTGATGGCCACAGTCGTCCCGCCCACACACGCCATGGGCAGCGCAGGCTGCGCCGGCGCGTTCACGGTGCCGGCAGTGACGCGCGCAGCCGCGTCCAGCGTGCACACTCCGCCCGTCGACGCACAGAAAGGGCCCACGGCGTTGGTGGTGCCGCAGATGGCACAGTCCGCCGCTGGCCTCTGGGCGGAGCCTCCACTGGTGCACTTGGCGGGCGTCAGCAGGCAGTTGCCCGCGCCCCCGCACCAGGAGTAGCTGCCCGTGGGCACGTCCGTGACGAAGTTGCCGCGCACGTCCAACGTGCTCAGCTTCGATGCGATCGCCGGCACCGTGCCGATGAAGTAGTTGTACACCGCACCACTGGTGAGGGGGGAGGGCAGCAAGAGGGATGGTGCATAGAGGGCCTTTAGAAGCAGCAGTGGGCGGGCGAGACAGGAGGGCAAGGAAGGGCAGCACGCATCTTAAAAAGGTCACAAGCAGCCATCCGGTACATGTCTTTCTATCATACTTACAACGCAGTGAGCTTCGGAAGGCCCACGAGGAATGAGGGGATTTCGCCGTACAAGTAGTTGTAGTGCGCAGCGCTGCGACAGGAGGAGATGGGGAGGGCGGCGATGAGACAAGTGGCGGCATGTGAACCACCGGTTGGGGGATTGAGAGGGAAACAAGAGTGGGTGACGAGACAATACACCAGCATCATCCGCCTGGTCGCACCCCTCATCCCTACACCCTGACAGGCACTCACAAGACGGCCAGCACTGGCAAGGATCGGAGGTCGGTGGTGAAAGAGTCAAGGCGGTAGTTGAGAAGATTGTTCTGCACGTTGCTGTTGGGGGGGAGCAAGCAACGGTTTGCAAGAGGCATTTTCGTTGTGCTTGAACGTCGACTGAAGGCATCATTAGTCAACTGAGAAGTGAGTAGCTCCATCCATCCAGCCACGAAAGGAGATGTAAACCCGCTGACATGACAGCAGCAGACAACATCACAACGTGGATCAGAGCAGCAGCCAGAGCATGGCAGATGCAACTCACAGGAAGGTGAGGGCTGTGAGCGTGGAGATGTCAGTGGGGAGTGAGCCCTTGAGGTTTGAGTTGGTCTGGGTTCTGAGGTGCAGAGGATTAGTGACACATGCAAGGGTGGACGAGCAGATGAGTTTGGTATGCGGGTATAGTAGGGAGATCATACAAGTGGTGCCATAGCGGTCAAGGGAAGCATGCAGTTAACAAGGTTCCTGCCTGACATGCCCTTGCTGATGCTCCTCGATCGCATTCAGCAGGGACAGGCATGAAACAATGGCACTGTGTGTTACTTCTTAAAGCCTGCGGCCTAGATTGTTTGACGTTAGTGGGGTTGAGCAGTGGGCAGCAGGGAAGGTGAACATCAGTGGAGTGCCGTATTGGGTGCGAGGGTTGGTTGGGTTTCTCTCAACCTCTCGCAACACGGGGGGTAGGCTGAATCAGAAAACCTTTGAAGCAACTCTGTGGCTGGTACCCCGTATCACAATTTTCAAAAAGCTCGGACCTTCAAAATTTTCAACTTCTGTTTCAACATATAGAAGTTTGAGCCGCGCGATTCGCAATCTGAACTACCGCCTTTGGGCCTCCTCTCCTCTTGTGTCCCAAGGTTAGCAGCATTCCTGATGATAGCTAACTTGCTAGTTTTGGTGATCCATGCCATATCCGGATGATAACTTCTATGCCAATCACAATCACTCACATGCTCACGACACTGCCAGTGCTGTCACAGAGCACACCAGTCCACACTGCAACCGTGGTGGTCTGCCCCGCAAGTTGGCATGGCACAGTGGCAGCCCACGTGGTGAGAGTGACGCCGAGCGAAGACTTGAGTGCGAGCATGGCTGGTGAGGTGAGGGGCACGGGGTGGTAAGGGGCAATAATGTAGGCAGCGGGAGATGGGGGGACGCCCCAAGGAGCACGTGAGGAACCGCAGGGGGGACAAGGGCCCTCGCAGACAGCCCAGCGCCCCGAGCAGCACAGTCCCACGCAGCTCAGCGCCCTGATGATGCAACAGCACTGGACTAGACCATCACACATTGCTGTCATCCCCAAATGTGCTGCTGCACGCACACACCCACTGCTCACCTGCCCTGCCGGAAACGAGGCACTTATCAACAGACAGGCCATGTGGACAACAACCATGCACAGTGCACTGCCCCTACTCCCAGCCGCTGCCCCCTGCACCCTGTCCCCTGCCCCATGCCCCCAGCCCCCTGCCTACCTGTGCTCTCTTTGATGGCCACAGTCGTCCCGCCCACACACGCCATGGGCAGCACAGCCTGCGCCGGCGCGTTCACGGTGCCGGCAGTGACGCGCGCAGCCGCGTCCAGCGTGCACACTCCGCCCGTCGCAGCGCAGAAAGGGCCCACGCCGTTGGTGGTGCTGCAGAAGGCACACTCCGCCGCAGCCCGCTGAGCCGTGCCGAGGGTGGCGCACTTGGAGGGCGTGAGCAGGCAGTTGCCGGCGCCGCCACACGAGGAGTAGGCGACTGCTGGGAAGTCGGTGAGGAAGTTGAAGCGCAGGTCCAAGGTGCGCAGCTGTGTGGCCAGTGCAGGCACGGACCCCATCAGGTAGTTGCCGGCAATGCCTCTGACAGTGCGGTAGAGAGCAGAAAGCGGAGATAGGCGGCATAAGGAGCACGCGTACAGAGAGGGCGCGGAGGGAGAAGGAAGCAGCACGCATATTCAAAAGCATCATGCAGGCAGGCAGTACGTGGCTTCCTTTCCTGACTTACAAGGAAGTGAGAGTTGAGATGCTCGCAAGAAACGAGGGGATTTCGCCGTACAAGTAGTTGTAGTGCAGGAGGCTGCGAGAGGAGCAGAGAGGATCAGGGCGGAGATGAGATGAGTGGCAGCATGTGGAAGGGGAAAGGTTTGTGCAGGCACGAGACTGAGGCGCGGTAAATGGAGAGAAGCTTGAGCAGGTACGCACAGAAACGGAGGTAGGAAGATCGGGAATAAAAAGGGGAGCAAGCAGAAGAGAGACAAGACACTATCGTCATCATTCGCCTGCTCTGCTCCGACACCTCGTTCCCTTGCCAACCAATCAGGCACTCACGTGTCGCTCGGTCAGCACTGGCACTCACATTGAAACTATTGACAGGGATTGAAGGTTGGTGGTGAAGGAGTCGAGGCGGTAGTTGAAGAGATTCGAGTTCATGGAGCTGCGATGTGATGTGAGGGGCGAGCAGTGGGTGAAGGAGGGCGAGATGAGTGCGCTTGAGCCTCGAATGGATGTATCAACGCTTCACTGGGCAACTCGACAAAGGTTGGGCCGCCCATTGCATTTGGCCAAGAAAGCAATGACGCAGCAGCCAATGCAGCAAGAGGGTGCATCGGCATTGTTAAGGCTATAAAGTAGCATAAGAATGGAGCAGAGGGAGCTCACAAGTAGGTGAGAGCTGTGAGCTTGGAGATGTCAGCATGAAGGGAACCCTTGAGGCCAAGGCTATTCAAACCCCTGGTGCGCACAGCAGTTGGTGGCAAAGGTTTGGGAGGACACAAGCAACAAGAGCGGTTAAAGGATGCACACACACGGTTGAAGCAGGAGGACGATTGCGGGCACCGTGTAATGGGTGACGAGGTAGTGTCACTCACATGTCAGAAACCTTGCCAGTGTCGGTGCAGGTGACGCCCGTCCACTCGCCCGCAAGGGCCACCGCAGATCGAGCATTGCGGCATGGAGCGGTGGAGGTCCAAGTGGTGTAGGTCACACCCAGCGTGGTCTTGATGTTCTGCATGGCGGCGACTGCAGGGGTGCCGGATGGGGGAACACGGCAGAGTGAACTTATACGAGAGGTGGGAATAAGGGTGCAAGCAGTGTGGTGGGGGGGCTTGACGAAGGAATTCTAAGCAGCCGGGAGAAGCAGGCGAGAGTACTCACAATCAGCAGCATTCATGACAGGTGTCCCGCCCACACATGACATGGGCAGCACGGGCTGCGAGGGCGAGTTCACAGTGCCGGCAGTGACGAGTGCAGCCGCGTCCACTGAGCACACCCCTCCCGTCGACGCGCAGAAGGGGCCAACGCCGTTGGTGGTGCCGCAGACGCTACAAGCTGCGGCAGATCGCTGAGTGGTGCCACCGCTGGGGCACTTGGAGGGCGTGGGCAGGCAGTTGAAGTAGCCCCCGCAGTACGTGTAGGTGGCTGCCGGCACGTCCGTTATGAAGTTGCCCTGAATGTCCAGCAGGACCAGCAAAGGGCCGAGCGCGGGCACAGTGCCGATCAAGTAGTTGAATCTAGCACCGCTGGCGAGGGGGGAGGGCAGTGAGGGGGCAGGTGCATAAAGGGCTTCATCAGGAGTGGGCAGAGAGCACCGAATCGCGCAGGGGAGAATTGCCATGCACCTTCCTATTAACAGACTCACGCCGTGGCACACAGCTACCCACCCGGTACGGGCCTTCCCTTATATCCAACTTACAACGCAGTGAGTTTCGGACGGCCCACGAGGAACGAGGGGACTTCTCCGTACAAGTAGTTGTCGTGCAGGGCACTGCGAGAGGAGCAGAGATGGTGAAGGTGGCGATGAGATGAGTGGCAGCATGTGAAACAGAGGTTGAATGACTGACAGATATGGGAGTGGGTGAAAAATCTGGGGCGAGACAAGACCATCATCATTCGCCTGCTCTCACCCCTCCTCCCGTGCCGGCCACGCCCTAGCAGGCACTCACAGGAGAGCCAGCTCTGGCAAGGATCGGAGGTTGGTGGTGAAGGAGTCGAGGCGGTAGTTGAAGAGATTTCCCGGCAGGTTTCTGTGGGGGGATGGCGAGAGGAGGGTGCAGGAAGCACGATAATAGCGCTTGAACCTTGAGTGGATGCATCACGGCTTGACTGGGCAACTCGACACAGGTTGGGCCGCCCATTGCCTTTGGCACAGCAGCCAATGCAGCAAGAGGGTGCTTTTTGAGGCGCCTCAAAAATCAGCATTGGCACGCGGAGATTGAAGCAGCATGAGAAGGGAGCAGAAGGAGCTCACAAGTAGCTGAGAGATGTGAGCTTGGAGAAGTCAGCATGCAGTGAGCCCTTGAGGCCGAGGCTGTTCAGTCCCCTGGTGCACGCAGCAGTTGGTGGCAAAGTGTGGGGAGGGCGAAGCAACAAGAGCGGTCAGAGGATGGACGCACACGGTTGAAGCAGGAGGATGATTGAGGGCACCGTGGTATGGGTGGGGTGGTGGTGTGGGCGAGGCGGGTGGTGAGACGGAAGTGTGGGTGAGGCAGAGGTGTGGGTGAGGCAGAGGTGTGGGTGATGCAGAGGTGTGGGTGATGCAGAGGTGTGGGTGATGCAGAGGTGTGGGTGATGCAGAGGTGTAGGTGATGCAGAGGTGTGGGTGATGCAGAGGTGTGGGTGATGCAGAGGTGTGGGTGATGCAGAGGTGTGGGCGATGCAGAGGTGTGGGTGATGCAGAGGTGTGGTTAGAGCGGTAGTGTGGGTGGGGCGGCGCTGCGCAATCACATGTCGGACACCTTGCCGTTCACGCAGGTGACGCCGTTCCACTCGCCTGCAACGGCCACCGCGGATCGAGCATAGCGGCATGGGTTGGTGGCAGTCCATGTGGTGTATGTCACACCCAGCGCGCTCTTTATGTTCATCATGGCGGCGACTGCAGGGAGTGGTAGATGGGGGTGCACAACAGCATGGTGTGGGCAAAAGGAAAATTATGCGAGGAGGAGAGAGTAGAGGTGGGAAGTGGGAATGCACACAGTGTGGTGCTGGGGACAGTGGAGGGATGAAGTGGATGAGCACGGGGTGAGGAGCACGGGGTGAGGAGCATGGGGTGAGGAGCACGGGGTGAGGAGCATGGGGTGAGGAGCACGGGGTGAGGAGCATGGGGTGAGGAGCACGGGGTGAGGAGCACGGGGTGAGGAGCACGAGGTGAGGAGCACGGGGTGAGGAGCACGGGGTGAGGAGCACGGGGTGAGGAGCACGGGGTGAGGAGCACGGGGTGAGGAGCACGGGGTGAGGAGCACGGGGTGAGGAGCACGGGGTGAGGAGCACAGGGTGAGGAGCACGGGGTGAGGAGCACGGGGTGAGGAGCACGGGGTGAGGAGCACGGGGTGAGGAGCACGGGGTGAGGAGCACGGGGTGAGGAGCATGGGATGAGGAGCACGGGGTGAGGAGCACGGGGTGAGGAGCACGGGGTGAGGAGCACGGGGTGAGGAGCACGGGGTGAGGAGCACGGGGTGAGGAGCACGGGGTGAGGAGCACGGGGTGAGGAGCACGGGGTGAGGAGCACGGGGTGAGGAGCACGGGGTGAGGAGCACGGGGTGAGGAGCACGGGGTGAGGAGCATGGGGTGAGGAGCACGGGGTGAGGAGCACGGGGTGAGGAGCACAGGGTGAGGAGCACGGGGTGAGGAGCACGGGGTGAGGAGGACGCACAATCCACTGGATCCATGAGGAGCGAGCATGTCATGGGCAGCGCGGGCTGCGCCGGCAGGTTCAGAGTGCCGGCAGTGATGCGTGCACTCGCGTCCACCGTGCACACTCCGCCTGACGTGCAGAAAGGCCCCACAGCGTTCGTAGTGCCACAGGGGGCACAGTCGGCTGCAGGCCGCTGACCCGAGCCGCCGCTGATGCACTTTGCGGCCGCTGTCGCGGCCGCCATGCAGTTCCCGGCACAGCCACACCACGTGTAGCTCGCTGTGGGCAAGTCTGTGAGGAAGTTTCCTCGCACGTCCAGAGAGAGCAGCAACGGGCCGAGCGCAGGCACGGTGCCGATGAAATAATTGTAGTAGGCCACGCTGGCGCAGGGGGGAGGGCAGCAATGGGGCAGATACATCAAGGGCCGTAATAGTGAAGGAGTGGGTAGACAAGGCCGGAAGGCAAGGAGAGGTAGCATGCACCTTCAAAACAGCATGATGCAGTCATCTGGTACGTGCCTTCCCATAGGACTTACAGATTAGTGAGTTTTGGAAGGCCCACAAGAAACGAGGGGATTTCTCCCCATAAGTAGTTGTAGTGCAGGCGGCTGCGGGCGGAGCAGAGATGATGAGGGCGGCGATGAGATGAGGGGCAGGGATGAATTGAGTGGCAGCGTGTACAATGGAGGGCGGAAGAATTGAGAGTGAAATGGGAGTGGGTGAAAAACTGAGGCAAGACAGGGCACCACAACCATTCGCCTACTCTCACCCTTCCTCCCTTGCCGGTTGCAATCTGGCACTCACATGTCGGCCAGCACTGTTATGGATTTGAAGTGAGTGGTGAAGGAGTCGACGCGGTAGCTGAGGAGATTGTTCTGCATGTTGCTGTGGGTTGGGAAGGGGCGAGCAGGGCCACAAGGTGCAGGGGGCAGTAATTGCGCTTCTCTCTTGACTAGATGCAGCATGGCTCGATTAGGCAACTCTATGGAGCTCTGGGCATCCATTGTATCATAGCAAAAGAGGGAACATAAAGGAGCTGATATGACAGCAGAGAACATTCTCATTACAAAGTGGATTAGAATAGCCGGAGCAAGGCAGACGCAACTTACATGTAGGTGAGAGCTGTGAGCGTGGAGACGTCAGAAGGAAGTGAGGCTTTCAGTTTTAAGTTATCCAGGGTCCTGAGGTACACAACAGTGTCAGAGTGTTGGAGACATACAAGGGAGGGTGAGCAGTTGAATATGGTATGCACGTATGGCCAGGAGATTATGGAAGCGGCGTCACAGGGGTCAGAGGAAGCACGCTGTGTGGACAAGCTGCCTCGCATGCCGTTGCTGCTCATCCTCACCCACATGCCAGCTACACATGCATGAACCACCAGCAATGTGTAATCACTATCTGGGCAAGTAAATGGTATGCAGAGCATGAGAAGGAGCTTAGATGGACTGTTGCAACACCTGCCTTGCCGCCTATCGCACGCTGCCTTGCCGCCTCTCACACGCTGCCTTGCTGCCTCACACGCTGCACTGCCGCTTCTCACACGCTGTCTTGCCGCCTCTCGCACGCTGCCTTGCCGCCTCTCACATGCTGCCTTGCCGCCTTTCACACGCTGCCTTGCCGCCTGCACTTAAATCCTGCCTTTCCGCCTGTGCTAACACCCTGCCTTACCGCCAGCACTCACACCCCTGCCTTTGCCACCTGCACTCACACCCTGCCTTGTCGCCAGCACTCACACCCCTGCCTCGCTGCCTGCACTCACACCCCTGCCTTAGCCACCAGCACTCACACCCCTGCCTTTAGCATTCACACCCTGCCTTACCGCCAGCACTCACACCCTAGCCTTTGCCGCCAGCACTCACACCCCTGCCTTCAGCATTCACACCCTGCCTTTTGCCACCTGCACTCACACCGTGCCTTGCCGCCAGCACTCACACCCCTGCCTCGCCGCCTGCACTCACACCCCTGCCTTACCGCCTGCACTCACACCCCTGCCTTACCGCCAGCACTCACAACCCTGCCCCGCCAGCGCTCACACCGTGCCTTGCCGCGTGCACTCACACCGCGGCGATTTTGCCATCAGAGGTGCAGCTCACGCGGTCCCAATCGCCAGCGACTGCAGCGGCGCCATTAAGAGTGCACTGGTTGGTGGTGGTCCATGTGGTGTAGGTCAGCCCCATGGCCGCCTTGATGTTCAGCAGGGCCGTCGCTGATAGGTGGGAGGGAGGGGAGAGGAAGAATGAGGGCGACGTAAGCGGAGGGTAGGGTAGGAAGGCAAAGGGAAGGATGTGGAGCATATCGGGCTTGCTTGCAAGAACAGTAGGCCTGCAGCTTGGAGCGTTTACAGCCGCGGAGGAGCGTAGGTGAACGTTGGAAGGAAGTGGAATAGCAACGGGGATTTCCAGAGTAAGGGGTGCGTTCCGTATCCATAGACTGGGCAATAAAGTTCTCTCGAAAGGTTATTGACAATTGGTGGGTTGACTTCCGAACACAACCCCAAAGCCCACAAACTCGTCTACGGAGCCAGAGATAACGGGCTCGACTCTCGCCAGATCACTTGCTAACTTCAAGGCAGTCTTATTTCCTGTTGTTACTTTCCTGTCTTCATTGTGCTCGTTATAATGCACCCAGCGAGCTACGATCCGCCGACCTCTGGTGAAAGTCAGATTCAGAGGTCTTTTTTTCTTTTTCTTTTTAACGAGAACTGCCAGCAACAGGTGTCGAACCTGCATCCCCAAGTCTCCACACAAGCGCAGTCAGATTCGGGACAGTTTTGGGTCTAAGACACTTTGGGTTGGATTACTTACGAGCCTCAAAATGTCCCGTAACTAACTTCTGACCCCAAAGTTACTTTGGGGTTACTATAAGGTTAGCTTTGGGCCACGTTTGGGTCAGCAACATTTTGGTGATGTGATAACACTTGACGGCTCTATCACGTGGATGTCATGACTATACTATGGTGAGGACACGAACGCATCAGTGGATGGCTTCCACCTTGATCGGTCAGCATGACGACACTACTAGCGACGCCGTGGAGGTGGCTGGACAGTACTGCGAGCACGACCACCGCGACGAGGCGCACATGCCGTCCCCGCGTCGCCATCATGGCGACCATGCGCGTTCTTTCCACCGCCAGTACTACTACCACCAGGGACGACTCTAGCGAGCTGGATTTGGCGTGCCGCCACAGCACAGTCCACTGGAGGAGTTTGGAGAAAAGCCCGCCTCGAGTGGCCAAGGTTTACTAAGCACAACACTCAGTGTTGAGAGGGAAGTGCAAACCCTGCAAAGGCATGACGACTACTTTGTTTTGTGGCGATTATAGAGGACTAGGCGAGAGAAATGCAAACTCTGCAGAAAGCAAACTCAACGCGATCTCTCGGACGATGAAATGTGAAGGTGGATTCCGAGGAGGCCATTGCTGCCAGACTGTTCCAGCGACTAATGTGCCGCATGACAAGGTTCTGCCCCATAATCTTCAAATGCTGCAGCCCAAGGAATTTTTTCAAACGCATCGTTTCGGTGTACATCGTTAAATGTGGCAACCTTCGGGAGCAGACATAATATCTCCGTGAAGATTAGTCTGATTGAAAAGTAGGGTGTTCTGAAGACGCAAAAAAAAACGCTTGGAACGTTTACGGAAAATCGTCTATTCGTACGCAAGGGCAGCCCTATTACTAACCCTACAACAACACAGTTCGAATCACGCGTAACGATAGAACTGAGCTTACACTGTTGTTGAAAGAGACACAAGAGGCAGGTGGAAGACCTGCACCTGATGCTTGTTTGACTCTCCCCTACTTGGGTTGTGCTCTGGGCTTATAAACGCTTTAGGCATTTTGCCCAGTTCGTTCCATTTCGCCAGGGTGTTGAGGTGCTTCAAAAAAACACAGGTTGTAAATCGTTTGTTTTTTCCAAAACATTTCTGGTGGGCCTGTGTTGTTAGTTCATGGTTTTGGGTTTATGCTTGTTTCTGGCCAAGAAACAAGAACAAACCGAGTCAGCATGTCTTGTTTTGCGCCTAAGATTCATACTTTGGCGTTTTCTCGCCCAAATGCAAGTTGATCCGCGTGCCTATAACCTGGGTGCAACTGAATCGGAACAAAAACACGGGTGCAGAGTTTCTCAAGCGGGCAAGGCAAATTCGTGCGCAGTGGTTGGATATCATGTATACAGAAGAGAAGGCATTTGGCAACATGGATACGAAAGATAGGCTACGATTTCCATGCATAAATATCACTATACACATGATGCCAGGGTTGAGCCGCTCCCGGTTGCCTTGTGAAGGGGGCGATTAAACTGTTATTGTATTTCGCATAAGTTTCGTCAATTCGCAGTTAGCAAAAAAGGATCCGTCAGGTGCTTATAAAATAATTTTAACTTACCCGTTGACATTTTGACTTCAGTCTCTTCAATATGACTTCGGTCTGTTCGTTACTATTGGTTCAGAACCACTGCAGCTTGCGCTACGTGCTTGTAACGTGCGTGCAACTGGCAGAGGAAAAAAAATAAGGATGCAAAGTTTCCATCCAGTGGTTGAGCATCATGTGTATTCTGCTGGGAATGCCGTGGGCGGTGGGATCTGACCAACCAGTTGCAACGGCGGTGCACTTGCCTCCAACAAGGGCAACAAACTACACCAGCCAAAATGGCGGTTGAGGGAGGGTTTGGGCAAATGTTCCCACCAACATTCCCGATTGTCCATACATTCACGTGTCCCTCTCCCGTACAGGTGGTGCAATACATGAAGCTGGCAGACCCGTGTCCGGGTTCGTATATGGGGGAAAAGGATGAAAGTCCATAAGTGGGTCAGGAAGTCCGGATTGCGACGAGCAATGAAGTTGACAGT
This sequence comes from Closterium sp. NIES-65, assembly GCA_948144175.1. Classification (NCBI taxonomy): domain Eukaryota; kingdom Viridiplantae; phylum Streptophyta; class Zygnematophyceae; order Desmidiales; family Closteriaceae; genus Closterium; species Closterium sp. NIES-65. The sequence continues at coordinate 108,875 of CANXME010002237.1, read as the reverse complement.
AAGTGCCGAACAAACTCAAACATTGGCCTCCAGGTGTGGGATTTGTCAGCTCATGCTTTGAAATTTGCCGCACTGATGATCCGTGCGGCACGGTGATGCCCCACACCGTGAAAATGCCTATCCATTTTTTAGTGCTCTTCGTTTTTGGGTAAATTCTCATCCAGCTGCAAACAGTCCACGTTCTGCAGAATCGTCACGACTGTACACGGGTGCGACGCACGACTTCTTGAACAGCTGATTCTCATTTTCCTAACGTTATCTTGTCAAGAGAACGAAGTGATTCAGCACACGTGCTCTAACACGAGAAAATGTTTGGACCAGTTACAGGTGGTAAATTTGACGAGTGCATGGCCGATATCTCTCGTTCAGCAGTCGCATCGCATCTAGTAAATTTCAACTACCACATGACTAAACGCTAAGTTCAATTACAAATGCTGTGTTGCAAGGAAGTCTCGATTTCGTAATCAACTTTTCCAAGACTCAATACTATTGGTCATTTAGTGTAGACCGACCTTCGCTTTGTGAGCCATGCCGTGACTTGTGAGTCGTGGGACCCAGGGCATGTGACTGGTCGGGAGGAAGGCGTCGGTCCCAGTTTCACTACTGTAGCCAGCCCCTTCGGGCATGGAAGGATGGTGAACTGTACAAGGGTGCGAGGAACATGACCATTTTCCCTCCATTCAGGCTCGTAGAACTGTACAAGAGTACTACCGACCACAACCGGAATTGAACAGTTGTTTAGGGCAGGGCAGAAACAACTGAAATCCCTATGGGACATGGACGAATTTCGAGATGGATCAAACCTGGAATGATACGGCCCTCCCCAAATCGCTTCTGATTCCGACCGGGTAGGTTTTCCTGCCTCATCCCATAAATATCCCAGATCCCTGTGCCTGGCACAGATGAGCTGGCGACATTTGCACTGCCTGCCCGCTGCTGAAAAGCCCCCAAGAAGTTGCAGAGTAGCTTTGAAGGGTCACCTTGTAGAGCTTGATCTTATTAAGTACCTTGATTAACAGGGTGCGCATAATAATTCAATGAGACTCTTATTGTGGAAGGCAGTTGAAACGATGAAAGTGGCGGGAACTTATAAGGGTGATTATCCGATACTCGCATTCAAGGTTTAGCGGCTTTACTTGACCAATGTGATAGTATGGACAGTTCACCGCTGCTCTGCTCACCGTTCACGCACGACAAAAATTTCAACTCATGATAGTTTTGCTGGTTGGACCATTTGGAGCCTGTTGGAATACCGTATTCCCCCGGATATAAGACCCTAGGGTCTTTTGCTAAATCCCTAGAAAAAATGGGAAGGGGTGGGGGGGGGGGGGGTCTTAACAAAGGGAAAAATAAATGTAATACGTGTCAGAACATTATAGCTTATGCATATTGAGTATGCTATAGTGGGGTAGCCCATAAGGGGTACAACCCAATTAGGGTTAGTACTTGTACCCAACTCTTTCATAGTTGATTCATTCTCGTTGATTCTCACATGATATCAGAGCACATATGCTCCTGGCCTGTGGGCCCCACTACTGCTTCCGCTGCTACTCGATCTGTCGCACGCCCCGTGACGTGCGACCTGGCGCGCGGCGATTTTCTCTCTGGCGCGCGCCCCAAGGCGCGCGGCCCCGTTCCTTCTAGGCGCGCCGCTCCCCGCTACCCCGTCGCGGCCCCATCTCGTCGCGCCGCCCTAGCGGCCGCGTCGCGCCGCCCTCGCGGCCCCGATCCGCCGCCCTAGCGGCCCCGTCACCTACCCCTGCGGCCCCGGCGCCGCCCATCCCGGCCCCGGCTCCGCCCTTACTGGCCCCGGCGCCACCTCGGCCGGCCCCGTCGCCTACCCCGGCGACCCCGACGCCGCCCTTCCCGTCCCGGCCCCGCCTCTGCTGGCCCCGTCGCCTGCCCCTGCGGCCCCGACTCTGCCCTTCCTGGCCCCGGCGCCACCTCGGCTGGCCCCGTCGCCTATCCCGGCGACCCCGACGCCGCCCTTCCCGACCCGGCCCCACCTCTGCTGGCCCCGTCGCCTACCCCTTCGGCCCCGGCGCTGCCCTTCCCGGCCCCGGCGCCACCTCTGCTGGCCCCGACGCCGCCCTTACCGGCCCCGACGCCGCCTCTACTGGCCCCGTCGCCTACCTCTGCGGCCCCGGCGCCGCCCTTCCCGGCCCCGGCGCCGCCACTGCTGGCCCCGTCACCTACCCTGCGGCCCCGGCGCCACCTCTGCTGGCCCCGTCGCCGCTCCACCCGGCCCCGCCGCAGTCCCCAAGCGGCCCCGCTGTCACCACCGAGCCGCCGGCGCCGCCGAACTGCTACCGAGCCGCCCGAGCCACCCGACCCGCAGCGCCACCTGAGCCGCCCGAGCCGCCGGGTCGCCGAGCCGCCGAGCTACAGTTGCTGCCGAGCCGCCGTACCGCCGAGCCGCCCGAGCCGCCCGAGCCGCCGAGTCGCCGAGCCGCAGTTGTCGCCGAGCCGCCCGAGTCGCCCGAGCCGCCGAGCCGCAGTTGCTGCCGAGCTGCCGTGCCGCCGAGCCGCCCGAGCCGCCCGCACCGCCGAGTCGCCGAGCCTGCTCTTCCCACCACTGGTGAGCCCCTGCCCTGCTAGCGCGCTGCCCGCTGCCTGCTTGCCTGCCTGCCTGCCTTTCAGCCTACCTGGCTGCCTGCCTTACTGCTGCGGAGCCAGATGCAGCCCCAGCGACGTCCACGTGAGTCCCTCACGCCCCAGCAGCTGCGTGAGTGGTACGCTGGTTGGGGTTGTAGGGGTGGCGGCGCTGCTACTGCTACCACTACTGCTGCTACTACTACTGGCGGCGGCCAGATGCAGCTCCAGCGACGCCCACGCGCGTCTCTCACGCCCCAGCAGCTTCGTGAGTGGTACGCTCAGAGTGGAGGGTCTCTCAGTTCTGTTCGCTGCTCTTACGTGATTCGCACTGGTGCTCGGACTGGTCAGCCTTGTGGGACACCTAGTCACACGCAGTCCCACTGCTTCGCCCGTCTGAGCGACGCCTGGCGTACCGAGTTTGGCAACGAGGCTGAGCTCCCCGACTGGGTGGAGTTGATTAGGCAGAGGGTAGATATATTTGCTCTTGACTATGATGCTATTCTCACTGCCATGTATGCATTGCCTACTAGTGCTGACCGTGCCGGTCACCTGTGCGTACCGCTTGACCCGGGTATAGAGCCTGCTGCTCTAGCTGCTGGTGAGGCTGCTGCTCTGGGTGCTAGTGAGTCTCCTGCTCCAGGTACAGGTGCGGCTGCTGCTCTAGGTGCTAGTGAGTCTGCTTCCTCAGGTGCGGGTGAGTCTGCTCTCTCAGGTACCGCGTCGGCTCCGGCCTCTCACACCTTCACTCTTGACTCGGGGGCTTCCCGCTCCTTCTTTTGAGACCGCACCACACTCACGCTACTTGGTCGGCCAGTTGCAGTCTCTCTGGCAGACCCCTCTGGGGGTCCTGTCCTTGCTCACTTCTCCACTGTCCTCCCGTGTCCGGCGACCCCCTCTGGCACCCTGTCTGGTCTCTACCTCCCCTCGTTCTCTACGAACTTGGTGAGTGGTGCTGACCTACAGGATGCGGGGGTTCACCAGTTCACTCCTGCGAGTCAGCGGGTGACCCACTGCACGGACGCTCGGACAGGCCGACACCTGGCCACGTTTACACGTCGGCCGGGGTCGAGCCTGTACACGCTGACCACTGCGTCTCCTCCAGTCACTGCGTCTAGTCAGGTAGCTGCGACGGGTCAGGTGTTTGCTGCAGCGTCCAGGTTTGGTCTTGAGTCTGCCCCCTGCTCGTGTCGTCTCTTGTCTCACGAGACTCTCCTCTGGCACCACCGCCTTGGTCACCCCTCCCTGCTTCGTCTCCGAAGCATGGCCTCCCGTGTCCTTGTCTCTGGTCTTCCCCGGTCCCTCCATCCCCTTCCTCCGGGGCCTGGCCCTACCTACGTTCCCTGTGTCGAGGGGCAGCAGCGGGCTGCCCCTCACTCCTCTCAGTTTCCTCCGACAAAGGCCCCGCTGCAGACGCTTCACATGGACGTGTGGGGCCCCGCCCGCGTCTGTGGACAGGGTCACAAGCGCTACTTCCTGCTGGTGGTTGACGACTACTCGCGTTACACCACAGTCTTCCCCTTGCGCAGCAAGGGTGATGTCACTGAGGTGTTGATCGACTGGATCCACGCAGCTCGTCTCCAGCTCAGGCAGAGCTTCGGCTCGGACTTTCCTGTTCTGCGCCTGCACTCTGACAAGGGAGGAGAGTTCTCCTCTGCCCTCCTGCGAGCCTACTGTCGTGCACGAGGCATCCGCCAGACCTTCACAGCAAAATGGGATTGCTGAGCGCCGCATTGGCATGGTCATGGACGTCGCCCGTACGTCCATGATGCATGCGGCTGCCCCCCATTTTCTGTGGCCGTTTGCTGTCCGGTACGCGGCGCATCAGATCAACCTTAAGCCCCGGGTCTCCATGCCGGAGACCTCCCCAGCTTTGTTGTGGACGGGGAAGGTTGGCGATGCGTCTGCGTTCCGTGTCTGGGGATCTCGGGCGTTTGTCCGCAACTTGTCTGCGGACAAGCTGTCCCCTCGTGCTGCTCCCTGCGTCTTCCTGGGTTTCCCCCCTGACGCGCCAGGGTGGCAGTTCTACCACCCCACCTCCCGTCGTGTTCTGTCCTCCCAGGACGTCACGTTCGACGAGTCGGTCCCCTACTACCGTCTCTTCCCCTACCGCACTCCATCCCTCCCCCCGCCACCGCTCTTCCTTGTGCCAGGTCCCCCCCCGGTAGACCCCCTCCCCCCTCAGGGTCCTGCCCCTTCAGGTGTGTCCCAGGTAGACGCTGTTGAGCCTGTCGAGGTCGCTGGTGACTCTGCTGCTGCTGAGGGTGCTGAGACTGGGGGTGCTGAGCCTAGGGGTGCTGAGCCTGGGGGTGCTGAGCCTGGGGGTGCTGACCCTGGGGGTGCTGAGCCTGGGGGTGCTGAGCCTGGGAGTGCTGAGCCTGGGGGTGCTGAGCCTGGGAGTGCTGAGCCTGGGGGTGCTGAGCCTAGGGGTGCTACGCCTGGTGGTGCTGAGCCTGGAGGTGCTGAGCCTGAGGGAGCTGGGCGTGCTCGTGTGGCGTCTGGCGGTGCTATGCCTGGCGGTTCTTCGGGTGCCTCGTCTCGCCGGGAGCCACTCTCTCCACAAGAGCTGCGTGAGTGGTTTGCCCGGCGCTGGAGGCGAGCTGCTGGAGCTGGAGGTGCTGCGAGTACTGGAGGTTCTGCTGCTGCTGAGGGTGCTGGTGCCGCGGGTCCCGGAGGTGCTCGTACTGGGAGTACTGGAGCTGCTGGGCCTGCGGGTACTTCAGGAGTTGGAGCTGCTGCGGGTGTTGGCGCGGAGGCTACTGCTGTCGGTCCTGGAGGCGGTCCTGCTGGGGGTGCTACTGGTGCTGCTGGAGGTATTGGAGCTGGAGGTGCTGCTGGTGCTGGTGCTGCCGCTTGGGGTACTGGTGCTGTCCGTGCTGTGTGTGGAGTCGCCGCGCGGCCTCGGCCGTACTTCGTTCCGCTCCTTCAGCAGGTTCTTGGTCTCCCGCCTTCTACTGGTCCTCCTCCTCCCTTCGAGTGTCCACAGCCTGTCCCGTCACAGTTACAGTTACAGCCGTCCTCCCCACTGCCTGCTCCGTCTCCCTACACTGGTCCTACAGGAGGTCTTCTTGAGCGTCGTGAGCCTGCGTCTCGTCCTGCGTCGCCTGTCCGTGCTGCTCGCACTAGTGGTCGCGGTTTGCGTCAGCGTCCTCCTCCTGTCCCTGGCACGCACCGGATGTCTCTGCGTCCGTCCACTTCTCCTCTGCGTGCCCCTTTGCCTTCTCCTCCTGAGTCTTCTCCTCCTGCTCTTGCCGACCCGGTGTCGGACTCTCTTCGTGCTGCCAGTCCTACTCTCACGCGTCTCCTTGCTACTGTTGTCACTGACCCTTCCTTTGAGTCCACTGCTGCATCTGCCCTAGTTGCTGAGCTCATCGACTTTGCTGCTCGCTGTCGCCTAGACTACGCCGCCAGTCTTGTTGCTGAGTCTGAGTCTGTCTGTCCTCCGTCCGTCGGGGGTGAGTGTGCCCTTGGCACGGACGTCCTTGAGGACAGGCAGGAGGAGTTCCAGTGTCTGGCTGCTGCTTCACCTCATCTCGTGTCCGTACTGCTTACCCCTGAGGGAGACCCGGATGCACTTGACATCCCTACTCCGCGCTCTTACGCGGAGGCGATAGAGGGTCCCTACTCCTCTCAGTGGCAGGCAGCTATGGACGCAGAGATGGCTTCCTGGAAGTCCACAGGCACCTACGTTGACGCTGTTCCCCCTCCTGGGGCGAACATCGTCAGTGGCATGTGGATTTTCAGGGTGAAGCGGCCGCCGGGTTCTCCGCCTGTCTTAAAGGCGCGTTACGTGGCTCGTGGCTTCAGTCAGCGGCAGGGAGTTGACTACTTTCAGACCTTCTCTCCCACCCCGAAGATGACCACTCTTCGGGTACTGCTGCATGTAGCTGCTCACCGTGACTACGAGCTACACTCTCTTGACTTCAGCACTGCTTTCCTGCAGGGCAGCCTGCACGAGGAGATCTGGCTGCGCCGCCCACCTGGCTTCACTGAGACTTTTCCTCCTGGCACCCAGTGGAGCCTCCGGCGGCCAGTCTACGGTCTCCGCCAGGCACCGCGTGAGTGGCACGACACACTGAGGACTACACTTGCGGCTCTTGGGTTTGCTCCTTCTACTGCCGACCCGTCGCTGTTTCTGCGCACCGACACTTCTCTGTCGCCGTTCTACATCCTCGTGTACGTCGACGACTTGGTCTTTGCCACAGCTGACACTGCTGGACTCGCCCACGTGAAGTCCGAGCTGCAGAAGAGACACACGTGCACAGACCTGGGTGAACTGCGCAGCTACCTTGGCTTGCAGATCACTCGGGACAGAGCACGCCGCACCATTACACTGACTCAGTCACACATGGTGCAGCAGGTCCTTCAGCGCTTCGGCTTCACGTACTCCTCGCCTCAGGCCACTCCTCTGCCTACTCGCCACTCGCTCTCAGCTCTGCCTTCGGATGAGTCCGTAGAGTCGAGTGGCCCGTACCCAGAGCTTGTTGGCTGCCTCATGTACCTGATGACCTGCACACGACCTGACCTCGCATACCCTCTTAGCATTCTTGCACGCTATGTTGCTCCTGGGAGACACAGACCGGAGCACATGGCTGCAGCGAAGAGGGTGTTGCGCTACTTGTGCAGTACGTCGGGCATGGGGCTTGTGCTTGGAGGGCAGAGTCCAGTGGTCCTCACTGGGCACGCAGACGCTTCTTGGGCTGACGACCAGGCTACACAGCGGTCGTCACAGGGTTACACCTTCAGCCTTGGTTCCGGCTCTGTTTCGTGGCGGTCTACCCGCTCGTCTTCTGTTCTCGGCTCTAGCTGTGAGGCTGAGATCTACGAGGGGGCCATGGCTGCACAGGAGCTACGCTGGCTCACCTACCTGCTGACTGACCTAGGAGAGCCGCCTCGTTCTCCTCCAGTTCTGTACCATGCTGGCCTTGTGTCGAGAGCAGCGATTGGAGCACAGAAGGAAGCATATTGCTCTCCGCTACTTTCTTGCTCGTGAGCTGCAGCAGCGTGGTCAGCTGCGTCTTGCGTACGTGGCCTCTGAGGCCAACACTGCTGATATCTTCACCAAGGCACTTGCGCCTTGTGACCATCAGCGCTTCTGTACTCAGCTGGGCCTTGTGCCCACCTTGCCTCACTTGCTCACCTCTTGACCTTGCTTGTACTGTTACATATATATATATACACCTGCTCTTGCTTGTCTAGCCTGTTATATATATGTACTCCTGCATGTGAACTGGCCTTGTGGCCTTGACCTTGTGCTCGGAATGTGTGGTGACTTTGTGATCCACCCCGAGCTTGCTTTGCTTTGCTTTGCTTGACTGGTCTTGTGACCCCTTGTTCTCCCCCACTTTGCCTATGGGGGTGTGTCAAACTCATATGCTATAGTCTGTGTAGGCTGTAGTGGGGTAGACAATATGGGGTACAACACTTTTAGGTTTTCCTACTTGTACCCACCTGCTTGCTTATTCATTCATTTTTCCTTCAGTACCGCCCAGCAGCTCCAGTAGTACCTCCAGCAGGACTAACGCCAGCAGCCCCAGCAGCACCCCCAGTCCCAACAGCTCCAGTACCGCCAGTACGAGCACCTCCAGGACCAGGAGTAACAGGAGTACCTCCAGCTCCAGCAGCACGGCTCCAGCGCCGGGCAAACCACTCGCGCAACTCCTGCGGAGAGAGTAGCTCCTGCCTCGACGAAGCACCGCCAGAGGCCACACGAGCAGACCCAGCACCCCCAGGCTCCGCACCCCCAGGCTCCAAACCCCCAGGCTCAGCACCCCCAGACTCAGCACCCCCAGGCTCAGCACCCCTAGACTCAGCACCCCCAGGCTCCGCACCCCCAGGCTCAGCACCCCCAGACCCGGCACCCGCAGGCTCAGCGCCCCTAGCAGCACCAGAGTCAACAGCTACCTCGACAGGGTCGACTGCATCTACCTGGGACACACCTGACGGGGCAGGACCCTGAGGGGGGAGAGGGTCTACCGGGGGAGGACCTGGCGCTAGGAAGAGCAGCGGCGGGGGGAGCGGCACAGAGCGGTAGGGGAAGAGACGGTAGTAAGGCACCGACTCTTCAAAGGTGACGTCCTGGGAGGACAGAACACGGCGCGAGGTGGGGTGGTAAAACTGCCAACCAGGCGCGTCAGGGGGGAAGCCAAGGAAGACGCAGGGAACAGCACGAGGGGACAGCTTGTCCGCAGACAAGTCGCGGACAAACGCCTGAGATCCCCAGACCCGAAACGCAGACGCATCGCCAACCTTCCCCGTCCACCTCAAGGTGGGGGAGGTCTCTGGCAAGGAGACCCAGGGCTAAAGGTTGAGCTGATGCGCTGCGTACTGAACCGCAAATGGCCACAGAAAATGGGGAGCAGCCGCATAGATCATGGACGTACGAGCGACGTCCATGACCATGCCAATGCGGCGCTCAGCAATCCCATTTTGCTGTGGAGAGGCCGGAAGCGTGAAGGTCTGGCGGATGCCCTGTGCACGACAGAAGGCTCCCAGACGGGCAGAGGAAAACTCCCCTCCTCTGTCAGAGTGCAGACGCAGAACAGGAAAGTCCGAGCCGAAACTCTCTCTGAGCTGGAGACGAGCCGCGCGGATCCAGTCGATCAACACCTCAGTGACGTCACCCTTGCTGCGCAAGGGGAACACCGTGGTGTAACGCGAGTAGTCGTCAACCACCAACAGGAAGTAACGCTCGTGACCCTGGCCATGGACGCGGGCGGGGCCCCACACGTCCATGTGAAGAGTCTGCAGGGGAGCCTCTGTCGGAGGAAACTCGGAGGAGTGAGGGGCGGCGCGCTGCCGCCCCTCGATGCAGGGAACGCAGGTAGGGGCAGGCCCCGGAGGGAGGGGAGGGAGGGACCGGGGGAGACCAGAGACAAGGACACGGGAGGCCATGCCTCGGAGACGAGGCAGGGAGGGGTGACCAAGGCGGTGGTGCCAAAGGAGAGTCTGGTGGGACAGGAGACGACACGAGCAGGGAGCAGACTCAGGACCAGACCTGGACGCTGCAGCAAACGCCTGATTCGACGCAGCTACCTGACCAGACGCAGCAACCGAAGGAGACTCGGTAGTCAGTGTGTACAGGCTTGACCCCGGCCGACGGGTAAACCTAGCCAAGTATCGGCCCGTCCGAGCACACGTACAGTGGGTCACCCGCTGACTCGCAGGAGTGAACTGGTCAACCCCCCGATCCTGTAGATCAGCACCACTCACCAAGTTTGTAGAGAACGAGGGGAGGTAGAGACCTGACAGGGTGCCAGAGGGAGGTGTCGGACACCGTAAGACAGTGGAGAAGCTAGCAAGGACAGGATCCCCAGAGGGGTCCGCCAGGGAGACCGTAACCGGCCGACTAAGCGGCGTAAGCGTGGTGCGGTCTTGAAAGAAGGAGCGGGAAGCACCCGAGTCAAGGGTGAAGGTGTGTAAGGCCTGAGCCGACGTGGTACCTGAGAGAGCAGACTCACCAGAACCTGGGCCAGCAGACGCACTAGCACCTAGAGCAGCAGCCTCACCAGCACCTAGAGCAGCAACCTCAATGCCCGGGTCAGGCGGAACACACAGGTAACAGTCACCCTCATCACTAGTAGGCAATGCATACATGGCAGTGAGGATAGCATCATAGTCAAGAGTATAGACATCTACCCGCAGCCTAAGTAGCTCCACCCAGTCGGGGAGCTCAGCCGCGTCGCCAAACTCCGTACGCCAGGCGTCGCTCAGACGGGCAAAGCAGCGGGACTCTGCGTGACCAAACGTCCCGCAAGGCTGACCAGTCCGAGCACCAGTGCGAATGACGTACGGACAGCGAGCAGTACCCCGTGACCCGTCACGCTGAGCGTACCACTCACGAAGCTGCTGGGGCGAAAGGACCGCGCACTGACGACGCTGCAGCTGCACCTGGCCACTACAAGCAGCTGCCAAACTACTCACTCCAGGACGACTCCCACTACGGCCACCCCTATAACCCCAACTAGCGTACCACTCACGAAGCTGTTGGGGGGTGAGGGACTCACGCGGACGACGCTGAAGCTGCATCTGGCCACGCCAGGAGCAGCAGTAGCAGTAGAAAGAGCAGTAGCAGCAAGAGCAGCAGTAACAGCAGTACGGGCAGGGCAGTGCTCACCAGTGGCGAGAAGAGCAGGCGTACGACGGCGGCAACGGCGAGGCCGCTACCACTGTAGGGCGAGGGCTTTGCGGCAGCTGCAGGGGCGCCTGCTCCAGGGGCGGCAGTTGTAGGGGCTGCTGCTCCAGGGGCGGCTGCTCCAGGGGCCGCTGCTACAGGGGCGGCTGCTGCAGGGGCGGCTGCTACAGGGGCGGCTGCTCCAGGGGCGGCTGCTGCAGGGGCGGCTGCTGCAGGGGCGGCTGCTGCAGTGGCGGCTGCTCCAGGGGCGGCTGCTGCAGGGGTGGCTGCTCCAAGGGCGGCTGCTGCAGGGGCAACTGCTGCAGGGGCGGCTGCTGCAGGGGCGGCTGCTCCAGGGGCGGCTACTGCAGGGGTGGCTGCTCCAGGGGCGGCTGCTGCAGTGGCGGCTGCTCCTGGGGCGGCTGCGTCAGGGGCGGCTGCTCCAGGGGCGGCTGCTGCAAGGGAGGCTGCTCCAGGGGCGGCTGCTGCAGTGGCGGCTGCTCCAGGGGCGGCTGCTGCAGGGGCGGCTGCTCCAGGGGCGGCTGCTGCAGGGGCGGCTGCTCCAGGGGCGGCTGCTGCAGGGGTGGCTGCTCCAGGGGCGGCTGGTGCAGTGGCGGCTGCTCCAGGGGCGGCTGCTGCAGGGGCGGCTGCTCCAGGGGCGACTGCTTCAGGGGCGGCTGCTCCAGGGGTGGCTGCTGCAGGGGAGGCTGCTCCAGGGGTGGCTGCTGCAGGGGTGGCTGCTCCAGGGGCGGCTGCTGCAGTGGCGGTTGCTCCTGGGGCGGCTGCTTCAGGGGCGACTGCTCCAGGGGCGGCTGCTGCAGGGGAGGCTGCCCCAGGGGCGGCTGCTGCAGTGGCGGCTGCTCCAGGGGTGGCTGCTGCAGGGGCGGCTGCTCCAGGGACGGCTGCTGCAGTGGCGGCTGCTCCAGGGGCGGCTGCTGCAGTGGCGGCTGCTCCAGGGGCGGCTGCTCCAGGGGCGGCTGCTGCAGTGGCGGCTGCTCCAGGGGCGGCTGCTGCAGGGGCGGCTGCTCCAGGGGCGGCTGCTGCAGTGGCGGCTGCTCGAGGGGCGGCTGCTGCAGGGGCGGCTGCTCCAGGGGCGGCTGCTATAGGGGCGGCTACTCCAGGGGCGGCTGCTGCAGGGGTGGCTGCTCCAGGGGCGGCTGCTGCAGTGGCGGCTGCACCAGGGGCGGGTTAGGGCAGGACGCCGCGGCGGGCAGGGGAGACGCCACGCGGGTCCCGCAGGGGTGTCGCGACGCACAGGAGCCGCACCTCGCGGGTCCCGCAGGGGCGACGCGACGAGGCGGGGGCGACGCGGCGGGGCCGTGACTGGCGACGGGGCGAGGTCGCGAAGGGGCCGCGAAGGGAGCCGTGAGGGGGGGGGCGCGAAGGGGCCGCAAAGGGGCTGCGAGGGGGGCCGCGAGGGGGCCGTGAAGGGGCCGCGAAGGGAGCCATGAGGGGGGGCCACGAGGGGAGCCTTGAAGGGGCCGCGAAGGGGCTGCGAAGGGGCCACGAAGGGGCCGCGAGGGGGCCGCGAGGGGGGGCCGCGAAGGGGCCGCGAGGGGGGCCGTGAAGGGGCCGCGAAGGGGCCGTGAAGGGGCCACGAAGGGGCCGCGAAGGGAGGCCGCGAAGGGGCCGCGAGGGGGCCGTGAAGGGGCCGCGAAGGGGCCGTGAAGGGGCCGTGAAGGGGCTGTGAAGGTGCCGCGAAGGGGCCGTGAAGGGGCCGCGAAGGGGCCGCGAAGGGAGGCCGCGAAGGGGCCACGAGGGGCCTGAAGGGGCCGCGAAGGGCCGTGAGAGGGGCCGTGAGAGGCCGTGAGAGGGGCCGCTACGGGGCCGTAGGGGAGCGCGACGGGCCACTAAGGGCAGGGGACGCGACGGGAGGGTAGGCACACGGGGCGCGACTCGGGCAGGGGCGAAGCGCGCTCCAGGCAGAACGATATTCAGTGGGCCCTAGGAAACGTTCCCACCAGGGAACGTGCTCTATACCATGTGAAAGAACGAGGAAAAATGAATGAACTAGCAAGCAGGTGGGTACAAGTAGGAAAACCTAAAAATGTTGTACCCCATATTGTCTACCCCACTACAGCCTACACAGACTATAACATATGAGTTTGACAAAGGTCACTAGAGAGACTTCACTGTTCTCTCTCCATATACTTGGCAGCTTTATCCTATCCACTACGATCCTTCAGTTATAACATCATGGTATGAGAGCTAGAGTGGATTATAAGGCCTGCTAAGTTATTGTTTCGCTAGAACAACCTTCATATAAATTATTCATTACAAACTCTGCACTACTATGGCTCCAGAAGGGAAAGCCATTGCAGATTCTCCAGGCCCACCACCAGCAACACCCACTGCACCATCAGCAGTGACCTCCGTCAGCGTCGCTCTCGTTGAGCAGCTGGTCGCCCGCATCAACGCTCTTGAAAGCCATCAAGCAATGAGCGTTGACGGCTCAAGCTATGCACGTGGAGTTACTGGACTCCCTCTCCCAGGAGAAGACCGCCGAGTCAACTCCGAGAGATCCTTCACGTTTGACAACCGTCAAGCTTCAGCTCCCTCGCAAAACAGTCAACAACGCGCACATTCAGACACGATTGCAACAATGCAAACAAAATTCGCTATGACTTCAAAGCTGAAGACATCAGTTCCTTTGGAGCTTCGAGTTTGAGCTCCTCGCGACAACTGCGCAGATCTGGATGTACTACGGCGGGAGCTTACTGTTTCCAACGGAAGGCACCATTCAGGAGAAGTAACTTACGAGTTCTTCGGCGGAGCAACAGAATTACCAGAACCTACCGAGGAGCTGCTGCCGCCAGAACAAGGTCCCAGGAGATTGAAGTCATCGGGGCCGAGTACAGTTACTTTCGCAATCCCATGACGGGACTTCTAGTCTGCGACTGGCCCAATCAGTGCCTGCTTATCACATGCGACCAAGTCGACGCTGGCGATACCGACGACATCATTGAAATTCCACACGCACTCCTGGAACGGAAGTCAATTCAAGCCTTTGCCGCCGAGACTGACGACGCCGCCGATACAGGACCTGGAAGGGAGCAAAATGACGCAGCAGCAAGAAACAAATATTATCCGAAGGCGGTCGGCTACCGTGCGGAACCCGAAACCTGGCATCAACGGCTCGATCACCCTTCTCACATAACACTCAAGAATTCCCTGCGGGCTGGCATCTTCGACGACGGGGCACAACTCCTTCCTCGCGGAGGCTCCCTTACCGCACTCTCGCAAGATCCGCCATGCACAGTGTGCCCCGCTGCGTCACTCGCGCACACGCCCTTTCCCGACTTACCGCCCGGTTATGAACGCTACTGTCAAACATTATATATGTGTTATTACTGTGTAGGCTATAGTGGGTTAGCCTTTAAGGGGTACACAGCTCTAGGGTTTCATACTTGTACTCCAATGTTTCATATTTCAATCACTTCTTGTTTCTGACATGGTATTAAGAGCTTAGATTCTAGACCTAAGGGCCCACCGTTCCGCAAGAGGTGCCCTCGTGCGCCCCTTTTTTTTAGCGCCCTCGTGCGCCTCTCCCCTAGTGCGCCCTCGTGCGCTCTCCTCTCACCCTGCCCGTGTGCAGCCCGCTAGCAGCCCGAGCGCAGCCCCGCCGTTTAAGCGTGTAGGAAAACCGCCGCCTAGGGCGGCCTGATTTTTTCTCGCGAGCCCCAGCAGGCCGTCGCCCGTAGGCCCCGCTCGCCCCTAGGCCGACGCGCGACCCACAGCCGCCCGCCCGCAGGTCGCAGCCAGCGCGCCGCGGGGATCGCGCGTTGGCTGCTGCAACTCGCGCTTAGCCGCCGCTAGAACGCAGCCGCGGCTCGCGCCAGCTGCACCCTAGGCGCCGCCACGCACCGAGCCTAGGCCCGAGCCGCGTCGCCCGAGTCGCGCCGCCCGAGTCGCCCCGCCCTGACCGAGCCGCGCCGCCCTGACCGAGCCGCGCCGCCCTACCTGCTGCAACTGCTCTTCTTGCTTCTACTGCTACTGCTACTGCTGCTACTGCTACTACTGCGAGTGCTACTGCCACTATGGCCAGTCCCACTGTTCTCACCTTTGACGCCGAGGGCCGCCCGATTAATTTCGATGTCTGGCTTGATGATCTTCACCTGTACCTCCATATCACTGCCAAGGACGATGTTTCCCTCTATGACCACACGTCCGGCGCTACTCCCGCACCTGCTGCTACTGCTGACAGTACTACTCTCTCACAGTGGCAGACTCGTGACGCCCATGCTCGCCTAGCCGTTCGCAGCCACCTGCCGTTAGATGAGCGCGAGCACTTCGGCCAGCATAAGACTGCTAAGGAGCTGTATGACGTTGTAGTTGCCCGCTACTCCTCCCCTGCCACTGCTGCAATAGGCCGTCTCTCACTGCCCTACCTCTTCCCCGATCTGTCTGCCTTTGCTACTGTAGCTGACCTCATCACTCACCTCCGTACTAGTGATCTCCGCTACCGTGCCGCACTCCCCCCCGATTTCCTCGCCAAGAACCCCCCCCCCCCCCCCCCCCCCCCCCCCCCCCCCCCGATGTACCTCACACTGTACCACCTTGTCACCCGCCTCCCTGACTCCCTTTGCACAGTCAGGGACCAGTTTCTTGCCCTCTCCCCCACTGACCTCACCGTCGACCTCCTCGAGAAGGAACTCCTAGCAGCTGAGAAGAGCATTGTAGCTGTAGGTGCCTCTCGTGGTGACCCCCGCACCCCCTTCTTTGAGGGGTGCTCCCCCTCCCCCCTCCTCCCCTCCATTGCATCTGCTGCTGCTGTCGACTACCTCGGAGCTGAGGGGGTCGGGGCCGCGTCTGCTCCTGGTGGGAGGCGCAAGGGCGGCAGGGGCAAGGGGGGCAGGGGTGGTGGAGGTGGAGGCGGGGGCGGCGGCGGTGGAGGGGGTGGGGGGGGCGGGGGTGGTGGCGGAGGTGGAAGTGGCGCGGGTGGTGGGGGGGTCAGTGGCGGCACAGGGGGTAGTGGCGGCGGCGGTGGTGGGGGTGGTGGGGGCGGTGGTGGCAGTGGTGGCGGCGGTGGAGCGGGTGGCGGGCGCGGTGGAGCGGTGCAGCGTGGGGGGTTCGGCGGTGGCCAGAGACAGCAGCAGCAGCGTCCCGGCGAGACTCCCTCGCCCCAGCAGCTCCGTGAGTGGTACTCTCAGCGTGGGGGGTCTGGGGGTGGAGGTACCTGCCCGTACGTCATCCGCACAGGTGACCGCACTGGCCAGACTTGTGGGAAGTTTCACACGGCGCAGCGCTGTTTCTTTCGCCTCGACGACGCCTGGCGCGAGCAGTTCCCTGACGCCTCTGAGCTGCCCCGCTGGGCTGATCTGCTTAGGAAGGGGATTGATATCTTTGCTCTTGATTATGATGCTATCCTTGCTGCTATGTATGCATTGACTATTAGTGTTGAGGGTGACTGTTACCTGAGTGTACCGCCCGACCCAGGTATTGGGACCAGTGAGGCTGCAGCTCTAGGTGCTAGCGCGTCTGCTGCTCCAGGTCCTGGTGAGGCTGCTGCCCTAGGTGCTAATGCGTCTGCGTCTGCTGGTACCGCACCTACTGAGGCACTGCACACCTTCACACTGGACTCAGGTGCTTCCCGCTGTTTCTTTCGCGACCGCACTGCCCTAGAGCAGCTCCCTAGACCGGTTGCTGTCTCCCTGGCTGACCCCTCTGGGGGTCCGGTCCTTGAGACCTCCACCACTGCCCTCCCTTGTCCTGCTGTCCCGTCTGGCACGCTGTCGGGCCTCTACCTCCCCTCGTTCTCTACGAACTTGGTGGCGGGTTCCGCGCTCCAGGACGCGGGTGTTCACCAGTTCACCCCGGCCTACGAGCGTGTGACGCACTGCACGTGTGCCCGGACGGGTCGTCACCTGGCTACCTTCACTCGGCAGCCGGGGTCGGACTTGTACACACTGACCACTGGGTCCCCTCAGGTAGCTTCGTCTGCGTCTGCGTCTGGTCAGCTGTCGGCCCCCTGCTCATGTCGCTCCCTGTCGCACATGACTGTCCTCTGGCACCACCGCCTTGGTCACCAGTTAGTGCAGCGCCTTCGCGGCATGCACTCCAGGTACCTTGTCTCTGGTCTTCCCAGAGTTCTCCCTCCCCTGCCACCCTCGCCTGCTCCTCCCTGTCTTCCCTGTGTCGAGGGGCGGCAGCTCGCCGCTCCTTACTCCTCCTCGTTCCCTCCCACAGAGGCTCCCCTGCAGACTCTCCACCTGGACGTGTGGGGCCCCACCCGCGTCCGGGGACAGGGCCACGAGCGGTACTTTCTGCTGGTCGTCGACGACTACACGCGCTACACCACGGTCTTCCCCTTGCGTACCAAGGGTGAGGTCCCTGATGTCTTGATCCCCTGGATCCGCGCTGCTCGTCTCCAGCTCCGCCAGCGGTTCCAGTCGGACTTTCCTGTCCTACGTCTGCACTCTGACAGAGGTGGCGAGTTTTCCTCTGACCTCTTGGCAGCCTACTGTGCGGAGCACGGCATCCGCCAGACGTTCACTCTCCCGGCCTCTCCGCAGCAGAATGGGGTTGCTGAGCGCCGCATTGGTCTTGTCATGGAGGTCGCTCGTACCTCCATGATCCATGCGGCTGCCCCCCATTTCCTGTGGCCGTTTGCAGTGCAGTACGCCGCGCATCAGCTCAACCTCTGGCCCCGTGTCTCTGTTCCGGAGACCTCGCCTACCCTGCGATGGACGGGGGAGGTTGGCGATGCGTCGGTGTTCCGGGTCTGGGGATGTCGAGCCTTTGTCCGCGATACGTCCGCGGACAAGCTCTACTCCCGTGCCGTTCCCTGTGTCTTCCTTGGCTTTGTCCCTGACGCGCCTAGCTGGCGGTTTTACCACCCCACCTCGCGCCGTGTCTTCACCTCTCAGGACGTCACCTTTGACGAGTCGGTACCCTTTTACCGTCTCTTCCCCTACCGCACTGCCCCGCTCCCCCCCCCCCCTCCGCTCTTCCTCACCCCCGGTGTCCCGTCGGTAGACCCCCTCCCTCCCCAGGGTGCTGCTCCCTCAGGTGTTTCCCAGGTAGACCTGGTCGAGCCTGTCGAGGTAGCTGTTGACTCTGGTCCTGCGCGAGGTACTGAGCGTGCTGAGCCTGGTGGTGCTGGGTCTGGGGGCACTGAGACTGGGGATGCTGAGTCTGGGGGTGCGGAGACTTTGGGTGCTGAGCCTGGAGGTGCTGCGACTGGGGGTGCGGAGCCTGGGGGTGCTGAGACTGGGGGTGCTGAGACTGGGGGTGCTGAGCCTGGTGGCGCTCCCTCTTCACAGCAGCTGCGTGAGTGGTACTCCTAGCGCTACAGCCTCCGTTGTGGGGCTACTGGAGCTGGGGGGTCTGCTGGAGTCGGGGCTGGTGGCCCCGTAGGTGTAGTGCCGCAGCCAGAGCCTCCCTCCCCTCAGTGGCTGCGTGAGTGGTACGCTCGGCGCTGCAGCCTCAGGAGTGGAGCTCCTGGTGTTGAGGTACCGCCAGCTGGAGGCCCTGCTGCTGGAGGTACTGCTGGTGCTGGTGCTGCTGGAGGTGCTGCTGGTGCTGCTAGAGGTCCTGGAGCGGCTGGAGGTGCTGCTGGTGCTGCTGGAGGTTCTGGAGCAGCTGGAAGTGCTGCCGGTGCTGCTGGAGGCTCTAGAGCTGCCGGAGGTGCTGCTGGTGCCGGTTCGGCTAGAGGTTCTGGTGCTGTCTCTGCTGCTTCTGGGGGCACTTCACGGCCGCGGCCGTACTTCGATCCGCTCCTTCAGCAGGTTCTTGGTCAGCCGCCTCCTCCTAGTCCTCCTCCCTCCTTAGAGTGTCCTCCGCCTGTCCAGTCGCAGTCCCAGCTCCCGCCTGCCTCGCCACTTCCTGGTCCTTCACCCTACACTGGTCCGACAGGCGGTCTTACAGAGCGTCGTGAGCCTGAATCTTGTCCTGTGTCGCCTGTGTCTCGTCCTGTGTCACCTGTTCGTGCTGCTCGCACTGGTCGCCGTGGTCAGCGTGAGCGTCCTCCACCTGTGCCTGGCACACACTTTATGACTCTGCGTCCTTCCACTGCTCCACAGCGTGTCCCTCTGCCGTCTCCTCCTGAGTCCTCTCTTCCAGTCCTTGCTGACCCGGAGTCTGACTCTCTTCGTGCTGCCAGTCCTACTGTCACGCGTCTCCTGGCCACTACTGTCACTGACCCTTCCTTTGAGTCCGCTGCTGCGTCTGCCCTAGTTGCAGAGCTTGTCGACTTTGCTGCTCGCTGTCGTCTAGACTACGCTGCGAGTCTTGTTGCTGAGTCTGAGTCTGTCTGTCCTCCGTCCGTCGGGGGTGAGTGTGCTCTAGGCACGGACGTCCTTGAGGACAGGCAGGAGGACCTTGAGTGTCTTGCAGCCGCTGCGCCTCATCTCGTTTCCATGCTGATTGCCCCTTAGGGAGACCCGGATGCTCCAGACATCCCGACCCCGCGCTCTTACGCTGAGGCGATCGCGGATGAGTACTCCTCTCAGTGGCAGTCAGCCATGGACGTAGAGATGGCATCCTGGAAGTCCACTGGCACTTACGTCGACGAGTTTCCCCCTCCTGGGGCGAACATCGTCAGTGGCATGTGGATTTTAGGGTGAAGCGGCCGCCGGGTTCTCCGCCTGTCTTCAAGGCTCGTTACGTTGCTCGAGGCTTTAGTCAGCGAGAGGGAGTAGACTTCTTTCAGACCTTCTCCCCCACCCCGAAGATGACCACTCTTCGGGTGCTACTGCACGTTGCTGCTCAGCGGGACTACGAGCTTCACTCTCTTGACTCCAGCACAGCTTTCTTGCAGGGCAGCCTGCACGAGGAGATCTGGCTGCGCCACCCACCTGGCTTCACTGGGTCGTTTCCTCCTGGTACCCAGTGGAGCCTCCTGCGGCCGGTCTACGGTCTTCGCCAGGCGCCACGTGAGTGGCACGACACACTGAGGACTACTCTTGCGGCACTTGGGTTTGCGCCCTCTACTGCTGACCCGTCGCTGTTTCTGCGCACCGACACTTCGCTGCCGCCGTTCTACATCCTCGTGTACGTCGACGACTTGGTCTTTGCCACTGCTGACACTGAGGCTCTCGCCCACGTGAAGTCGGAGATGCAAAAGAGACACACGTGCACAGACCTGGGTGAACTGCGCAGCTAACTTGGCTTGCAGATCACCCGGGACAGAGCACGCCGCACCATCACACTGATTCAGTCACACATGGTGCAGCAGGTCCTTCAGAGCTTCGGCTTCACCTGGTCCTCAGCACAGGCCACTCCTTTGGCTATAGGTCACTCGCTCTCAGCTCTGCCTTCGGATGAGTCCGTAGAGCCGAGTGGTCCTTATCCAGAGCTAGTTGGTTGCCTCATGTACCTGATGACTTGCACTCGTCCTGACCTAGCATGCCCTCTTGGCCTTCTGGCCCGCTACGTGGCTCCTGGCAGGCACCGAAAGGTGCACTGGGATGCTGCAAAGAGGGTATTGCGCTTCTTGTGCAGTACATCGGGCATGGGGCTCGTGCTTGGAGGAGGGAGCTCAGTTGTTCTCACTGGGCACTCAGACGCTTCTTGGGTTGACGACCAGGCTTCTCAGCGGTTGTCATAGGGTTACACCTTCAGCCTTAGCTCTGGTTCAGTTTCTTGGCGTTCTACTCGCTCGTCGTCTGTTCTCAGCTCCAGTTGTGAGGCTGAGATCTACGCCACAGCCATGGCTGCACAGGAGCTACGCTGGCTCACCTACTTGCTGAACGACTTGGGAGAGCGGCCTAGTTCTCCTCGAGTGCTGTACGTCGACAACAAGGCTGCCATTGCCTTGTGTGAGGAGCACAGACTGGAGCACAAAACGAAGCACATCGCTCTCCGCTACTTTCTGGCTCGAGAGCTGCAGTAGCGCGGTCAGCTTCGTCTGCGTTACGTGGCCACTCAGGCCAACACCGCTGATATATTCACCAAGGCACTTCAGCCTGGTGATCATCAGCGCTTCTGCACTATGCTGGGGCTGGTGCCCACTTTTCCTCACTTACTGTAGGCTTTGCCTGTACTGTGATCTCTATATATGTATACCTGCCTGTTTGCTTTGCTAGGCTGAGATCACCTTGCTGTTTGTGTTGCATATATGCCTCTGCATGTGAACTGGCCCTGTGGCCCTTTACTTGTGTTCAGAGTGTGTGGTGACGTTGTGATCCACCCTGAGCTTGTTTGCCTTTCTTGACTGGTCTTGTGACCCCTTGCTCTCCCCCACTTTGCCTATGGGGGTGTGTCAAACATTATATATGTGTTATTGCTGTGTAGGCTATAGTGGGTTAGCCTTTAAGGGGTACACAACTCTAGGGTTTCATACTTGTACCCCAATGTTTCATAGTTCAATCACTTCTTGTTTCTGACAGCTACAAACCGCTCCACAAGGTCTACAGCGACTTCATGGTTTTGAGCCAGGGAGGCCTCGACGGCGAACTCTACACGCTTACCTTCATCGACGCAAGCACTTGCTACGTCTGGGCTGTCAACACTGACTGCAGATCTCTCGCCTTCGAGTGCTTCATCCCTGGATGAAGCGGGCCGAACAATAATCAGGGCTCAAATCAAAGTGCTGGCAAACAGACGGAGCGCTGGAGTTCTTCTCAGACGAGTTCAAGGAGCTCTTCAGGAAGAAAGGAATTGAACACCTGGTGTCCCTGCCCTATGCTCACGAGCAACAAGGAGTAGCAGAGCGGACAAACCAGAGCCTCGCCACCAGGATGAGAGCCCTCATGAAGCAGTCAACCATCCCAACTCGGTACTGGCCGTTCGCCATGAACCATGCAGTCCGGCTGCACAACCTGCTGTCCTCCCGAAGCCTCGAGAACAACAATTCTCCCTACAGGGCCTGGACGGGCAGAAAAGTTGACACGCGTCTACTTCGGGTGTTCGGCTGCATGGTACAGTAAAGACCACACGCGGCAAGAACTGGAAAGTTTGCTGACCGAGCTCGCTTGGGCATCCATCTCGGGATCGAAAAAGATACGAGGAGTGGATCGTGCTGGACTACGCGACACACGAAGTGGTAAAATCACGTGACTGCATCTTCTACGAGAAGCTGACTCTGCCACTGTTCAACGAACACCGCGAAGCTGACACAGCACTGGAAAGGGTCTTCGAGGGACTCCGCAGCTTCGCCACCTCATACGACGAAGCTGCCCTGGCAAAAGATGTGGATGCAACAAATGTCACCCAGCTTGACAGCGCACCCAACATCCCCCTTACAAGCCCGCTCCAAACTCCAACCTTCATACCTGTGCACCACTTCGACCCCGATGATACAACTCGCGAAGCCTACAACTTCAACAGCGATGCGCGCCGATCCCCGGATGCCGAGTTACCAGCACCAAACCCTTCGCAAGACACCCTCCACCTCGGCAACGACAGTGACGACGACGTCGTCGAAGTAACCAACTTCCACGACTATGATTGCATGCACTACGAAAAGACCAACAAAACCGGCCTCTGCATCCTCGGGCTCGCAGTCGCCGTTCGCCACAACTCCCCCAAGGAGCCCACCACCGTTCGCCAAGCTCTATCTGGCCTCGACAGTGAAAAATGGAAGGCAGCCATGGCTAAGGAGGTCGCGGCGCGAAAGACTCGTGGAACCTGGAAGCTGGTTCCTCGAGCATCAGCAAAGGGGAGGAAGATTCTCAGCGGCAAATGGGTCTTCCGCATTAAAACACTCACTGATGGCTCTATCGACAAATACAAGACACGATGGGTGGTGCGCGACTTCGAGCAAACACACATGGTGGACTTCGAGCTCACCTACGCACCTGTCGGGCGGCACACCTCCGTGCGCACCCTCATCTGCATCGCAGCCATCAAACAGCGACCACTTCGCCAGATCGACGTCGGCAGCGCATTCCTGTACGCCCTGGTCGACGCCGTCATCTTCGTCGAACAACCGCATGCCTTCGAAGAAAACGACGGTGCCGTCTGCTTGCTTTAGAAATATCTCTACGAGATTAAGCAAGCACCTCGCCTGTGGCAGCAATACCTGCATACCGTCCTCACGGAGCTCGGATTCAAGCAGCTTCCACACGACCTCGGGATGTACCGAAAGGAGTCGCGCGGAAAATTCATCCTCCTCGTCGCCTACGTCGACGATCTTCTCTACAGTGGCGACGACACGGAGCTACTGGACCAGTTCGAAGCAGACATTGAGAAGCTGGAGGTCACGATCAATCACAACGTTATACAATTCCCGGGTCTCAACATCCCCCAGTCCGCCACCTCCATTCACCTCTCCGCCGTCAAATACGCCGAAACACTAGCGAAGAAATTCGCCATCGCTCCAATCAGCCTCACCACCCCCTTTCATACTCCTCCTCCTAATCACGAACCAGACACCACGCCTCTCTCCCTCAAAAATCATCGGCTTATCAGCAGCAGCTGGGGTGCCTCCTGTTCGCCGCCGTCACGTGCCGGCCTGATCTCTCCTACATCGCAAGCCAGCTCGCTCAGTACATGAAGCGACCTGAAGGGGAGAATATGCTGGATCTACGTCGTGCACTTCAATACTTCATCTCTACTCCCGACGTCGGCCTCACCTACGAAGCTAACTTAACGGCTACCCTGCAGCTGCATGGCTACGTAGATGCAGACCATGCGGGAGGTGTTGACAACAGACGCTCCCGCACAAGATTCATTTTTCAGCTCCAACCTGCTGGACTCATCTCATGGAACTCTCAGAAGCACGAACTCATCGCTCTTTCGTCAGCCGAAGCGGAATTCATCGCCGCTATCGCAGCCGTTCGCAAAGGACTGTACCTGATGGAGCTACTGCCGGAGGCGAAAGTGACGATGAACGGGCACTTCACGTTACTCTGCGACAACCAAAGCGCAATCAAGATCGCGAACAAGCCCGGCTTCGTGAACCGCACGAAACACATCGCCCTTCGCTACTTTTTCGTCAAAGACGAAATTGACAAAGGCAAGGTCAAGCTCACGTACTGCCCAATTGGTGACATGGCGGCCGACTTTCTGACAAAGAAACTGCCACGTCAGCATTTTCAGCACTGCGCCAATCTCTGCGGGATCACCAAGAAGTCCCACGTGCCACACCTTCATGAATGAAGGGGAGTGTTGGAATAACCGAAAGGTTATCATAAACATTCCCGAAGGCTCTCCACTCTCGCGTCACCTCATAGCGAAGTAAACGCATGTATCGGTACCGCAATAGCTCATATAGAGCACGCGGAAGGTCGAGGGTCACCCGAAGGTCAACAGTCGAAGACAGTCAATGGTCGTGACCCTTGACTGCCCAGTAACCGCACAAGGCAGTTGCGAAATGCAACATGGTAACTGTCTAGAATGGCAATAGTCGTGGTTACTGTAGCAATGCAATTCAGTTAATAAGGGAATGTATCCCTCAGAGTACATGACTAGCTAGGTTTGCAATTTATACTATTGTACTTTTACCTTATAATCATCTTGTTCTCTCTCAGTTCATTAACAAGGTCACTAGAGAGACTTCACAATTTTCTCTCCATATACTTGGCAGCTTTATCCACTACGATCCTTCAGTTATAACATCAGAGCCCACATTCCACTTGTCAGAATGTTATAATTGTCTAGCCTGCAGTGGGGTACTCTATAGCGAGTACAACCCAATTAGGGTTTCCTATATGTATGCCAACTGCTGCTAGTGCAATCCCCTCCCTACTTCATTCCTCATTTTTTCACATACTATCAGAGCATCTACGCTCCTGGCCTGTGGGCCCACCTAACTTCTTCCGCTGCTACTCTGTGTGCTGCACGCCCCGTGGCGTGCCCCTCGCGCGACCCTTAGCGGCCTCGTCGCCACCCCTCGCGGCCCCGTCGCCGCCCTTCTCAGCCCCTCGCGACCCCTTCGCGGCCCTGTCGCCGCCCCTAACGGCCCCGTCGCCGACCTTTCAGGCCCCTCGCGGCCCCGTCGCCGCCCCTAGCGGCCCGTCGCCGCCCTTCCAGGCCCCTCGCCGCCTCCAGCGGCCCCGTCGCCGCCCCTTGCGGCCCCGTCGCCGCCCCTAACGGCCCCGTCGCCGACCGTTCAGGCCCCTCGCGGCCCCTTCGCGGCCCCGTCGCCGCCCCTAGCGGCCCGTCGCCGCCCTTCCAGGCCCCTCACGGCCCCCTTTGCGGCCCCGTCGCCGCCCCTATCGGCCCCGTCGCCGCCTCCAGCGGCCCCGTCGCCGCCCCTTGCGGCCCTACCTCGACCCTGCCCCGGCCCCGCCCCGACCATGCTCCGTCGCCTGTCGCGGCGCACCGGGGGCACGTGCACCGCCCCCCCCTCTTTTCCCGTCGCCCGTCGCGGCTCCCTGGGGGGCCGCGGCGACCTGGGGGGGGGGGGCGAGCGTCGCCCCTTCTGCCGCCTGCTTTGGCGCCCCGGGAGGCCGCGCGTCGGCCCCCCCCTTCCCCCCCCCCCCCCGTAACCTCCCTACCCGCCATCCCGCCCTGCCCTGTGTTAGGTTTTTGGGGTGGCGAGTAGGGGGTGGCGGGTGTGTGGTCTCCCCTGCTCCTCCTCCTCCTCTGTCTCCCACAGCTGCAGCTACCGCTGAGGGGGGTGGGTGTGTGGGAGTCGACGGAGTGGTGCTAGGGGGTGGGGTGTGAGTGAACCTAGGGTGTGAGAATAAGCGAACAGGAATGAATGAACTAGCAGTGAAATGAGTACAAGTAGGAAACCCTAGAATTGTGTACCCCCTATAGGCTAACCCACTGTAGCCTACACAAGCATAACATATATAATGTTTGACACACCCCCATAGGCAAAGTGGGGGAGAACAAGGGGTCACAAGACCAGTCAAGCAAAGCAAAGCAAGCTCAGGGTGGATCACAAAGTCACCACACAGTCCGAGCACAAGAGCAGGGCCAGAGGCCAGTTCACATGCAGGAGGACAGACATATATATAAAACTAGACAAGCAAGAGCAGGTATATATATATGTCACAGTACAAGTGAAGTCAAGAGGAGAGCAAGTGAGGCAAGACAGGCACAAGACCCAGCTGGGTGCAAAAGCGCTGATGGTCACAAGGCGCGAGTGCCTTGGTGAACACATCAGCAGTGTTGGCCTCAGAGGCCACGTACGCAAGTCGCAACTGACCACGCTGCTGCAGCTCACGAGCAAGGAAGTAGCGGAGAGCAATGTGCTTCGTTCTGTGCTCCAAGCGCTGCTCTCGACACAAGGCCAGCATGGCCTTGTTGTCTACGTACAGCACTGGAGGAGAACGAGGTGGCTCTCCAAGGTCAGTCAGCAGGTAGGTGAGCCAGCGAAGCTCCTGTGCAGCCATGGCCCCGGCGTAGATCTCAGCCTCACAACTGGAGCCGAGAACCGAAGACGAGCGAGTAGACCGCCACGAGACAGAGCCGGAACCAAGGCTGAAGGTGTAACCCTGTGACGACCGCTGCGTAGCCTGGTCGTCAGCCCAAGAAGCGTCCGCGTGGCCGGTAAGGACCACTGGACTCCGCCCTCCAAGCACTAGCCCCATGCCCGACGTACTGCACAGGTAGCGCAATACCCTCTTCGCTGCAGCCATGTGCTCTGGTCTGTGTCTCCCAGGAGCAACATAGCGTGCAAGAATGCTCAGAGGGTATGCAAGGTCAGGTCGTGTGCAGGTCATCAGGTACATGAGGCAGCCAACAAGCTCTGCATACGGACCACTCGACTCTACGGACTCATCCGAAGGCAGAGCTGAGAGTGAGTGGCGAGTAGGCAGAGGAGTGGCCTGAGGCGAGGAGTACGTGAAGCCGAAGCGCTGAAGGACCTGCTGCACCATGTGTGACTGAGTCAGTGTAATGGTGCGGCGTGCTCTGTCCCGAGTGATCTGCAAGCCAAGGTAGCTGCGCAGTTCACCCAGGTCTGTGCACGTGTGTCTCTTCAGCAGCTCGGACTTCACGTAGGCGAGTCCAGCAGTGTCCGCTGTGGCAAAGACCAAGTCGTCGACGTACACGAGGATGTAGAACGGCGGCAGGGAAGTGTCGGTGCGAAGAAACAGCGACGGGTCAGCAGTAGAAGGAGCAAACCCAAGAGCCGCAAGCGTAGTCCTCAGTGTGTCGTGCCACTCACGCGGTGCCTGGCGGAGACCGTAGACTGGCCGTCGGAGGCTCCACTGGGTGCCAGGAGGGAAAGTCCCAGTGAAGCCAGGTGGACGGCGAAGCCAGATCTCCTCGTGCAGGCTACCCTGCAAGAACGCAGTGCTGAAGTCGAGAGAGTGAAGCTCGTAGTCGCGCTGAGCGGCTATGTGCAGCAGCACCCGAAGAGTAGTCATCTTCGGGGTGGGAGAGAAGGTCTGAAAGTAGTCAACTCCCTGCCGCTGACTGAAGCCACGAGCAACGTACCGTGCCTTGAAGACAGGTGGAGAGCCCGGCGGCCGCTTCACCCTGAAGATCCACATGCCACTGACGATGTTCGCCCCAGGAGGGGGAACCGCGTCAACGTAGGTGCCTGTGGACTTCCAGGAAGCCATCTCTGCATCCATAGCTGCCTGCCACTGAGAGGAGTAGGGACCCTCTACGGCCTCCGCGTAAGAACGCGGAGTCGGGATGTCTAGTGCATCCGGGTCTCCCTCAGGGGCAAGCAGTACAGACGCGAGATGAGGTGAAGCAGCCGCTAGACACTGTAACTCCTCCTGCCTGTCCTCTAGGACGTCCGTGCCAAGAGCACACTCACCCCCGACGGACGGAGGACAGACAGACGTAGACTCAGCCACAAGACTAGCAGCGTAGTCGAGACGACAGTGAGCAGCAAAGTCGACGAGCTCAGCGACTAGAGCAGACGCAGCAGTGGACTCAAAAGAGGGGTCAGTGACGACAGTAGCAAGCAGACGCGTGACAGTAGGACTGGCAGCACGAAGAGAGTTCGACTCAGGGTCGGCAAGCGCAGGAAGAGAAGACTCAGGAGGAGAAGGCAAAGGGGCACGCAGAGGAGCAGTGGACGGACGCAAAGACATCCGGTGCGTGCCAGGGACAGGAGGAGGACGCTGACGCGAACTGCGACCACTAGCGCGAGCAGCACGAACAGGCGACGCGGGACGAGACGCAGGCTCACAACGCTCAGCAAGACCTCCAGTAGGACCAGTGTAAGGAGAGGGAGCAGGGAGTGGAGAGGAAGGCTCCAGCAATGACTGCGACTGGACAGGCGGTGGACCCTCTACTGGAGGAGAAAGACCAAGAACCTGCTGCAGGAGCGGAACGAAGTACGGCCGAGGCCGCGCGGCAGCTCCAGACTCAGCAGGGACAGCACCAGCACCCTCAGCGACAGCACCAGCGCCACCCACACCTCTAGCGGCAGGACCAACAGTAGTAGGCTCAGCACCAACGCCCTCAGCAGCTTCAGCTCCAGGAGGACCCGTAGGTCCAGCAGCTCCGGGACCGGCAGCACCCGCACCCTCGACCGTCGAAGAAGCTCCAGCTCCAGTTCCAGCAGCACCTCCAGACTCAGCAGCACGCCTCCAGCGGCGAGCGAACCACTCGCGCAGCTCCTGTGGAGAGAGGGGCTCCCGGCGAGACGCAGCAGCAGGAGAAACCCCAGGCTCAGCAGCTCCAGACGCAGCACCCCCAGGCTCAGCAGCTCCCAGCTCAGTACCCCCAGGCTCAGCAGCTCCCGACCCAGCACCCCCAGACCCAGCACCTCCAGGCACAGCACCCCCCGGCTCAGCACCCCCAGGCTCCGCACCCTCCGCAGTAGCACCCCCAGGCCCAGCACCCCCAGCAGTAGCACCCCCAGGCTCAGCACCCCCGCGCACAGCACCCCCAGAGTCAGCACCCCCAGGCTCAGCACCCGCAGCAGCACCAGAGTCACCAGTAACCTCGACCGGGTCAACGGCGTCTACCTGGGACACACCTGAGGGGGCAGGAACCTGAGGGGGGAGGGGGTCTACCGGGGGGGGAACCGGCACAAGGAAGTCCGGGGGAGGGGGGAGGGAAGGAGTGCGGTAGGGGAAGAGACGGTAGAAGGGGACTGACTCGTCGAACGTGACGTCCTGGGAGGACAGAACACGACAAGAGGAGGGGTGGTAAAACTGCCACCCTGGGGCGTCAGTGGGGAAGCCAAGGAAGACACAGGGAGCAGCACGAGGGGACAGCTTGTCCGCAGACAAGTCGCGGACAAACGCCCGAGATCCCCAGACACGGAACACAGACGCATCGCCAACCTTCCCCGTCCACAGCAAGGCTGGGGACATCGCAGGCCGAGAGACCCGGGGGTGAAGGTTGAGCTGATGCGCCGCGTACCTCACCGCAAACGGCCACAGAAAATGGGGGGCAGCTGCATGCATCATGGACGTACGAGCGACATCCATGACCATGCCAATGCGGCGCTCAGCAATCCCATTTTGCTGTGGTGAGTCCGGAAGCGTGAAGGTCTGGCGGATCCCCCGTGCACGACAGTAGTCTCGCAGAAGGCGAGAAGAGAACTCTCCGCCTCTGCTCGAGTGCAGACGCAGAACAGGAAAGTCCGAGCCGAAGCTGGAGACGAGCCTCGCGGATCCAGTCTATCAGCACCTCAGTGACCGCACCCTTGCTGCGCAAGGGGAGGACTGTGGTGTAACGCGAGTAGTCGTCAACCACCAGCAGGAAGTAGCGCTCGTGACCCTGCCCACGGACGGGGGCTGGGCCCCACACGTCCATGTGAAGCGTCTGCAGAGGAGCCTCTGTCGGGGGGAACTTGGAGGAGTGAGGAGCAGCCCGGAGGCGACCCTCGACACAGGGGACACAGGAAGGTCCTGGCCCGGAGGGAAGGGGAGGGAGAGACCGGGGAAGACCAGAGACAAGGACACGGGAAGCCATGCTCCGAAGACGGGGCAAGGAGGGGTGGCCAAGACGGTGGTGCCACAGGAGAGTCTCGTGAGACAGGAGGCGACACGAACAGGGGGCAGACTCAGGACCTGACCGGGACGCAGCAGCAAGCACCTGACCTGACGCAGCCACCTGACCAGACGCAGGGACAGGAGGAGACTCAACGGTCAGGGTGTAGAGACTCGACCCCGGCCGACGCGAGAACGTGGCCAGGTGTCGGCCTGTCCGTGCCTCCGTGCAGTGGGTCACCCGCTGACTCGCAGGAGTGAACTGGTGAACCCCCACATCCTGCAGGTCCGCGCCACTCACCAAGTTCGTAGAGAACGAGGGAAGGTACAGACCAGACAGGGTGCCCGAAGGGGCAGCCGGACACGGGAGGACAGTGGAGAAGTGAGACAGGACAGGACCCCCAGAGGGGTCAGCAAGGGAGACTGCAACCGGCCGGCCGAGCGGCGTAAGGGTAGTGCGGTCTCGAAAGAAGGAGCGAGAAGCCCCGGAGTCAAGTGTGAAAGTGAGGGGGGACGAGGACGACGCAGTACCTGAGAGCGCAGTCTCACCAGTACCTGAGAGCGCAGACGCACTGGCACCTAGAGCAGCAGCCTCACAAGCACCTAGCGCAGCAGTACCAATGCCCGGGTCGGGCTGGAAACACCGGTAACCCTCATTCTCCTCACTATAAGTCACAGCATACATAGCAGCAAGGATAGCATCAAAATCAAGATCAAAGATCGCTACACCAGCCCTAAGAAGCTCATCCCAGCGAGGGATCTCACTAGCCCCAGGGAACTGCTGACGCCAAGCGTCCGTGAGGCGGCCAAAGCAGCGCTGGGTGGCGTGGGCACCCCCACACTGCTCACCCGCGCGGTCGCCGGAACGAAGAACGTAGGTGCAGGGACCAGTACCCCCACCCCTCTGACGCCCAGCGTACCACTCACGAAGCTGCTGAGGCGGAGGGATGTCCCGCGAGTGTTGCTGCTGCTGCCGCTGCGAGCGCTGGCCACCACCACCGCCGCTACGCTGCTGGGTACCACCCCGACCAGCTCCACCTCCTCCACCACCACCGCCTCCTCCGCTGCCGCCTCCACCGCCTCCACCTCCGCCGCCTCCACCTCCGCCGCTGCTTCCACCACCACCGCTGCCACCACCACCACCGTCTCCGCCGCTGCTGCCACCACCACCACCACCCCCGCCACTAGTCCCGCCGCCACCCCCACTCCCTCCGCCGCTACCGCCGCCACCGCCACCGCCCCCTCCAGCTCCACCCGCGCCCTTGCCCCCCTTGCCCTTGCTGGAGCGACGTCTCCCACTAGGGGCAGACGCCGCGCCGACCGACTCAAGACCAAGCAGGTCGGCAGCAGCAGCAGAGGCAACAGAGGGCAGCAAGGGGGAAGGAGAGCACCCCTCAAAGATGGGGGTGCGAGGGTCACCACGAGAAGCACCTACAGCGACTATGCTCTTCTCCGCTGCGAGGAGGGCCTTCTCGAGGAGGTCGACGGTGAGGGTGGTGGGACAGACTGCAAGAAAGTGGTCCCTGACGACGCGAAGTGAGTCAGGGAGGCGCGCAACTACGTAGTAGAGAGCGATGTACATGGGGGTTGGGTTCTTAGCGCAGAACTCAGCAGGAAGGGCGGCGCGGTAGCGAGTGTCACTAGTGCGGAGGTGCGTAATGAGGTCAGCGACAGTGGGAAAGGCAGAGAGGTCAGGAAAGAGGTAGGGAAGCATGAGACGGCTCAGTGCAGCAGTGGCAGGGGAGGAGTAGCGCGCAACTACAGCGTCGTACAAGGTCTGAGCACTCTTGTACTGACTAAAGTGTGCACGCTCAGAGGTAGGGAGGTGGCGACGCACAGCAAGACGTGCAGCAGCATCGCGGGTGGCCCACTGAGAGCGGACAGTGGGATCAGCATCAGCAGCAGGAGCAGGAGAGGCGCCAGAGGTGAGGTCAAAGAGAGAAAGGCCATCAGCCCTGTCGCACTGTAAGAACAGCTGCAGGTCGTCTAACCAGACCTCAAAATCAATGGCGCGACCCTCAGCGTCAAAAGCTAGGACACTAGGGGTAGCCATGGCGACGACATTGAAGCAGTGCAAGCAGTAGGGAAAGAGCTCGCAGTGACAGTGGGACTGTGCTCACCAGGCAGGGCAGGTCGTGCAGCTCTGCAGAAAGGCGGCTCGGCGACCGGGCGGCTCGGGTGCACAGCGGCTCGGCTCCCGGGCGGCTCGGCGGCAGGGCGGCTCGGGTGCAGGGCGGCTCGGCTCCCGGGCGGCTCGGCGGCAGGGCGGCTCGGGTGCAGGGCGGCTCGGGTCCTAGGCGGTTCGGCTGCACTGCTGCCCGACTGCTGCAGGTGTGGCGGCGGGGCCGCGTGAGAGAGCCGGGGCGAGGACGCGTGAGGGCCGGCGGCGGGGCCGCGTGAGAGCCGGGGCGGGGCCGCTTCAGAGCCGGGGCGGGGCCGCTTCAGAGCCGGCGGCGGGGCCGCAAAAGAGCCGGCGGCGGGGCCGCTTGAGAGCCGGGGCAGGGGCCGCGTCAGGGCCGGCGACGGGGCCGTAAGAGAGCCGGCGGCGGGGCCTGGAGAGGGCCGACGGCGGGGCCACGTGAGAGCCGGGGCGGGGCCGCAAGAGAGCCGGCGGCAGGGCCGCGTGAGAGCCGGGGCAGGGGCCGCGTAAGAGCCGGGACGGGGCCACGGAAGAGCCAGGGCGGGGCCGCGACAGAGCCGTCGGCGGGGCCGCGTGAAAGCCGGGGCGGGGCCGCGGGAGAGTCGGCGGCGGGGCCGTAGGAGAGCCGGCGGTGGGGCCGCGTAGGAGCCGGGGCGGGGCCGCGCGAGAGTAGGCGGCGGGGCCGCGTAAGAGCCTGGGCAGGGCCGCGACAGAGCCGTCGGCGGGGCCGCGTGAAGGCCGGGGCGGGGCCGCGTAGGAGCCGGGGCGGGGCCGCGTGAGAGCAGGCAGCGGGGCCGCGTAAAGGCCGGGGCTGGGCCGCGACAGAGTCGGCGGCGGGGCCGCGTGAGAGCCTGCAACGGGGCCGCGTAAGGGAGGGCGGCGGGGCCGCGTCAGTGGAGGCGGCTGAGCCGCAGGGGAAAAGGCGACCCGAGGGGTCGCTAAAAAAAATCGCGCCTCGGGGCGCGCTTCGGTGGGCCCAAAAAAAAAACGGTCCTTAGAAGGACCCGCTCTATACCATGTGAGAATAAGCGAACAGGAATGAATGAACTAGCAGTGAAATGAGTACAAGTAGGAAACCCTAGAATTGTGTACCCCCTATAGGCTAACCCACTGTAGCCTACACAAGCATAACATATATAATGTTTGACTTAGGGTGCAGCAGGGGGTGTGTGAAAGGGGGGTGCTTTGGGAGTAGAACTAGGGTTTGAGCAGGGGGTGTGTGTCGAGAGGTGTGGAGCAGGTGGAGGAGGTTGTGTGAAGGTAGCTGTCGTGTTGCCTGCAGCGCCTGTAGTCCGTCGCCCTTGCTTCGGTAGCCAGTAAGCCTGTTGCACTAGTCGCCAGTGGGTCCGTTGCTCCTGCCGCTCGTCTATAGCCGCGGAGCCAGTTACTCCAGTAGTCCGTCGCCCTTGCTTCGGTAGCCACTGAGTCAGCCGCTCCTGTGCCCGTGCCTCTGCAGCTTCAGTCGTTGCCTCCCATCTTCTCTCCCTCCACAGTTCCTCCTCCTCCTCACTTGCTCGCTGTGATTAACTCTAGCTTTGCTCCCTATTGTGAACTCCTGCTCTATGCCTGCTTGCTCACTGTGTTGATTACACCCCACTTTGGCTATGGGGGTGTGTCAAAATGTTATAATTGTCTAGCCTGCAGTGGGGTACTCTATAGCAAGTACAACCCAATTAGGGTTTCCTATATGTATGCCAACTGCTGCTAGTGCAATCCCCTCCCTACTTCATTCCTCATTTTTTCACACCACTATCCAGTAGCATACAAAAAAGGCACATCGAAATTCGTATGTCTTGTCGTATACTGGTAATACGAAAGGGTTCCTTACAGGCCTCTTGTTAACATAGTGAATCACCCTTATGACATTGACTATAAGGCTGGTTTTCATTACGCACATTTTTTTTTCAGAGTGGTTCATTTCTAGACCCTTCCAAAAAAAAGTATTTGGTTCTAGGACACTGATATTTCAGAGTTAAGAGGTGTAGACACACTGACGGAACCGAGTTCGCTCTAACAGGGATGTTACATTTTCATGATTTTTTTTAAAGTGTATAACACTTTCTAAAAATACGTATTGTGAAAGCGCAGCTGACTGTAGCGCAGCAAGGCAACTGCGAATTAGCATTCGCCGTATATATAAGAGGGTTGGAGGCCATTTGGCCTCCACCCACGTCTTCATTTCGGAACTTTGTAGTTCCACTCCCCACCCACCCACCCTGATTATATACATGTGTGATTTTTAGTTGGACGAGAATGTTGTAATTACTTGAATTCTAATGAAGCACGTTGCCATTGCAAGACTAGAAAGCAAGCTTTCTCAATCCGCATAATACCGTACAGCAGATGTATACTAAGTTTAGGGCTAGTTTGCACCCTGCTAGGAAAGAGTGTTTTTGCCAGGTACCCTTTCAGAAAGAGTGAAGACGGAGCATTGGCCTTACGAGAAAGAGAGGCTCAAATCCTAACCAGAGGCCTGGTTCCTTATGAAAGGGACCCAATTTTGCTGCGATTAGAAGTTGATCGTGGCCTAGGATCTACTCAAGAAGGTTCGCACGCAGAGAAGTGATGTTGGTGGGCCCTTGACCTCAATAGCAGAGTGAATGTAAAATGCTTTGAGATGATAAAGAACGTGCAGTACAAGGAATATAAATATGAGTACAGGGGAATTCGAAACGACCTAACTAGCCATGTACTCTAAGGGGTACATTCCCTTATTGCAGCGAAATCCAACCGTGCGACTCCGAGTGGTTACGTAACTGTTCAGCGAGTAGGCGATGTTGAGTGACGACTTCCTGCACGTCGTCATCATCGCTTTCTGGTTCAGGCGGTGTTGGCGGTGCTGTGTCTCCGCCGCTTTTGCTTCCTCCTGCTGCGCCTCCTCCTGTTGCGCCTGCTCCTCCTTCACCTGAATCATCGTCGTCGTCGTCGTCGCCTCTGGGATCCTGCTCCAGATTTGCTGCTGCTGCTTCGTCCTCAGGTGAGGCGTAGCTGTGGCCCTCGTTGGCGTAGACGCGGTTTGCATTCGTCTGCTCGTCGTCACGAAATTGTTGCAGAAACAGTCGCTCGTAGAAGATGACATCGCGCGCATTCTTGATTTTCTGGCTTAGGAGATCCAGGATGATCCACGCCTTGTGTTCGTGGCTGATACCGAGATGGATTCCCCAGCGCGCGCGGCTTTTGAACTTCCCTATGGTTGATGTTGGCGGTCGGTATTGAACCATGCAGACCCAGACGCGGAACATGGAGGTGTCCCCCTTTCTTCCCGTCCATTTCACGTGCGGCGAGGAGTTCCCGGTGACTGTGGTGGTTGGCAGCAGGTTGTGCACCCGCACGGCGTGGTGCATCGCGTAGGTCCAGTAGATCGGCGGGAGCTTTGCCTGCCGCATTAGTGCCCGTACCTTCATCATGAGGGTGCGATTCGTGCGCTCCGCTACGCCCTGCTGCTGGTGCGCGTAGGGGAGGGAGATGTGATGCTCGATCCCCTTTTGCGCGAGGTAATCCTGCAGTTCCTTGCTCCTGAACTCCGCCGCACCATCGGACTGCCAGATCTTCAATTTCTCCCCAGATTGCCGCTGCGCGTGCGCCAGCCACAGACGGAATGCTTCGTAGGCTCTGCTGCGCGCTTCCTGTCAAACTTATATGCTATAGTCTGTGTAGGCTGTAGTGGGGTAGTCTATATGGGGTACAACATTTCTAGGTTTCCCTACTTGTACCCACCTGCTTGCTAGTTCATTCATTCCTCATTCTTAACATAGTATAGAGCAGGTTCCCTAGTGGGAACGCTTCCTTGGGCCCACCACTGAAATTTTCCTCTCTGACCGGAGCGCCAGTCGCTCCTGCCCGAGGCGCGCCTTTTTCGCCGCCCTTTCCAGGCCCCTAGTGGCCCCTAGCGGCCTCGTTGCCGCCCTCCACGCGGCCCCGCTACCGCCCCTAGCGGCC
Source organism: Closterium sp. NIES-65 (assembly GCA_948144175.1). Lineage (NCBI taxonomy): Eukaryota > Viridiplantae > Streptophyta > Zygnematophyceae > Desmidiales > Closteriaceae > Closterium > Closterium sp. NIES-65. The sequence goes on along the minus strand of CANXME010002237.1, from coordinate 73,351 downwards.
CCGTCGCCGCCTCTCACCCTACGCGGCCCCGTCACCGCCCCTACGCGGCCCCGTCGCCGCCCCTACGCGGCCCCGTCCACGCCTCTTACCCTACGCGGCCTAGTCGCCGCCCCTACGCGGCCCCGTCGCCACCCCTATGCGGCCTCGTCGCCGCCCCTAGCGGCCCCGTCGCCGCCCCTATCGGCCCCGACGCCGCCTCTCACCCTACGCGGCCCCGTCGCCGCCCCTACGCGGCCCCGTCGCCGCCCCTAGCGGCCCCGTCGCCGCCCCCAGCGGCCCCGTCGCCGCCTCCCACCCTACGCGGCCCCGTCGCCGCCTCCCACCCTACGCGGCCCCGTCGCCGCCCCTAAGCGGCCCCGCTGCCGCTCCTAAGCGGCCCCGTCGCCGCCCCTAAGCGGCCCCGACGCCGCCTCTACGCGGCCCTGTCGTCGCCCCTAGCGGCCCCGTCGCCGCCCCCCCTTCCTACGCGGCCCCGTCGCCGCTCCCCTCCCTAAGCGGCCCCGTCGCTGCCCCTAGCGGCCCCAACGCCGCCTCTACCGAGCAGCCCAGCAGCAGAGCCGCCGAGCCGCCCAGCAGCAGAGCAGCCGAGCCAGCCGAGCCGCCGAGCCGCCCGACAGCGGAGCCGCCCAGCAGCCGAACCGCCGAGCCGCCCGACCGTCGAGCCGCCCAGCAGCCGAGCCGCTGAGCCGCCCGACAGCCGAGCCGCCCAACAGCCGAGCCGGTGAGCCGCCGAGCCGCCCTGCCGACGAGCCGCTACCAGTCCTACCGGCGCGCCCCGGCCCTACTTACACGTACTAGTGAGCTCACTCCTTGCTAGACCTATGCAGTCATGGCTACCCCCAGTGTTCTTACCTTTGATACTGAGGGTCGTGCTGTTGACTTTGAGGTCTAGGTCGATGACCTCCAGCTGTTCCTCCAGTGCGATAGGACAGACGGCCTCTCTCTGTTCGACCTCACCTCTGGTGCCTCCCCTGCCCCGCCTGCTACTGCTGACAGCACTGTTCGCTCACAGTGGGCAACACGCGATGCTGCTGCCCGTCTTGCTGTGCGTCGCCACTTACCGACCACTGAGCGTGCACACTTTAGCCAGTACAAGAGTGCTCAGACCTTGTACGACGCTGTAGTTGCACGCTACTCTTCCCCTGCCACTGCTGCACTGAGCCGCCTCATGCTACCGTACCTCTTCCCTGACCTTGCTGCCTTTCCCACAGTCGCTGACCTCATTACGCACCTCCGCACTAGTGACGCTCGTTACCGCGCTGCGCTCCCTGCTGAGTTCTGCGCCAAGAACCCCCCCCCCCCCCCCATGTACATCACCCTCTACTACATAGTCACCCGGCTCCCTGACTCTCTTCGCTTAGTCAGGGACCACTTCCTCTGAGTTTGCCCCACCACTCTCACCGTTGACCTCCTCGAGGAGCGCCTCCTAGCAGCAGAGAAGAGCATAGTAGCTGTAGGAGCCTCTCGTGGTGACCCTCGCACCCCCATCTTTGAGGGGTGTTCCCCCTCCCCCCTCTTGCCCTCTGTTGCTTCTGCTGCTGCTGCCGACCTCGTTGGTTTCTACGGGGTCGGCGCTGCGTCTGCCCCTAGCGGGAGGCGCCGCACCGGCAAGGGCAAGGGGGGCAAGGGAGCTGGAGGGGCTAGCGGGGGCGGTGGAGGTGGTGGTGGAGGCAGTGGAGGGGGTGGGGGTGGTGGTGGTAGTGGTGGCGGGAGTGGCGGCGGCGGTGGCAGCAGCGGAGGTGGCGGAGGCGGCGGCGGTGGCGGAGGCGGCGGAGGCGGCGGCGGCGGCGGCGGCGGTGGAGCTGCTTGCGACTCTACGCTGAGGAGTGGGTCCGGTGGTGGTCCGCGCCAGCAGCAGCAGCGCAGTCGTGAGACCCTGTCCCCTCAGCAGCTTCGTGAGTGGTACGCTGCGCGTCAGCGCGGTGGGGGTACTGGTCCCTGCACTTACGTTCTCCGCACTGGCGAGCGCGTTGGTGAGCAGTGCGGGGGCCCGCACTCCACCCAGCGCTGCTTCGGCCGCCTGACGGACACGTAGCGTCACCAGTTCCCTGAGGCGTCAGAGATCCCTCGCTGGGGAGATCTGTCTAGGGCGGGGGTTGCCATCTTTGATCTTGACTATGATGCTATTCTTGCTGCCATGTATGCTGTCACTGTTAGTGTTGAGGGTGACTGTTACCTGTGTGTTCCGCCAGACCCGGGCATTGAGGCTGCTGCTCTAGGTGCTGGTGAGGCTGCTGCCCCAGGTGCTAGTGCGTCTGCTGCCCCAGGTGCTGGTGAGTCTGCTCTCTCAGGTACTACGTCGGCTCAGGCCTTAGACACCTTCACCCTTGACTCGGGTGCTTCCCGCTCCTTCTTTCGCGACCGCACCACGCTTACGCCGCTTAGTCGGCCGGTTGCGGTCTCCCTGGCGGACCCCTCTGGGGGTCCTGTCCTTGCTAGCTTCTCCACTGTCTTACCGTGCCCGGCAGCCCCCTCTGGCACCCTGTCAGGTCTCTACCTCCCCTCGTTCTCTACGAACTTGGTGAGTGAAGCTGACCTACAGGATAGGGGGGTTGACCAGTTCACTCCTGCGAGTCAGCGGGTGACCCACTGCACGTGTGCTCGGACAGGCCGACACTTGGCCACGTTCACCCGTCGGCCAGGGTCGAGCCTGTACACACTTACTACGGAGTCTCCTCCGGCTGCTGCGTCTGGTCAGGTAGCTGCGTCGAGTCAGGTGTTTGCTGCAGCGTCCAGGTCTTGTCCTGAGTCTGCTCCCTGCTCGTGTCGTCTCCTGTCCCACCAGACTCTCCTTTGGCACCACCGCCTTGGTCACCCCTCCCTGCCTCGCCTCCGAGGCATGGCCTCCCGTGTCCTTGTCTCTGGTCTCCCCCGGTCTCTCCCTCCCCTACCTCCGGGGCCCGCCCCTACTTGCGTCCCCTGCGTCGAGGGGCGACAGCGCACCGCCCCTCACTCCTCCGAGTTTCCTCCGACGGAGGCTCCCCTGCAGACTCTTCACATGGACGTGTGGGGCCCCGCCCGCGTCCGTGGACAGGGGCACGACCATTACTTCCTGTTGGTGGTTGACGACTACTCGCGTTACACCACAGTCTTCCCCTTGCGCAGCAAGGGCGACGTCACTGAGGTGTTGATCGACTGGATCCGCGCGGCTCGTCTCCAGCTTAGAGAGAGTTTCGGCTCGGACTTTCCTGTTCTGCGTCTGCACTCTGACAGAGGCGGGGAGTTTTCCTCTGCCCGTCTGGGAGCCTTCTGTCGAGCACAGGGCATCCGCCGGACCTTCACGCTTCCGGCCTCTCTGCAGCAAAATGGGATTGCTGAGCGCCGCATTGGCATGGTCATGGACGTCGCTCGTACGTCCATGATCCATGCGGCTGCCCCCCATTTTCTGTGGCCGTTTGCAGTTCAGTACGCAGCGCATCAGCTCAACCTCCAGCCCCGGGTCTCCTTGCTAGAGACCTCCCCCACCCTGCGGTGGACGGGGAAGGTTGGCGATGCGTCTGCGTTTAGGGTCTGGGGATCTCGGGCGTTTGTTCGCGACTTGTCTGCGGACAAGCTGTCCCCCCGTGCTGTTCCCTGCGTCTTCCTTGGCTTCCCCCCTGACGCGCCTGGTTGGCAGTTTTACCACCCCACCTCGCGCCGTGTTCTGTCCTCCCAGGACGTCACCTTTGACGAGTCGGTGCCTTACTACCGTCTCTTCCCCTACCGCACTGCGCCCCTCCCCCCGCCGCCGCTCTTCCTTGCGCCAGGTCCTCCCCCGGTAGACCCCCTCCCCCCTCAGGGTCCTGCTCCGTCAGGTGTGTCCAAGGTAGAGCAGTCGAGCCTGTCGAGGTAGCTGTTGACTCTGGTGTTGCTAGAGGTGCTGAGCCTGCGGGTGCCGGGTCTGGAGGTGCTAAGCCTGAGGGTGCGGAGCCTGGGGGTGCTGAGTTTAGGGGTGCGGAGCTAGGGGGTGCTGAGCCTGGGGGTGCTGAGTTTGGGGGTGCTGAGCCTGGGGGTGCTGAGTCTGGGGGTGCTGAGCCTGGGGGTGCTGGGTCTGCTCGTGTGGCCTCGCGCGGTGCTTCTTCGAGGCAGGAGCCACTCTCTCCGCAGGAGCTGCGCGACTGGTTTGCCCACCGCGGGAGCCGTGCTTCTGGAGCTGGAGGTACTACTTTTGCTGCTGGAGGTACTGCTGTGAAAGAAAGAACGAGAATGAATTGACTATGAACGAAGTGAGTACAAATAGGAAACCCTAATTGGGTTGTACCCCCTATGGGATACCCCACTATAGCCTACACAAATAAGTAAGCTATAATGTTCTGACACACCCCCATAGGCAAAGTGGGGGAGAACAAGGGGTCACAAGACCAGTCAAGCAAAGCAAAACAAAGCTCAGGGTGGATCACAAAGTCACCACACATTCCGAGCACAACTTCAAAGGCCACAAGGCCAGTTCACATGCAAGATCATATATAGAGATATACAAGAGTCAAGCAAGCAAGAACAAGAGTATATATAGGTGAAGGTACAAGCAAGGTCAAGAAGTGAGCAAGTGAGGCAAGACAGGCACAAGACCCAGCTGCGTGCAGCAACGCTGATGATCACAAGGCGCAAGTGCCTTGGTGAAGACATCAGCAGTGTTGGCCTCAGAGGCCACGTACGCAAGCCGCAACTGTCCACGCTGCTGTAGCTCACGAGCAAGAAAGTAGCGGAGAGCAATGTGCTTTGTCCTGTGCTCCAGTCGCTGCTCTCGACACAAGGCCAGCATGGCCTTGTTGTCTACGTACAGGACTGGAGGAGAACGAGGCGGCTCTCCAAGGTCGGTCAGCAGGTAGGTGAGCCAGCGTAACTGCTGTGCAGCCATAGCCCCGGCGTAGATCTCAGCCTCACAACTGGAGCCGAGAACAGAAGACGAGCGAGTAGCCCGCCACGAAACAGAGCCGGAACCAAGGCCGAAGGAGTAACCCTGTGACGACCGCTGCGTAGCCTGGTCGTCAGCCCAAGAAGCGTCCGTGTGCCCAGTGAGGACCACTGGACTGCGCCCTCCAAGCACTAGCCCCATGCCCGATGTACTGCACAAGAAGCGCAACACCCTCTTCGCTGCAGCCATGTGCTCTGGTCGGTGTCTCCCAGGAGCAACATAGCGTGCGAGAATGCTGAGAGGGTATGCAAGGTCAGATCGTGTGCAGGTCATCAGGTACATGAGGCAGCCAACAAGCTCTGCACACGGGCCACTCGACTCTACGGACTCATGCGAAGGCAGAGCTGAGAGCGAGTGGCGAGTAGGCAGAGGAGTGGACTGAGGCGAGGAGTACGTGAAGCCGAAGCGCTGAAGGACCTGCTGCACCATGTGTGACTGAGTCAGGGTAATGGTGCGGCGTGCTCTGTCCCGGGTGATCTGCAAGCCAAGGTAGCTGCGCAGTTCACCCAGGTCAGTGCACGTGTGTCTATTCTGCAGCTCGAACTTCACGTAGGCGAGTCCAGCAGTGTCCGCTGTCGCAAAGACCAAGTCGTCGACGTACACGAGGATGTAGAACGGCGGCAGAGAGGTGTCGGTGCGCAGAAACAGCGATGGGTCGGCAGTAGAAGGAGCAAACCCTTGTGCCGCAAGCGTAGTCCTCAGTGTGTCGTGCCACTCACGTGGCGCCTGGCGGAGACCGTAGACTGGACGCCGGAGACTCCACTGGGTACCAGGAGGGAAAGACCCAGTGAAGCCAGGTGGGCAACGCAGCCAGATCTCCTCGCGCAGGCTACCCTGCAAGAAAGCTGTGCTGAAGTCGAGAGAGTGCAGCTCGTAGTCGCGGTGAGCAGCAACGTGCAGCAGTACCCGAAGAGTGGTCATCTTCGGGGTGGGGGAGAAGGTCTGAAAGTAGTCAACTCCCTGCCGCTGACTGAAGCCACGAGCCACATAACGCGCCTTGAAGACAGGCGGAGAGCCCGGCGGCCGCTTCACCCTGAAGGTCCACATGCCACTAACGATGTTCGCCCCAGGAGGGGGAACAGCGTCAACGTAGGTGCCTGTGGACTTCCAGGAAGCCATCTCTGCATCCATAGCTGCCTGCCACTGAGAGGAGTAGGGACCCTCTATCGCCTCCGCGTAAGAGCGCGGAGTCGGGATGTCTAGTGCATCCGGGTCTCCCTCAGGGGCGAGCAGTACAGACGCGAGATGAGGTGAAGCAGCGGCCAGACACTGGAACTCCTCCTGCCTGTCCTCAAGGACGTCCGTGCCTAGGGCACACTCACCCCCGACGGACGGAGGACAGGCAGACTCAGACTCAGCGACAAGACTAGCAGCGTAGTCTAGACGACAGCGCGCAGCAAAGTCGACAAGCTCAGTGACAAGGGCAGACGCAGAAGAAGACTCGAAGGAAGGGTCAGTGACAGCAGTAGCAAGAAGACGCGAGACAGTGGGACTGGTAGCACGAAGAGAGTCCGACTCCGGGTCGGCAAGAGCAGGAAGAGAGGAAGCAGGAGGAGAAGGCAAAGGGGCACGCAGAGGAGCAGTGGACGGACGCAGAGACATCCGGTGCGTGCCAGGGACAGGAGGAGGACGCTGACGCGAACCGCGACCACTAGTGCGTGCAGCGCGAACAGGCGACGCAGGACGAGACGCAGGCTCACGACGCTCTGTAAGACCTCCAGTCGGACCAGCGTAGGGAGAAGGAGCAGGCAAAGGGGAGGCAGGCTGTAGCTGTGACTGTGACGAGAAAGGCTGTGGACCCTCTAAGGGAGGAGGAGGAGGACCAGGAGAAGGTGTCAGACCAAGAACCTGCTGCAGGAGCTGAACGAAGTATGGTCGGGGCCGCGTGGCGACGCCAGAAACAGCAGGGACAGCACCAGTACCCCCAGCAGGAGTACCCGCTCTAGCAGCACCTCCAGCAGCACCTCCAGCACCCCCAGCAGCACCAGGAGCACTGCCAGTCGGACCGCCAGCAGTAGTCTCAGCGCCAACACCCTCAGCAGTACCAGCTCCAGGAGAACCCTCAGGCCCAGCAGCTCCAGCACCCACAGCACGAGCACCTCCGGGACGCGCGGCAGCAGCACCCTCTGCAGCCGAGGAACCTCCAGCACCAGCAGCACGCCTCCAGCGCCGGGCAAACCACTCACGCAGCTCCAGTGGGGAGAGTGGCTCTCGGCGAGACGAAGCACCTCAAGGCGGAGAACCTCCAGGCTCAGCACCCTCAGGCAAAACACCTCCAGGCGGAGCACCCCCAGTCTCAGCACCCCCAGGCTCAGCACTCCTAGGCTCAGCACCCCCAGGCTCACTACCCCCAGGCTCAGCACCCCCAGGCTCAGCACCCCCAGGCTCAGCACCTCCAGGCTGAGCACCCCCAGACTCCGCACCCCCAGGCTCAGCACCCCCAGGCTCAGCTCCCGCAGCAGCACCAGAGTCACTAGTGACCTCGACAGGCTCGACCGCGTCTACCTGGGACACACCTGAAGGGGCAGGACCTTGAGGGGGGAGGGGGTCTACCGGGGGGGGGACCTGGTACCAAGAAGAGCGGGGGCGGGGGAAGGGAAGGAGTGCGGTAGGGGAAGAGGCGGTAGTAGGGTACCGACTCATCGAACGTGACGTCCTGGGAGGACAGAACACGTCGAGAGGTGGGGTGGTAAAACTGCCACCCAGGGGCGTCGGGGGGGAACCCCAGGAAGACGCAGGGAGCAGCGCGAGGGGACAGCTTGTCCGCAGACAAGTCGCGGACAAACGCCCGAGATCCCCAGACCCGGAACGCCGACGCATCGCCAACCTTCCCCGTCCACAGCAGGGCTGGGGAGGTCTCCGGCCTGGAGACCCTGGGGTGGAGGTTGATCTGATGCGCCGCGTACCTGACCGCAAACGGCCACAGAAAATGGGGGGCAGCCGCATGCATCATAGACGTACGAGCGACGTCCATGACCATGCCAATGCGGCGCTCTGCAATCCCATTTTGCTGCGGTGAGTCCGGAAGCGTGAAGGTCTGGCGGATGCCTTGCGCACGACAGAAGGCACGCAGAAGGCCAGAGGAGAACCCGCCGCCTCTGTCCGAGTGCAGACGCAACACAGGAAAGTCCGAGCCAAAGCTCTGCCTGAGCTGGAGACGAGCTGCGCGGATCCAGTCGATCAGCACCTCAGTGACATCACCCTTGCTGCGCAGGGGGAAGACTGTGGTGTAACGCGAGTAGTCGTCAACCACCAACAGGAAGTAGCGCTCGTGACCGAGTCCACGGACGCGGGCAGGGCCCCACACGTCCATGTGAAGTGTCTGCAACGGAGCCTCTGTCGGAGGAAACTGGGAGGAGTGAGGGGCAGCACGCTGGCGCCCCTCGACACAGGGGACACAGGCAGGGCCAGGGCCCTGAGGAAGGGGAGGGAGGGACCGGGGGAGACCACACACAAGAAGACGGGAGGCCATGCCTCTGAGCCGAAGCAGAGAGGGGTGGCCAAGGCGGTGGTGCCAGAGGAGAGTCTCGTGAGACAGACGGCGACACGAACAGGGGGCAGACTCAGGACCAGACCTGGACGCTGCAGCAAACACCTGACCAGACGAAGGGACTCTACCAGACTCAGCACCGGGAGGAGAAGCAGTGGTCAGTGTGTACAGGCTCGACCCTGGCTGACGTCGAAACGTAGCCAGGTGGCGACCTGTGCTAGCCTCTGTGCAGTGTGTCACCCGCTGACGAGCAGGAGTGAACTGGTGGACCCCCACATCCTGTAGGTCAGCACCACTCACCAGGTTCGTAGAGAACGAGGGGAGGTAAAGACCAGTCAGGGTGCCAGAGGGAGCCGCCGGACACGGGAGGACTGTGGAGAAACGAGACAGGACAGGACCCCCAGAGGGGTCAGCCAGGGACACCGCAACCGGCCGACTAAGGGGCGTGAGAGTGGTGCGGTCCCGAAAGAAGGAGCGAGACGCCCCAGAGTCAAGGGTGAAGGTGTGGGAGGCAGAAGCCGACACAGTACCTGAGAGGGCAGACTCACTAGCACCTGAGAGCACAGACGCACTGGCACCTAGAGCAGCAGCCTCACTGGCACCTGACACAGCAGTACCAATGCCCGGGTCGGGCGGAAAGCACCGGTAACAGTCACCATTATCACTAACAGTCACAGCATACATGGCAGCAAGGATAGCATCAAAGTCAAGATCAAACACAGCTACACCAGCCCTAGACAGCTCTCCCCAGCGGGGGATCTCAGAGGCCTCCGGAAACTGCTGGCGCCAAGCGTCGGTCAGGCGGGCAAAGCAGCGGTGAGCGGTGTGGGTGCCCCCACACTGCTCACCTGCGCGTTCGCCGGTGCGAAAGACGTAGGTGCAGGGACCAAACGCCCCACCACGCTGACGCTGCGAGTACCACTCACGGAGCTGCTGAGGGGCGGGGACGTCGCGAGAGCGCTGCTGTTGCTGCTGCTGCTGCTGCTGCTGCTGCTGCTGGCGCTGACCACCCCCAGTGCCGCTCCTCTGGGACGAGCCACTCCGACCACCTCCACCACCGCCACCCCCACCTCCGCCGCCACCGCCGCCACCGCCACCCTCGCCCCCGCCGCTCCCACTGCCTCCTCCGCCACCACCTCCGCCGCCACCTCCGCCTCCACCGCCGCCACCAGGACCTCCACCCCCGCCTCCACCCCCACCGCCACCCCCACTCCCCCCGCCGCCCCCACCTCCTCCGCCACCGCCCCCGCTAGCTCCACCCGCTCCCTTGCCCCCCTTGCTCCTGCCCGAGCGGCGCCTACCGCTGGGGGCAGACGCCGCACCGACCGACTCTAAACCAACGAGGTCGGCCGCAGCAGCAGAGGCGACAGAGGGTAGCAGGGGGGAAGGAGAACAACCCTCAAAGATTGGGGTGCGCGGGTCACCACGAGAGGCCCCTACAGCGACTATGCTCTTCTCGGCCGCTAGCAGGGACTTCTCAAGGAGGTCGACAGTGAGGGTGGTGGGACAGACAGAGAGAAACTGGTCCCTAACAGCACGAAGGGACTCAGGGAGACGGGTGACTAGAAAGTAGAGGGTGATGTACATGGGAGGGGGGTTTTCGGCGAGGAAGGCAGCAGGAAGCGCAGCTCGGTAGCGAGTGTCACTAGCGCGAAGGTGGGTAAAGAGGTCAGTGACTGTGGGAAAGGCAGCAAGGTCAGGGAAGAGGTACGGTAGCATGAGGCGGCTCAGTGTAGCAGTGGAAGGGGAGGAGTAGCGCGCAACTACAGCGTCGTACAAGGCCTGAGCGGTCTTGCACTGACTAAAGTGTGCACGCTCGGAGGAAGGGAGGTGGGGACGCACAGCAAGACGTGCAGCAGCATCGCGTGTGGCCCACTTGGAGCGAACAGTGGGGTCAGCATCAGCAGGAGGGGCAGGGACAGCGCCAGAGACAAAGTCAAAGAGAGAAACCTCATCGATCGCATCGCACAGTAAGTACAGCTGCAGGTCCTCAATCCAGACTGCAAAGTCAATGGCGCGACCCTCAGCGTCAAAAGTCAGGACACTGGGGGTGGCCATTGTAGCAGCTGACAGTCTCACCGGGCAGGAAGAGTCGAGTAGCACAGCGACACAACAACACGGCAGCACAGCAGCTGCGCCGGCCCAGGAGTAGTAGGAGCCCCACAGGAGCAGAAGATCGGCTCCTCGGGCGGCTGGGGCGGCACGGGCGGCTCGGGCGGCTCGGGCGGCTCGGGTGGCGCGGGCGTCTCGCGGGCGGCTCGGGCGGCTCGGGCGGCGCGGGCGTCTCGCGGGCGGCTCGGGCGGCTCGGGCGGCGCGGGCGTCTCGCGGGCGGCTCGGGCGGCGCGGGCGTCTCGCGGGCGGCTCGGGCGGCTCGGGCGGCGCGGGCGTCTCGCGGGCGACTCACGGGCGGCCGCACGGGCGGCTAGGACGGCTCGCGGGCGGCTGCACGGGCGGCTGGGCACAGGCGGCTGCACTAGCGGCCGTAAGGGTAGGTGCACGGGTGGGTGCACGGGCAGGTGCACGGGCGACGCGGCGGCGAGGCCGCGTAGCAGAGGGCGGCAAGGCCGCGTGAGCAAGGCGGCGGGGCCGCTTAGCAGAGGGCGGCGGGGCCGCGATCGAAGGGCGGCGGGGCCGCTTAGCAGAGGGCGGCGGGGCCGCGATCGAAGGGCGGCGGGGCCGCTTAGCAGAGGGCGGCGGGGCTGCGATCGAAGGGCGGCGGGGCCGCTTAGCAGAGGGCGGTGGGGCCGCGATCGAAGGGCGGCGGGGCCGCTTAGCAGAGGGCGGCGGGGCCGCTAAGGAAAGGGCGGCGGAGCCGCGATCGAAGGGCGGCGGGGCCGCGAAGGAAGCGCGGCGGAGCCGCGATCGAAGGGCGGCGGGGCCGCTAAGGAAAGGGCGGCGCGACGGGCCGCTGGGGGGCGACACAACGGGTCGCTAAAAAAAAAAAAGGAAAACGCGCCTCGGGGCGCGCTTCGGTGGGCCCTAGAAGCAGTCCCTAGGAGGGAACCTGCTCTGATTCCATGTGAAAGAAAGAACGAGAATGAATTGACTATGAACGAAGTGAGTACAAATAGGAAACCCTAATTGGGTTGTACCCCCTATGGGATACCCCACTATAGCCTACACAAATAAGTAAGCTATAATGTTCTGACAACTGCTGGAGCTGCTGGCGGTATTGGAGCTACCGGTCCTGTTGGAGTTGGTGCTGCTGGGGCTGCTGGAGCTGGAGCTGCTCGGGGTGTTGGCGCTGGTGGTGCTGCTGGCGCTGGTACGTCTGAGGGTGCTAGAGTTGGCGCTGTTGGAGCTGGAGGTGCTGCTAACGCTGATGCTGCCGCTGGACGTAATGGTGCTGTCTCTGCTGGTTCTGGAGGCGCTGCGCGGCCGAGGCCGTACTTCATTCCGCTCCTTGAGCAGGTTCTTGGTCTTCCGCCTTCTACTGGTCCTGCCCCTCCCTTAGCGTGTCCACCGCCTATCCAGTCGCAATCACAGTTACAGCCCGCCTCCCCCCTGCCTGCTCCTTCTCCCTACACTGGTCCTACTGGAGGTCTTGCTGAGCGTCGTGAGCCTGCGTCTCGTCCTGCGTCGCCTGTTCGTGCTGCTCGCACTGGTGGTCGTACTGCGCGTCCGCGTCCTCCTGCGGTCCCAGGCAGACACCAGATGGCACTGCGTCCTTCCACTGCTCCTCTGCGTGTCCCGTTGCCGTCTCCTCCAGAGTCCTCTCTTCCTGTTCTTGCTGACCCGGAGTCTGACTCTCTTCGTGCTGCCAGTCCTACTGTCACGCGTCTCTTGGCCACTGTTGTCACTGACCCTTCCTTTGAGTCCACTGCTGCGTCGGCCCTAGTTGCTGAGCTTGTCGACTTTGCTGCTCGCTGTCGTCTTGTTGCTGAGTCTGAGTCTGTCTGTCCTCCGTCCGTCGGGGGTGAGTGTGCTCTTAGCACGGACGTCCTTGAGGACAGGCAGGAGGAGTTCCTGTGTTTTGCTGCTTCTTTGCCTCATCTCGTGTCCAAGCTGATTGCCCCTGAGGGAGACCCGGATGCACCAGACATCCTGACTCCTCGATCGTACGATGAGGCGATCGAGGGTCCCTACTCCTCACAGTGGCAGTCAGCCATGGACCCAGAGATGGCTTCCTGGAAGTCCACAGGCACCTACGTCGACGAGGTTCCCCCACCTGGGGCGAACATCGTCAGTGGCATGTGGATTTTCAGGGTGAAGCGGCCGCCGGGTTCTCCGCCTGTCTTCAAGGCACGTTACGTGGCTCGAGGCTTCAGTCAACGGCAGGGAGTTGACTACTTTCAGACCTTCTCTCCCACCCCGAAGATGACCACTCTTCGGGTGCTGCTGCACATAGCCGCTCAGCGCGACTACGAGCTTCACTCTCTTGACTTCAGCACAGCTTTTCCGCAGGGCAGCCTGCACGAGGAGATCTGGCTGCGCCGCCCACCTGGCTTCACTGGGTCGTTTCCTCCTGGTACCCAGTGGAGCCTCCGGCGGCCAGTCTACGGTCTCCGTCAGGCGCCCCGTGAGTGGTGTCAGTAGATCTGCACTGTGGATGCCCGATTGATCCTACGGGGGGTTACAGGCGCGTTTGCCTGGGGGGATATGGGCGCACTCTGACCCGCTACTTAACAAGCCCTTCTATCCTAATGGTCTAGTGACAGGGATTCTGACATGGTGTCAGAGCGGTCTCGGGTTCGATTCCCGGTGTATGCACATGTAGGCCGTTGCCGCTGTGCTTAGTCCTGGGCCTCTCAGTGTGGGGGGGTGTCAGTAGAGCTACACTGTGAGATCCCTGATCGATCCTAGGGGGGGTTACAGGCGCGTTTGCCTGGAGGGTTATGGGCGCACTGACCCGCTACTGAAACAAGCCCTTTTATCCCAATGGTCTAGTGACTGGGATTCTGACATGGTGTCAGAGTGGTCTCGAGTTCGAATCCCGGAGTATGCACATGTAGGCCGTTGCCGCTTTGCTCAGTCCTGGGCCTCCCAGTGTGGGGGGGTGTCAGTAGATCTGCACTGTGGATGCCCGATTGATCCTACGGGGGGTTACAGGCGCGTTTGCCTGGGGGATTATGGGCGCACTCTGACCCGCTACTTAACAAGCCCTTTTATCCCAATGATCTAGTGGTTGGGATTCTGACAAGTGGCACGACACACTGAGGACTACACTTGCGGCTCTTGGGTTTGCTCCTTCTACAGCCGACCCGTCGCTGTTTCTGCGCACCGACACCTCTTTGCCGCCGTTCTACATCCTCGTGTACGTCGACGACTTGGTCTTTGCCACTGCTGACACTGCTGGACTCGCCCACGTGAAGTTCGAGCTGCAGAAGAGACACACGTGCACAGACCTGGGTGAACTGCGCAGCTACCTTGGCTTGCAGATCACCCGGGACAGAGCACAGCGCACCATTACCCTGACTCAGTCACACATGGTGCAGCAGGTCCTTCAGCGCTTCGACTTCACGTACTCCTCGCCTCAGGCCACTCCTCTGTCTACTCGCCACTCGCTCTCAGCTCTGCCTTCGGATGAGTCCGTAGAGCCGAGTGGCCCGTACTCAGAGCTTGTTGGCTGCCTCATGTACCTGATGACCTGCACTCGACCTGACCTTGCATACCCTCTTAGCATCTTGGCACGCTATGTTGCTCCTGGGAGACACCGACCAGAGCACATGGCTGCAGCGAAGAGGGTGTTGCGCTACTTGTGCAGTACGTCGGGCATGGGGCTATTGCTTGGAGGGCAACGTCCAGTAGTCCTCACAGGTTACGCAGACGCTTCTTGGGCTGACGACCAGGCTACGCAGCGGTCGTCACAGGGTTACACCTTCAGCCTTGGCTCCGGCTTTGTTTTGTGGCGGTCTACCCGCTCGTCTTCTGTTCTCGGCTCCACTTGTGAGGCTGAGATCTACGCGGGGGCCATGGCTGCACAGGAGCTACGCTGGCTCACCTACTTGCTGACTGACCTAGGAGAGCCGCCTCGTTCTCCTCCAGTTCTGTACGTAGACAACAAGGCCATGCTGACCTTGTGTCGGGAGCACAGGCTGGAGCACAGAACGAAGCACATTGCTCTCCGCTACTTCCTTGCTCGTGAGCTGCAGCAGCGTGGTCAGCTGCGCCTTGCTTACGTGGCCTCTGAGGCCAACATTGCTGATATCTTTGTTAGAATATTATAGCTTACTTATTTGTGTAGGCTATAGTGGGGTATCCCATAGGGGGTACAACCCAACTAGGGTTTCCTATTTGTACCTACTTCATTTGTAGTCATTTCATTCACGTTCCTTTCTTCACATGGAATCAGAGCAGGTCCCATCCTAGGGACTGCTTCTTTGGGCCCACCGAAGCGCGCCCGAGGCGCGCGCCTTTTTTTTAGCGACCCTCCGAGTCGCCCTTTTCCTTCGCGGCCCCGCCGCCCTACTTCGCGGCCCGACCGCCGCCCTACTCGCGGCCCAGCCGCCGCCCTACCTTAGCGGCCCACCCGCCGCCCTTGCTAGCGGCCCCGCCGTCCCGTCGCGGCCCCGCCACCCAGTCGCGGCCCCGCTACCCCTACGCGCGGCCCCGCCACTCCGTAGCGGCCCCGCCACCCCTTCGAGCGGCCCCGCCACTCCGTCGCGGCCCCGCCACCCAGTCGCGGCCCCGCTACCTCTTCGTGCGGCCCCGCCACTTCGTCGCGGCCCCGCCACTCCTTCGAGCGGCCCCGCCACTCTGTCGCGGCCCACCCGCCGCCCTGCCTGCGGCCTCCCCGCCACCCTACTTGCGGCCGTCCGCCGCCCTACCTGCGGCCGTCCCGCCGCCCTACCTACGGCCTACCCGCCGCTCTACCTGCGGCCTACCCGCCGCCCTACCTGCGGCCGTCCGCCGCCCTACCTGCGGCCGTCCCGCCGCCCTACCTGCGGCCTACCCGCCGCCCTACCTGCGGCCCGCCCGGCCGCCCTACCTACGCGGCCCAGTAGCAACCGAGCCGCCCGGAGCAGCCGAGCCGCCCAGGAGCCACTGAGCCGCCCAGCAGCAGCTGAGCCGCCCAGCAGCAGCCGAGCCGCCCGGAGCCGCCGAGCCGCCCAGCAGCAGCCGAGCCGCCCGGAGCCGCCGAGCCGCCCAGCAGCAGCCGAGCCGCCCAGGAGCCGCCGAGCCGCCCAGCAGCAGCCGAGCCGCCCAGCAGCAGCCGAGCCGCCCGGGAGCCGAGCCGCCCAGCAGCCTAGCGGCCGTGTCGCCAGGCGCCCTTCCTCCCGAGCCGCCCGACCTGCCCTGCCCGGTGAGCACTGCACTGCTGTCACTGCGTACCATTCCCCTACTGCTTGCACTGCGCCACTGTCGTCGTCATGGCTACACCCAGTGTCCTCGCTTTTGACGCTGAGGGTCGAGCCATTGACTTTGAGGTCTGGCTCGACGACCTGCAGCTGTTTTTACAGTGCGACAGGGCCGACGGTCTGTCTCTCTTTGACCTCACCTCTGGCGCCGTCCCTGCCCCTGCTGCTGATGCTGATGCCACTGTTCGCTCTCAGTGGGCCACGCGCGATGCTGCTGCACGTCTTGCTGTGCGTCGCCACCTGCCTACCGCTGAGCGCGCGCACTTTAGCCAGTACAAGAGTGCTCAGACCTTGTACGACGCTGTAGTTGCGCGCTACTCCTCCCCTGCCACTGCTGCACTGAGCCGCCTCATGCTCCCCTTCCTCTTCCCTGACCTTGCCGCCTTTCCCACTGTCGCTGATCTCATCACGCACCTCCGCACTAGTGACACTCGCTACCGCGCTGCGCTTCCTGCTGAGTTCTGCGCCAAGAACCCCCCCCCCATGTACATCACTCTCTACTTCCTAGTCACTCGCCTCCCTGACTCCCTTCGTGTAGTCCGGGACCACTTCCTCGCGGTCTGTCCCACCACCCTCACAGTCGACAGCCTCGAGAAGGCCCTCCTTGCAGCAGAGAAGAGCATAGTTGCTGTAGGAGCCTCTCGAGGTGACCCCCGCGCCCCCATCTTTGAGGGGTGTTCTCCTTCCCCTCTCCTGCCCTCTGTCCTCTCTGCCGCTGCGGCCGACCTCGTTGGTCTTGAGTCGGTCGGTGCGGCGTCTGCCCCTAGCGGAAGACGCCGCTCTGGCAAGGGCAAGGGGGGCAAGGGAGCGGGTGGGGCCAGTGGGGGCGGTGGCGGTGGAGGTGGAGGCGGCGGAGGGAGTGGGGGTGGCGGTGGAGGTGGTAGCGGGGGTGGGGGTGCTAGTGGCGGCAGTGGAGGCGGGAGTGGCGGCGGCGGTGGCGGTGGTAGCGGAGGTGGCGGAGGTGGCGGCGGTGGAGGTGGAGGCGGGGGCGGTGGAGGCGGAGGCGGGGGTGGCGGAGGTGGAGGTGGTCGGAGTGGAGCTTCGAAGCGGAGCGGCACTGGTGGCGGTCAGCGCCAAAAGCAGCAGCAGCAGCAGCAGCGTTCTCGCGACGTCCCCACCCCTCAGCAGCTCCATGAGTGGTACACGCAGCGTCAGCGCGGTGGGGGTTTTGGTCCCTGCACCTACGTTCTCCGCACTGGCGACCGCACTGGAGAGCAGTGTGGGGGTGCCCACCCCGCCCAGCGCTGCTTTGGCTGCCTGACGGACGCTTGGCGTCAGCAGTTCCCGGAGGCCGCGGAGATCCCCCGCTGGGGAGAGCTGTCTAGGGCTGGTGTAGCTATCTTTGATCTTGATTTTGATGCTATCCTTGCTGCCATGTATGCTGTGACCATTAGTGATGAGGGTGACTGTTACCGGTGTTTCCCGCCCGACCCGGGCATTGGTACTGCTGCTCCAGGTGCCGGTGAGGCTTCTGCTCTAGGTGCCAGTGCGTCTGTGCTCTCAGGTGCTCGTGAGACTGCTCTCTCAGGTACTAGTGCGTCTGCGCTCTCAGGTACTGCGTCGGCTTCGGCCTCCCACACCTTCACTCTTGACTCTGGAGCGTCTCGCTCCTTCTTTCGGGACCGCACCACACTTACGCCGCTTAGTCGGCCGGTTGCGGTTTCCCTGGCTGACCCCTCTGGGGGTCCTGTCCTGTCTCGCTTCTCCACAGTCCTCCCGTGTCCGGCGGCTCCCTCTGGCACCCTGTCTGGTCTCTACCTCCCCTTGTTCTCTACGAACTTGGTGAGTGGTGCTGACCTACAGGATGCGGGAGTCCACCAGTTCACCCCTGCTCGTCAGCGAGTGACGCACTGCACAGAGGCTAGCACGGGTCGTCACCTGGCTACGTTTACACGTCAGCCAGGGTCGAGCCTGTACACACTGACCACTGCTTCTCCTCCAGGTGCTGAGTCTGGTAGAGTCCCTTCGTCTGGTCAGGTGTTTGCTGCAGCGTCCAGGTCTGGTCCTAAGTCTGCCCCCTGTTCGTGTCGCCGTCTGTCTCACGAGACCCTCCTCTGGCACCACCGCCTTGGCCACCCCTCTCTGCTTCGGCTCAGAGGCATGGCCTCCCGTCTTCTTGTGTCTGGTCTCCCCCGGTCTCTACCTCCCCTTCCTCAGGGCCCTGGCCCTGCCTGTGTCCCCTGTGTCGAGGGGCGCCAGCGTGCTGCCCCTCACTCCTCCCAGTTTCCTCCGACAGAGGCTCCGTTGAAGACGCTTCACATGGACGTGTGGGGCCCTGCCCGCGTCCGTGGACTCGGTCACGAGCGCTACTTCCTGTTGGTGGTTGACGACTACTCGCGTTACACCACAGTCTTCCCCTTGCGCAGCAAGGGTGATGTCACTGAGGTGCTAATCGACTGGATCCGCGCAGCTCGTCTCCAGCTCAGGCAGAGCTTTGGCTCGGACTTTCCTGTGTTGCGTCTGCACTCGGACAGAGGCGAAGAGTTCTCCTTTGGCCTTCTGCGTGCCTACTGTCGTGCGCGAGGCATCCGCCAGACCTTCACGCTTCCGGACTCCCCGCAGCAAAATGGGATTGCAGAGCGCCGCATTGGCATGGTCATGGACGTCACTCGTACGTCCATGATGCATGCGGCTGCCCCCCATTTTCTGTGGCCGTTTGCGGTCAGGTACGCAGCGCATCAGATCAACCTCCACCCCAGGGTCTCCAGGCCGGAGACCTCCCCAGCCCTGCTGTGGACGGGGAAGGTTGGCGATGCGTCGGCGTTCCGGGTCTGGGGATCTCGGGCGTTTGTCCGCGACTTGTCTGCGGACAAGCTGTCCCCTCGCGCTGCTCCCTGCGTCTTCCTGGGGTTCCCCCCCGACGCCCCTGGGTGGCAGTTCTACCACCCCACCTCTCGACGTGTTCTGTCCTCCCAGGACGTCACGTTCCACGAGTCGGTACCCTACTACCGCCTCTTCCCCTACCGCACTCCGTCCCTCCCCCCGCCCCCGCTCTTCTTGGTACCAGGTCCCCCCCCGGTAGACCCCCTCCCCCCTCAGGGTCCTGCCCCTTCAGGTGTGTCCCAGGTAGACGCGGTCGAGCCTGTCGAGGTCACTGGTGACTCTGGTGCTGCTGCGCGAGCTGAGCCTGGGAGTGCTGAGCCTGGAGGTGCTACACTTGGGGGTGCTGAGCCTGGGGGTGCGGAGTCTGGAGGTGCTGAGCCTGGGGGTACTGAGTCTGGGGGTGCTGAGCCTGGGGGTGCTGAGCCTGGGGGTGCTGAGCCTGGGGGTGCTGGGCCTGAGGGTGCTGAGCCTGGGGGTGCTGAGGCTGGGGGTGCTACGCCTGGAGGTGCTTCGTCTCGTCGAGAGCCACTCCCCCCACAGGAGCTGCGTGAGTGGTTTGCCCGGCGCTGGAGGCGTGCTGCTGGTGCTGGAGGTTCTTCGGCTGCAGAGGGTACTGCTGCCGAGCGTCCCGGAGGTGCTCGTACTGTGGGTGCTGGAGCTGCTGGGTCTGAGGGTTCTCCTGGAGCTGGTGCTGCTGAGGGTGTTGGAGCTGAGACTGCCGCTGACGGTCCGACTGGCAGTGCTCCTGGTGGTGCTGCTGGAGGTTCTGGAGCTACTGGAGGTGTCGCTAGAGGTGCTACTGGAGCGGGTACTCCTGCTGGGGGTACTGGTGCTGTCCCTGCTGTTCGTGGCGTCGCCGCGCGGCCCCGACCGTACTTCGTTCCGCTCCTGCAGCAGGTTCTTGGTCTTACACCTTCTCCTGGTCCTCCTCCTCCTCCCTTAGAGGGTCCACAGCCTGTCTCGTCACAGTCGCAGCTACAGCCTGCCTCCCCTTTGCCTGCTCCTTCTCCCTACGCTGGTCCGACTGGAGGTCTTACCGAGCATCGTGAGCCTGCGTCTCGTCCTGCGTCGCCTGTTCGTACTGCGCGCGCTAGTGGTCGAGGTTCGCGTCAGCGTCCTCCTCCTGTCCCTGGCACGCACCGGATGTCTCTGCGTCCGTCTACTGCTCCCCGGCGTGCCCCTTTGCCTTCTCCTCCTGCTTCCTCTCTTCCTGCTCTTGCCGACCCGGAGTCGGACTCTCTTCGTGCTGCCAGTCCTACTGTCACGCGTCTCCTTGCTACTGCTGTCACTGACCCTTCTTTCGAGTCTTGTGCTGAGTCTGCCCTTGTCACTGAGCTCGTTGACTTTGCTGCGCGCTGTCGTCTAGACTACGCTGCTAGTCTTGTCGCTGAGTCTGAGTCTGCCTGTCCTCCGTCCGTCGGGGGTGGGTGTGCCCTTGGCACGGACGTCCTTGAGGACAGGCAGGAGGAGTTCCAGTGTCTGGCCGCCGCTTCACCTCATCTCGCGTCTGTACTGCTAGCCCCTGAGGGAGACCCGGATGCACTAGACATCCCGACTCCGCGCTCTTACGCAGAGGCGATAGAGTGTCCCTACTCCTCTCAGTGGCAGGCAGCTATGGATGCAGAGATGGCTTCCTGGAAGTCCACAGGCACCTACGTTGACGCTGTCCCCCCTTCTGGGGCGAACATCGTCAGTGGCATGTGGATCTTCAGGGTGAAGCGGCCGCCGGGTTCTCCGCCTGTCTTCAAGGCGCGTTACGTGGCTCGTGGCTTCAGTCAGCGGCAGGGGGTTGACTACTTTCAGACCTTCTCCCCCACCCCGAAGATGACCACTCTTCGGGTACTGCTGCACGTTGCTGCTCACCGTGACTACGAGCTGCACTCTCTTGACTTCAGCACAGCTTTCTTGCAGGGCAGCCTGCACGAGGAGATTTGGCTGCGTCGCCCACCTGGCTTCACTGGGTCTTTCCCTCCTGGTACCCAGTGGAGTCTCCGGCGTCCAGTCTACGGTCTCCGCCACGCGCCACGTGAGTGGCATGACACACTGAGGACTACACTGGCGGCACTTGGGTTTGCTCCTTCTACTGCCGACCCGTCGTTGTTTCTGCGCACCGACACCTCTCTGCCGCCGTTCTACATCCTCGTGTACGTCGACGACTTGGTCATTGCCACAGCTGACACTGCTGGACTCGCCTACGTGAAGTCCGAGCTGCAGAAGAGACACACGTGCACTGACCTGGGTGAACTGCGCAGCTACCTTGGCTTGCAGATCACCCGGGACAGAGCACGCCGCACCATTACCCTGACTCAGTCACACATGGTGCAGCAGGTCCTTCAGCGCTTCGGCTTCACGTACTCCTTGCCTCAGGCCACTCCTCTGCCTACTCGCCACTCGCTCTCAGCTCTGCCTTCGGATGAGTCCGTAGAGTCGAGTGGCCCGTATGCAGAGCTTGTTGGCTGCCTCATGTACCTGATGACCTGCACACGACCTGACCTTGCATACCCTCTTAGCATTCTCGCACGCTATGTTGCTCCTGGGAGACACCGACCAGAGCACTTGGCTGCAGCGAAGAGGGTGTTGCGCTACTTGTGCAGTACGTCGGGCATGGGGCTAGTGCTTGGAGGGCACAGTCCAGTGGTCCTCACTGGGCACGCGGACGCTTCTTGGACTGACGACCAGGCTACACAGCGGTCGTCACAGGGTTACACCTTCAGCCTTGGTTCCGGCTCTGTTTCGTGGCGGGCTACCCACTCGTCTTCTGTTCTCGGCTCCAGTTGTGAGGCTGAGATCTACGCCGGGGCTATGGCTGCACAGGAGTTACGCTGGCTCACCTACCTGTTGACCGACCTTGGAGAGCCGCCTCGTTCTCCTCCAGTCCTGTACGTAGACAACAAGGCCATGCTGGCCTTGTGTTGAGAGCAGCGACTGGAGCACAGAACAAAGCACATTGCTCTCCGCTACTTTCTTGCTCGTAAGCTACAGCAGCGTGGACAGTTGCGACTTGCGTACGTGGCCTCTGAGGCCAACACTGCTGATGTCTTCACCAAGGCACTTGCGCCTTGTGATCATCAGCGTTGCTGCACGCAGCTGGGCCTTGTGCCTGTCTTGCCTCACTTGCTCACTTCTTGACCTTGCTTGTACCTTGACCTATATATACTCTTGCTCTTGCTTGCTTGACTCTTGTATATCTCTATATATGGTCTTGCATGTGAACTGGCCTTGTGGCCCTTGAACTTGTGCTCGGAATGTGTGGTGACTTTGTGATCCACCCTGAGCTTTGCTTTGTTTTGCTTGACTGGTCTTGTGACCCCTTGTTCTCCCCCACTTTGCCTATGGGGGTGTGTTAGAATATTATAGCTTACTTATTTGTGTAGGCTATAGTGGGGTATCCCATAGGGGGTACAACCCAACTAGGGTTTCCTATTTGTACCCACTTCATTTGTAGTCATTTCATTCACGTTCCTTTCTTCACAATCTTTACCAAGGCACTTCCGCCTGGTGATCATCAGCGCTTCTGTACTATGCTAGGTCTTGTGCCTACTTGGCCTCACTTGCTCACTTCTTGACCTTGCTTGTACTGTGATCTTTCTATACCTGCACTTGCTTGTTTACCTTTATATATGATCTTGCATGTGAACTGGCCTTTTGGCCTTGCTCTTGTGCTCGGATTGTGTGGTGACGTTGTGATCCACCCTGAGCTTGCTTTGCTTTGCTTGACTGGTCTTGTGACCTCTTGTTCTCCCCCACTTTGCCTATGGGGGTGTGTCAAACATATATGCTATAGTCTGTGTAGGCTGTACTGGGGTAGACTATATGGGGTACAACATTTCTAGGTTTTCCTACTTGTACCCACCTGCTTGCTAGTTCATTCATTCCTCATTCTTAACACTTCCACGTTTACGACCCACACGTGGCGCGTTCCGGCGTCGACGAAGGTGAGTGTGTAGAGTTCGTCGTTGATGCCGCAGTGTCCTACGTTGAGAAAGTCACTGTAAACCTTCTCAAGCTTGGCGTAGCGATTGGTTCCTGGCTCGAGTAGGGGGAAGGGCTGGTGACTCAGCGCAGCTTCGGGGCAGATGGTGCAGCTGCGCGGGTGAGTCCCTCCTCTCACTTCGGAGCCGTCAGGGCGCAACAGCGCGCCAGGTGCAAAGACGCCGGCTTCGATGCAGTTCTCCAGGGTCACGCGCGAAGGGTGACCTAGGCGCTGATGCTAGATGGCGTCGTCGGCGCGGAATCCAGATGTGCGCATGTAGCGCTCCAGTGCGGCTGCGGGGTCTTCGTCAGGTGCCGGTGCAGGTGTAGGCGCTGCTCCCTCGTTCTCTTCTTCCTCGTTCGCCGTCGTTAGCATGAGGGCGAGAAATTCTCTGTCGCGGATGATGGAGTAGGGGATGTTGGTTCCGGGGATCGTGCCAAGTACGAACGCCGGTTCGCGTGGTTCAGGGGCAGGTCCGTAGACAGTGCGTCGCGGGGTGAGTGGTTCACTTCCCCAGTCAATGGTGTCCCAGGGGTCACTACCTGAAGGGATGTCAGGCGGCGGTGGTCCTAGCGCAGGGCGGCGCGGAGGTCGTCCGAGAGGAACAACGGGAGGTTCGACCTCAGCATGCGCAGGTTCTTCTTCCTCTTCCCCCCTTTGATCCTCGCGGAAAGCTCCCCAGCCGCTCGTTTCGCCGCCTTGTGCGGCGCCCCATCCACCGATGTATGCGCCTGTTGTTGCGCCCCATCCGCCGGTTGCGACGCCCCAGCCGCTGGTGTCGCTCGTTCCCCATCTGCCGGCGCTCCCCCACCCCCCTTCATTGGAGGCGCTTTTCTTGTCCTGTTCCCAGGCGAGCGTTCCGCGTGCCTCGGCGAGGCTCTTCCGCCGAAGCTCTTCGGCTTCTTGTTGCGCCAATGTCTCTTCTTTCGTGGGCGAGAGCCGTTTCTTGGAATCGCGCGGTGAGAGTAGATCTCTGCCGCCTTTCGTTCGGTGTAGGGCCGGGGATTCCCGTGCGCGTCGAAGGTGCCGACGCCAACGCCGCGGAGCATTCCTTGGAGATGCTGGGATGCGGGTCCGAGAAGAGGGTGTTCCGGTGTGCCGAATACGACCCGTGTAGTTGTTTCCAACTCCAGTTGGGAGAGACCCTCTTCAGGCGGTGCATCTTGTTCTGTTTCGCGATGGCGGCAAGGCCACGGCCGGCGATCGCGCTCGTCGAAGACGTTGGTGTGTGGTAGTCCCTGCAGACGCCGTCGGGATCGGGGTCGTGCAGCGTGAGCTCGCGGGGGTGTGAGTGGTGTGGCACCCAGGGGCGCCCATCAGGGTGCTTCCAATCGCGGTGATGAATGTGTTCGAAGCGCAGGGGGACGAGGTCAATCAATTCCTGCGAATCGCCGCTGCAGTCGGGAATGTCGAAGTCGAGAACGTATACGCCGTTCTTGGCGCGCGCCCGTCCGATAAGCTTGCGCTTCTTGTTCGGCATCGTGAAGTGGAGCAGGATGTCGCGCGTCTCGGGGTCGGTGCTGAGGATGACTCCGCAATCCAGGAGTTGCGCCGCGGAGAGCAAATTAAAGCGCAGGTTCTGCACAATCAACACGTCGTTAAGTGTGATGTGCGTTCGGCTCCCTCGTGCCTTGAGCACCACGATACCTTGCGCGCTTGCGCGCAGCCGCGTGTTGTTCGCCACTGTGACGTAAGTGACGACGGGAGTGGGGACGGCGTTGGATATGTAACACTCGGAGCCCACCATATGCTGCCCACAGCAGCTGTCCAGGTACCAGTTGTTGTAGCGCCTGTTGTCGTTTCGCGCGAGCAGCGCCAGTCGCGGAGTGACGATATGTGGAGTGTCCACCTTCAGAAACTGTTCGCGCGCGATCCAGTCGATCGGTGCCGACCGCATGTCAGGTACGTGCGGAGGGCTCTCAAGCAGCGGGACTGGTAGATTCCAGTCCTGGTTGTCGTCGTCGCTGTAGTCGTGATGCGTGCTGAATGGATTGTTGTTCGGAGATGCCTCGATTGGGTCGGGCGCCGGCTCAGGTGAGAGTGAGCGTGTGCGCGGGCGACGAGAGCCGCTCGTCATGGTCATGTTCCCCATGACGTTGCGGACGGGGGCAGCTTGTGGTGGCTGCTGCTGCTGCTGAGTTGTTGGATTCAGGTTGCGCGGTGGGGGTTGAGACCCCTGGGCGGGACGCGTGTCGTTTCTTGCGTCTTGTCGGCCGGACCAGCTCCTCGGATTGGTCTGGCGAGGGCGAGATCGGAACTTACATCGATCCGCCAAATGCCCGAAGTTTCTGCAGATTTTGCAGTAGAGGCTGTCAAATTATAATATTGTGTAGGCTATAGTAAGGTAGCCCATATGGGGTACACATTTCTAGGGTTGCATATTTGTATCACTTCCATTCCTTAGTCATTCATTTCACGTTCTACTTTCCTCATGGTCTCGAGCAGATTCCCCCTTGGGAACTGTGCCTAGGGCCCACCACATCGAGTTTCAAAAAAAAAAATTCCTGCCCGAAGCGCGCTCCGCCCGAGTCGCGCTCCGGGCTCTCACCTCGCCGAGCCGCCCTAGCGGCCCCCTACGCCCTAGCGGCCCCTTCCCCTAGCGGCCCCGCCGCCCTTCGTTTCGACCCCGCCGCCCCTTAGTGCGGCCCCGCCGCCCGTCACAGCGGCCCCGTCGCCCCGCATCGCGGCCCCGCCGCCCGTCTCCGCGGCCTCGCCGCCCGTCGCTGCGGCCCCGCCCCTACTCAGCGGCCCCGCCGCCCTTCTCCTCAGCGGCCCCGCTGCCCTTCTCAGCGGCCCTGCCGCCCTACTCAGCGGCCCCGCCGCCCTACTCAGCGGCCCCGCCGCCCTTCTCCTCAGCGGCCCCGCCGCCCTACTCAGCGGCCCCGCCGCCCTTCTCCTCAGCGGCCCCGCCGCCCTACTCAGCGGCCCCGCCGCCCTTCTCCTCCGCGGCCCCGCCGCCCTACTCAGCGGCCCCGCCGCCCTTCTCCTCAGCGGCCCCGCCGCCCTACTCAACGGCCCCGCCGCACTACTCAGCGGCCCCGCCGCCCTTCTCCTCAGCGGCCCCGCCGCCCTACTCAGCGGCCCCGCCGCCCTTCTCCACAGCGGCCCCGCCGCCCTACTCAGCGGCCCCGCCGCCCTTCTCCTCAGCGGCCCCGCCGCCCTTCTTCTCAGCGGCCCCGCCGCCCTTCCGCAGCGGCCTCGCCGCCCTTCTCAGCGGCCCAGACGCCCCTCGCACCAGCGGCCCTGCCGCCCTACACCGCCCGCGCCGCCCGAGCCGCCTGAACCGCCCGAGCCTCCCGAGCCGCCCGACCTGCCCGAGCTGCCCGAGCCGCCCGAGCCGCCCGACTCTCCTGAGCCGCCCGAGCCGCCCGACCAGCCCGACCCGCCCGAGCCGCCCGAGCCACTCGAGCCACCCAAGCCGCCTGAGCCGCCCGAGCCGCCTGAGGAGCCGAGCCGCTGGTGCCACGGAGCCGCAGTTCCTGTAGTGCCGTCCGAGCAGCCGTGTTGCCGTGCTAATGTACCGCTGAGCTGCCCGACCCGCCCTGCCTGGTGAGAGCAGCGCTTCTGTCACTGCACTGCCCCTGTCCTACAGTTGGTACTGCTAGTCCAGTGTTGTCATGGCTACCCCCAGTGTTCTCGCTTTTGACGCTGAGGGTCGAGCCATTGACTTTGAGGTTTGGGTGGATGACCTGCAGCTTTTCCTACAGTGCGATAGGGCAGACGGTCTTTCCCTCTTTCACCTCACCTCTGGTGCTTCCCCAGCCCCTACTGCCGATGCCGACGCCACTGTTCGCTCCCAGTGGGCCACTCACGATGCTGCTGCACGTCTTGCTGTGCGTCGCCACCTGCCTACCACTGAGCGCGCGCACTTTAGCCAGTACAAGAGTGCTCAGACCTTGTACGACGCTGTCGTTGCACGCTACTCCTCCCCTGCCATTGCTGCACTGAGCCGCCTCATGCTACCGTACCTCTTTCCTGACCTTGCTGCCTTTCCCACAGTCGCTGACTTCATTACGCACCTCCGCACTAGTGACACTCGCTACCGCGCCGCGCTTCCTGCTGAGTTCTGCGCCAAGAACCCCCCCCCCATGTACATCACTCTCTATTATATAGTCACCCGCCTCCCTGACTCCCTTCATGTAGTCAGGGACCACTTCCTCTCAGTCTGTCCCACCACTCTCACTGTTGACCTCTTAGAGAAGGCCCTCCTAGCGGCGGAGAAGAGCATAGTCGCTGTAGGAGCCTCTCGTGGTGACCCTCGCACCCCCATCTTTGAGGGGTGTTCCCCTTCCCCCCTGTTGCCCTCTGTCGCCTCTACTGCTGCGGCCGACCTCGTTGGTCTTGAGTCGGTCGGTGCGGCGTCTGCCCCTAGCGGGAGACGCCGCTCTGGCAAGGGCAAGGGGGGCAAGGGCGCGGGTGGGGCTAGCGGGGGTGGTGGAGGTGGCGGTGGGGGCGGCGGGGGGAGTGGGGGTGGCGGTGGGAGTGGTGGCGGGGGTGGAGGTGGCGGTGGCAGCGGCGGAGGCGGAGGCGGCGGCGGCGGTAGCGGAGGGAGCGGAGGCGGCGGTGGCGGCGGAGGTGGAGGCGGCGGTGGTGGAGGAGGTGGAGCTGGTCGGGGTGGTGCTTCTCAGCGGAGCGGCTCCGGGAGTGGTCAGCGCCAGCAGCAGCAGCGTTCTCGGGACATCCCCCCTCCTCAGCAGCTCCGTGAGTGGTACACGCAGCGTCAGCGTGGTGGGGGTTTTGGCCCGTGCACCTACGTCCTCCGCTCCGGCGACCGCGCGGGTGAGCAGTGTGGGGGTGCTCACCCCACCCAGCGCTGCTTTGGCCGCCTGACGGACGCTTGGCGTCAGCAGTTCCCGGAGGCTAGTGAGATCCCCCGTTGGGGAGAGCTGTCTAGGGCAGGCGTAGCTATCTTTGATCTTGACTTTGATGCTATCCTTGCTGCCCTGTATGCTGTGACTATTAGTGATGAGGGTGACTGTTACCGGTGTTTCCCGCCCGACCCGGGCATTGGTACTGCTGCTCTAGGTACTGGTGAGGCTGCTGCTCTAGGTGCCAGTGCGTCCGCGCCCTCAGGTGCTGGTGAGTCTGCGCTCTCAGGTACCACGTCGGCTTCGGCCTCCCTCACCTTCACACTTGACTCAGGGGCTTCTAGCTCCTTCTTTCGAGACCGCACCACACTCACGCCGCTTGGTCGGCCAGTTGCAGTCTCCCTGGCAGACCCCTCTGGGGGTCCTGTCCTCTCTCACTTCTCCACTGTCCTCCCGTGTCCGGCTGCCCCCTCAGGCACCTTGTCTGGTCTTTACCTCCCCTCGTTCTCTACGAACTAGGTGAGTGGTGCTGACCTGCAGGATACGGGGGTTCACCAGTTCACTCCTGCGAGTCAGCGGGTGACCCACTGCACGGACGCTCGGACAGGCCGACACCTGGCCACGTTTACACGTCGGCCGGGGTCGAGCCTGTACACACTGACCACTGCGTCTCCTCCAGTCACTGCGTCTGGTCAGGTAACTGCGTCGGGTCAGGTGTTTGCTGCAGCTTCCAGGTCTGGTCCTTAGTCTGCCCCCTGCTCGTGTCGCCTCCTGTCTCACGAGACTCTCCTCTGGCACCACCGTCTTGGTCACCCCTCCCTGCCTCGTCTCCGAGGCATGGCTTCCCGTGTCCTTGTCTCTGGTCTTCCCCGGTCCCTCCCTCCCCTTCCTCCGGGGCCTGGTCCTTCCTGTGTCCCTTGTGTTGAGGGGCGGCTCCGAGCTGCCCCTCACTCCTCTCAGTTTCCCCCGACAGAGGCCCCGCTACAGACGCTTCACATGGACGTGTGGAGCCCGGCCCGCGTCCGTGGACAGGGTCACGAGCGCTACTTCCTGCTGGTGGTTGACGACTACTCGCGTTGCACCACAGTCTTCCCCTTGCGCAGCAAGGGTGATGTCGCTGAGGTGTTGATCGACTGGGTCCGCGCAGCTCCTCTCCAGCTCAGGAGGAGCTTCGGCTCGGACTTTCCTGTTCTGCGTCTGCACTCTGACCGAGGCGAAGAGTTCTCCTCTGGCCTTCTGCGAGCCTACTGTCGTGCGCGAGGCATCCGCCAGACCTTTACGCTTCCGGACTCTCCACAGCAAAATGGGATTGCTGAGCGCCACATTGGCATGGTCACGGACGTCGCTCGTACGTCCATGATGCATGCGGCTGCCCCCCATTTTCTGTGGCCGTTTGCGGTTCGGTACGCGGCGCATCAGATCAACCTTCACCCCAGGGTCTCCAGGCCGGAGACCTCCCCAGCCTTGCTGTGGACGGGGAAGGTCGGCGATGCGTCTGCGTTCCGTGTCTGGGGATCTCGGGCGTTTGTTCGCGACTTGTCTGCGGACAAGCTGTCCCCTCGTGCTGCTCCCTGTGTCTTCCTTGGCTTCCCCCCTGACACCCCTGGGTGGCAGTTCTACCACCCCACCTCTCGTCGTGTTCTGTCCTCCCAGGACGTCACGTTCGACGAGTCAGTTCCCTACTACCGCCTCTTCCCCTACCGCACTCCTTCCCTCCCCCCGCCACCGCACTTCCTTGTGCCAGGCCCCCCCCCGGTAGACCCCCTCCCCCCTCAGGGTCCTGCCCCTTCAGGTGTGTCCCAGGTAGATGCAGTCGAGCCGGTCGAGGTTGCTGGTGACTCTGGTACTGTTGCGGGTGCTGAGACTAAGGGTGCTGACTCTGGGGGTGCTGCGCGCGTGGGTGCTGAGCCTGGGGGTGCTGCGTCTGGGGGTGCTGCGACTGGGGGTGCTGAGCCTGGGGGTGCTGAGCTTGGGGGTGCTACGACTGGGGGTGCTGAGCCTGGGGGTGCTACGACTGGGGGTGCTGAGCCTGGGGGTCCTTCACCTGGGGGTGCTGCGTCTGGAGCTGCTGAGCCTGGGGGTGCTGAGTCTGGAGCTACTAAGCCTGGGGGTGCGGAGCCCGCGGCCGCTGGACCTGCTCGTGTGGCGTCTGGCGGTGCTGGGCCTGCTGGTTCTCCGGGTGCTTCGTCTCGGCGGGAGCCATCCTCTCCACAGGAGCTGCGCGAGTGGTTTGCCCGGCGCTGGAGGCGTACTACTGGAGCTGGTGCTTCTTCGGCTGCCGAGGGTGCTGGTGCCGCCGGTCTCGGAGGTACTAGTCCTGCGAGTGCTACTGGAGTCGGAGCTGCTGAGGGTGTTGGCGCTGAGGCTACTGCTGTCAGTCCTGGCGGCGGTCCTGCTGCGGGTGCTGCAGGTACTGCTGGAGGTACTGCAGCTGCTGTTGACGCTGGTGTTGCCGCTGGGGGTGCTGGTGCTGTCCCTGCTGTGTCTGGAGTCGCCGCGCGCCTTGGCCGTACTTTGTTCCCCTCCTTCAGCAGGTTCTTGAACTTCCTCCTCCCTTAGAGTGTCCACCGCCTGTCCAGTCGCAGTCACAGTTACCGCCGGCCTCCCCTCTGCCTTCTCCTTCTCCGTACACTGGTCCTACTGGAGGTCTTGCTGAGCGTCGTGAGCCTGCGTCTCGTCCTGCGTCGCCTGTTCGTGCTGCTCGCACTAGTGGTCGCAGTTCGCGTCAGCGTCCTCCTCCTGTCCCTGGCACGCACCAGATGTCTCTGCGTCCGTCCACTGCTCCTCGGCGTGCCCCTTTGCCCTCTCCTCCTGAGTCCTCTCTTCCTGTGCTTGCCGACCCTGAGTCAGACTCTCTTCGTGCTGCCAGTCCTACTGTCACGCGTCTCCTTGCTACTGTCGTCACTGACCCCTCCTTTGAGTCCACTGCTGCGTCTGCTCTTGTTGCTGAGCTCGTCGACTTTGCTGCTCGCTGTCGTCTAGACTACGCTCCTAGTCTTGTTGCTGAGTCTGCGTCTGTCTGTCCTCCGTCCATCGGGGGTGAGTGTGCTCTTGGCACGGACGTCCTTGAGGACAGGCAGGAGGAGTTCCAGTGTCTGGCTGCTGCTTCACCTCATCTCGCGTCCGTACTGCTTACCCCTGAGGGAGACCCGGATGCACTAGACATCCCGACTCCGCGCTCTTACGCGGAGGCCGTAGAGGGTCCCTACTCCTCTCAGTGGCTGGCAGCTATGGATGCAGAGATGGCTTCCTGGAAGTCCACAGGCACCTACGTTGACGCGGTTCCCCCTCCTGGGGCGAACATCGTCAGTGGCATGTGGATCTTCAGGGTGAAGCGGCCGCCGGGCTCTCCACCTGTCTTCAAGGCGCGGTACGTGGCTCGTGGCTTCAGTCAGCGGCAGGGAGTTGACTACTTTCAGACCTTCTCTCCCACCCCGAAGATGACCACTCTTTGGGTGCTGCTACACGTAGCCGCTCAGCGTAACTACGAGCTTCACTCCTTTGACTTCAGCACTCCTTTCCTGCAGGGTAGCCTGCACGAGGAGATCTGGTTGCGCGGTCCACTTGGCTTCACTGGGACTTTCCCTCCTGGCACCCAGTGGAGCCTCCGACGGCCAGTCTACGGTCTCCGCCAGGCACCGCGCGAGTGGCACGACACACTGAGGACTACACTTGCGGCTCTTGGGTTTGCTCCCTCTACTGCTGACCCGTCGTTGTTTCTACGCACCGACACCTCTCTGCCACCGTTCTACATCCTCGTGTATGTCGACGACTTGGTCTTTGCCACAGCTGACACTGCTGGACTCGCCCACGTGAAGTCCGAGCTGCAGAAGAGACACACGTGCACAGACCTGGGTGAACTGCGCAGCTACCTTGGCTTGCAGATCACCCGGGACAGAGCACGCCACACCATTACCCTGACTCAGTCACACATGGTGCAGCAGGTCCTTCAGCGCTTCGGCTTCACGTACTCCTCGCCTCAGGCCACTCCTCTGTCTACTCGCCACTCGCTCTCAGCTCTGCCTTCGGATCAGTCCGTAGAGTCGAGTGGCCCGTACCCAGAGCTTGTTGGCTGCCTCATGTACCTGATGACCTGCACACGACCTGACCTTGCATACCCTCTTAGCATTCTTGCACGCTATGTTGCTCCTGGGAGACACAGACCAGAGCACATGGCTGCAGCGAAGAGGGTGTTGCGCTACTTGTGCAGTACGTCGGGCATGGGGCTAGTGCTTGGAGGGCGGAGTCCAGTGGTCCTCACTGGGCACGCGGACGCTTCTTGGGCAGACGACCAGGCTACGCAGCGGTCGTCACAGGGTTACACCTTCAGCCTTGGTTCCGGCTCTGTTTCGTGGCGGGCTACTCGCTCGTCTTCTGTTCTCGGCTCCAGTTGTGAGGCTGAGATCTACGCCGGGGCCATGGCTGCACAGGAGCTTCGCTGGCTTACCTACCTGCTGACTGACCTCGGAGAGCCGCCTCGTTCTCCTCCGGTGCTGTACGTAGACAACAAGGCCATGCTAGCCTTGTGTCGGGAGCAGCGCCTGGAGCACAGAACGAAGCACATTGCTCTCCGCTACTTTCTTGCTCGTGAGTTGCAGCAGCGTGGTCAGTTGCGACTTGCGTACGTGGCCTCTGAGGCCAACACTGCTGATGTTTTCACCAAGGCACTTCCGCCTTGTGATCATCAGCGCTTCTGCACTCAGCTGGGTCTTGTGCCTGTCTTGCCTCACTTGCTCACCCCTTGACCTTGCTTGTACTCTTACATATATATATACCTGCTCTTGCTTGTTTAGCCTTATATATATGTGTACTCCTGCATGTGAACTGGCCTTGTGGCCTTGACCTTGTGCTCGGACTGTGTGGTGACGTTGTGATCCACCCTGAGCTTTGTCTGTTTTGCTTGACTGGTCTTGTGACCCCTTGTTCTCCCCCACTTTGCCTATGGGGGTGTGTCAAATTATAATATTGTGTAGGCTATAGTGGGGTAGCCCATATGGGGTACACATTTCTAGGGTTGCATATTTGTATCACTTCCATTCCTTAGTCATTCATTTCTCGTTCTACTTTCCTCAGAGGCGCCACGGTCGTCGCTCTTCGTTGTTGTCGGCGTAGAAGGCAAGCCGTTCGCGTTCTCGTCGTGGCGCTGGTCGCTGCTGATCCATATCCCGTTGTTCGACGAGAAGGGCGGCGCAAAGGGCGGCCTCTGAGATGACCCCCTGCTGTCGGAGGAGCGCCTTGCAGGGCCGCCACTCTGGGCCAAGCCCTTGAAGCACAATGTTCACGAAGATTTCCTCGGAAATCGAGCTTCCCAACTTCACGATTTGATCGCGAAGGCTTCGACAGCGGTTGATGTAGTTGTTGACCTTCTCCCCTGAGGTAATCTTAGTTTCCAGCAGTTGCTGGAGTAGTCGGCTCGAGGAGACGGAGTCCTTGGGCTGATACACGCCGTTAAGGTGGCGCCAAGCGTCGAGGGCTGGGGCAGCCGATGTCTTGTATTAACGAATGTTCAGCTGCTCCGTCGGCGACATGTTACGCAGAAGAATCCAGTACGCCATCATGGACTCGTTATAATAGCGAGTCCTTGCGTCGTCGGTGTCCTCGGCAGGTCCCGAGTAGCTCCCGTCGAAATAATGATAAATCTGCGCGTTTTGCAGCAGCAGCTCCAGCTCGAAGCTCCAGGTGTAAAAGTCTCTGCCGTCAAAGCACACACTTGTCTTTATTTTTGATATGCTCAAAAACCTTGATTGCGCGGAGAGAATTGCTTCATCGCTGGGACAGGGAGTCTTGGGGGTTGAGCCATTCGTATCTAGGGAGAAGCCTTGCGGGGCGGAGTTTTGGCCGTTTGGGGCCGGTTGAGTGGGTTGGGAAGAAGTTCCCGCATCGCCATTCCGCAATGTCTGGAGCCCTTGCTCCAGGCTCGTGAGTCGCTGAAGCAGTTGTGCGAGGACGGCGGAAGGAATCGTCGTCGTTTCCTCGTTTGTCGCAGCCGGGTTGGGCTGCGCTTCAGCCGTCAGATTCGTCTGATCTCCAGATCCTCTGGCCATTCTTACACGTGATCGTGTGCCGGACGCCACTTTCCGAATGTCGCAGATTTCGGAGATGGCGGTGCGAAGGATTCGTGAGTCGCTCTCATACCATGCTGCGATTAGAAGTTGATCGTGGCCTAGGATCTACTCAAGAAGGTTCGCACGCAGAGAAGTGATGTTGGTGGGCCCTTGACCTCAATAGCAGAGTGAATGTAAAATGCTTTGAGATGATAAAGAACGTGCAGTACAAGGAATATAAATATGAGTACAGGGGGATTCGAAACGACCTAACTAGCCATGTACTCTAAGGGGTACATTCCCTTATTGCAGCGAAATCCAACCGTGTGACTCCGAGTGGTTACGTAACTGTTCGGGCAGAATCCTCGCCACTGCTGCTGCCCTGATGCTGTTTGCCCGACGGTCCAGATGCTCCTCGTAACTGTCTGTCCCTTCGCCTTTCTTCTGCCTTTTCGTCTTCACTCTCGATAGTGCGTGCTTCGGCTTTGCTACGGTGAGGAGTGCACAGTAATATTCAAGTATTACTATTCGTAACAATTTTTACTAAAAAATACCCCGATAAAAGATAGCAGTGTTTTCAATTCGACACGATCTTATATCCGGGTCCGGGCGCTTACGGTAGTTTGAACCTTCATCACGTTTGAACCTATTCACAACCCTAAAAATCCCATCCCAAGGCCTATACGGTACCAGTACATGACACTTAACATATTTGCCACAACGACCTCTTCAGAAACCTAGTCCAAATCACGGGGTGTGATACAGGGCTCTTGCTAGGATTTGGGCCCGTCTGACATCCCGAAGAAAAAAAAGCGCTTCGTCTGACGTTCAGACTTGGAAAAAAAAATTGTCTGTTTTTTCATATGAAACTTGGAGCGGTGTCTGAATGTTCTTACGAATGCTTTTACATGGTCTGGTTAAGGTAATACACTAGATGGCCATGACTGTACGATTCAGATTCTACCGAGTACGACATGTCGCTAGCAAGAACGCTGACAGGGGGGGTTGGGCATGCATGCATGGTGGATTTGTCTACGCGATGGACAAGGGGGCGGCGGGAGGGAATCGAGGGGGTACAGGGGGGAGGGGAGAAGGACGGGGGCTGCGATGCGAGAAGGCGAGCGAGGGACGGGGGCTGCGCTGGTTGAGGAGCGAGGGACTTGTTGGGGGGGCTGGTTTGGAAGAAGACTATGGGGAGGGGGGAACGAGAGGGAGGGGGGCAAGGGGAGGGAGGGCGGGGGGGGGGGGAGGGGGGGGTTTCGGGGGGCTAGAACGGTACTTTGTCGGTATCAGATGAAAATGTACGCGATTTCTGAAATTCCAGATGAAATATAATGCCTGGTCTTTTTTTTCAGATGAAATAAAATCGTTCGTCTGACGGGTCAGATGAAATAAAATTGGTGATCTTGGAAATCAGATGAAACGGGAAAAAGAGGTCTGATTTTCAGACCATCAGACCAAATTGGTCTGATAACAAGAGCCCTGGTGTGATATGACATGGGCGGTTGAGAAAGGGAAGAAGGGATTTTGAGCTGCCTTGCAGCGCCTGCAATGTCATCTCCCCCAAGTCAGTGTATGCACCAGTCCACACCTAGTCCCCAGTCTTGTGTGCAGGCTGATGTGGTGAAGCTGATGCATGCATGTACCTTACACAAGTGCGGCAGCCATGGCGGCACGGCACAGACCAGGGGCCACTGGAGTCCAGGGGCCACCGGAGTCCAGGGTAAAAAGTCCAGGGTTTCGGGTATCAAAGCCCAGGAGACAAGAGAGGAGGAAGGGAACGGGGTGGTCTAGAAGCCGAGGGCGGGGGAGAGGGCGAGGAGGGCGGGGATGGCGGAGGCATTGAACTTGCGCGCGAAGAGGAAGCAGTGTGTGGGGCGGCCCGCCAGCTGGCAGAGGCGCGGCGCGGGCACGCGCAGGAAGCCAATGGCCTCCTTGGGTGGCAGGCGCGTGCGCTGGATGGAGCGCAGGAAGTCGGGCGTGAGCTGCTCCGCCGTGATGGTGAGCGGGTGCCGCCCCGCTGTCGGCTGCCAGTGCAGAAACGTCACCCCCCGCGGCTCCACGCCCCCTGGGTCCTGCATCTGGTGAGTGGGGAAGGGGCGTTGGGAAGAGAGCAAGTGCAGGGAGAGATGCGGGGTGAGAGGTGAGGGGCGCAGTGGGAGGAGGAGCACATTGCAGGGCAGGGGCAGAGCAGGGTGGGCGGGAGGGGTGGGAGCAAGGGCGGACGGCGGTTGGTACACATGGTGGAAGGAAGGACCAGTGGAAGAATGCACGCTGTGGAAAGAGGCGAGAGGAAGAGGCGCAGCTGCACTAGCGAAGGAAAGCAGAAAAGCAATCGACAGGAGGGCACAGGGAAGGTACCAGAAGGAGCGTCTGGATGTAGCTCTCGTCAGGAATCTGCAGGCGGGGGGGGAGCACAGGGATGGAAGAGAGAGTCCGATGGACAATTACTGTTGTTGGTGTGGTGGAGGCGAGGCGCAGCAGTCGCAGGGCAGCAGAGGAGAGAGGCACAGTCAGAGGGGGCCTATGAGAGCAAAACAGGCTTGAGTGAAGGAAAGCAGGGAGCAAGGTGAACAAAGAGCAGGAGAGGCATTAGAGGGAGTGGGAGGGGGGGTATGGGAGGGGCGTGCATGGGAGTGAGAGAGAGGGGCGTGCATGGCGTGCATGGGATCGGAGGGCGGGCGGGGCTGACCATGGCGTGGTTGGTGAGGAAGGCGTCATACACGTGTGAGTCCGCCACCACCATGTCCGCATGGCGGCGAGTCAACGCAAACCACTGCCCGCCCCACCACAGGGGCGCAATTAAGGTACGTACACACACGGGTGGGGCACACATGGGTGGGGCACACACGGGTGGGGCACACACGGGTGGGGCACACACAGGCAGGACACAAAGTTACAGTGCTAAACCCAATCAAGCACCGTTGCAGTCAAGGACAGAAATGAATGTGGGTATGTGCGGCAGGGCGAGTGGCAACGCGCACACGGTGTGTGCGACAACACTCACCTCTCCTCTCAGATTGTGGTGTGGAAAGCGAAACCGCGGCACCCCTCACTACACAGCACCTTACTGCGAAGAACCTCCCTACAAATCACCTCACTGCACATTAATTCACTGCACAACACCCCTCACACCGCTTACCTGCGAGCCCTTGCGGAACTGGCTGCGGTTGACAGTTGGCGCCATGCCCGGCTGGTACCGCCACTCACTGGGATGGCTGTGCGCGCACGCAGCAGGGGGAGGGGGTGGGGATGGTTGGGGTGGGGATTTTTGGGAATATGGGGGGCAATGCTGGGGCAGGGAGCACGGGGGGATGAAGGGCAAGGTCCTAGCTGCTGGTGCTGCTGGATCTATCTGTAATGCAGCTCGCATCCCTTGCGGATAGCACGCTAATGCTGCCCACCTGGTGAGGCCACCCACCCACCCAGCAATGCGAATGCGCCCACCCGGCAATCCGCCCACCTGGCAATGCCCCACGTGGCAATGCGCCACGTGGCAACGCCCCACGTGGCAATGCGCCCACCTGGTGATAAAGCTGGTGGGCGAGGCGAAGAGGTAGTCGTACACGTGGGAGAAGTTGAACAGCGGCACACACCTGCCCGCCGCACGCCATGGGGGGGAGGGGAGGGGAGAAGAGGGGAGGAGGAGGGGGGGGGGCAAGAGAAAAGGGAGGGGTCGGAGTTGGTGGTGGAGGGGAGTGGCTTTTGTGGAATGTGTGGGGGAATGACGGAGCGGAGTCGAGCAGTAGTGCACGCACACGAGCATACATGCTCCAAGAGGAGGAAACAGCGAGCGCAAGAGCGCAAGGAGCGGGAGCACAGGGCGGGCGGGGGCGATGCGGGAGCACAGGGAGTCATGGCGTACGATTCGGAGAGCAGCACGAAGCGCTGGTTCGCTGGGTCCGCCAGCGCCGCCGCCAGCAGCCGCCTCTCCGCGCGGATCAGGTTGGGCCCTCCCCACGATATCTGCCACGT
Organism: Closterium sp. NIES-65; assembly: GCA_948144175.1. NCBI lineage: Eukaryota > Viridiplantae > Streptophyta > Zygnematophyceae > Desmidiales > Closteriaceae > Closterium > Closterium sp. NIES-65. The sequence continues at coordinate 36,045 of CANXME010002237.1, read as the reverse complement.
GGCATGCCAAGGACCGAGAGCAGGGGATGTGGCGGTGGAGGGGTGGCGGTGAGAAACAAAAAAACACATCTCCTGCAGCGCACGCTGCAGCGCACATTTCCTCCTGGCCTGACCGAAAAAGGTTGAAAGAATCCACACACACCACATGCTGCACCACCGTGCGTGCCGCACGTACAGGGGCAGCGGGCAGCGCTCGGCGGCGCGGCATGCGCCGGGACGCACGCTGCTCGGGCCAACGCTTTGCGCTTGCCTCACCGGCACGCTCGGAATCTGGCGGCCGCGGAAGGCGGCGTAGTTGACGGCGCGGTCGCAGTCGAAGTCGGGCTGCGACGCGTGGATGTACACCGAGAACTGCGCCTCGTGGCCCTGGTGGGGGAGGTGGGGGGGAGGGCGCGGAGCGGCATGGGGGGCGGGGCGGGACGCACACGCTTGAGGCGGTGTTAGGGTAAGTTGGTGGTGGTGGGGGTGGAGTGGGGTGTGAAAGCGAACAAAAGCGGTGGAACGCTGACGACTTAGACGGAGCGCTGGGGGCCGAGGCATGGATGGGGAAGTTCGGTGAGAACTACAACCCGCAATGCTCGCCCCTTGAAAACGGGAGCTCGGGGTAGCGAATGCCGAGTCAATTGGAAGAATGGAGCCACATGGAGCACAAAAGTCACACGGGAGTCACCTGGAAGAAGCGGTGCCAGATCTCCTGCAGCGGCAGCGGGCCGCGCACGAGGAAGAGAAAGGCAATCTTGCCGCGCGGCTCGGCGAGACGCGCGTCGTCGATCTGCACCATGGCGCGGCGGAAGAGGTCGGCGTCGACGCCGTCCACGACGCCGTCGTCCCACGCCGGCTTCGCCACCTCGGGATCCACGACGCTCAGGATCGCCAAGGCCGGCAGCACCAGCAGCAGCGCCGCCGCGCGCACCATCGCCGTTGTGCCCAGCTTAGGGCAGGCGGGCCATTGACTATGACTCGGAGACTTCTCCATAACGAGTACGTCGTGTGCTTCGGGTCTACGAGAGCATATTAACGCAATAATTCACTGTCACCGCTAGCTATGCGTGCATGGCATCTGACTACGTTGGTGGTGGCCGTAACGCGCGTGCGTGCTTCGATTCGAGACAACTTTTAGGATGATGGTGAGGATTATTGGTGGAAGGCGGATGATATCGTTGCACAGCAAGAAGCAGGAAAAAGGGGAAGTGGAGAGCGGTGCGGAAAATGACAGAGCGGTGGGGTGAGGTTGAGAATAAAGGGAAGCCTGGTGGTGTGGGGAGGCAGGAATCCCCGCTTTTTTCCCCGGCGCACTCAGGCTGTGCGGGCGGTTCGCAATTGTTGGAAGTTCCAGCTGGGTGTGTCAGCGCACCACAGCAGTTTCGGTCAGGGAGGTTCGGGCTGCCTTGCTGCGGTCACGTCTGGGCTCGGCGAGTAGCTCACAGGACCGAACTAGGTGGTGGGGTTTCCAAACCTGCTGCGCCAAATCAAAGTGGGTTATGGGAAAATATGTCACAAGTAACGAAAATGGGACTCGATAACGTAAGTGGTAAAAAACACGCGTACGGTCAGTCTATCGGGTTTGCTGACGGGTTTGGTAAGTGGGGTCACGGATTCAGTAACTCACAGCAGGTGAAAAATCACGCGAATGGTCACACATGTAACTCCCGCCAAAAACTCTTGAAACTTTACAAAATTCCCGCTCGCGCCGAACCAATCAGCTAACTTCTAAAAAACTAAAACCCAATCGGAATCGGATGCGGTTTGGGAACGGATCAACCCTAAACACCTGGCGAATTGTATTTAGGGTTGTTTCATCCGAAAATGCATCCAGGTTCGTTTTTGGGTATTATCTATTTTGGGCGGGAGTTTCATCTCTGACCATTCGCGTTATTTTTTCCCAGTTCATTGTGACTGATTTTGTGAAACGTGTATCACACACGTGAAGACACCCTTTGCAGTGACCGTACCCGTTTTTTTTTACAAACATGTTATCGAGACCCTTGTTGATTACGTGCGGCATATTTTCCCGTGGATTATCTGCGGACGCTGAGCCATGACAAAGGGGGCTTCGAGATGCTTGATTACAGAGCCTCGGTGCCCATAGCTGAATTCTTCGAGTCAGCTGGTGAGGCTCGTGATGTAGCAGTGGAACGCGTACTGGTATACTATACAGTTATCCATCAATAAAAAACACTAAAATATATCAACCTTCAAGTGTCTTACAGGCGGTAAGCCTTCAGATTGTGGACATGCAATGCACCCCCCTGACGTAAAGTTCAACTGTAGCTCTAGAGATTAAGGGGTCTCAACTCCCCTGTTTGAAAGGCAAACAGCCTATGCAAAGGCAAGTGGATGGTGGGATCAGGAGATGGTGCGGATTCCACAATGCCTTTGGGTGGAACGAGCGAGGGCGGCAGTAGATCACAGGAGTAGAGAAGAGAGTTGATGATCTGTAGAGTATCTCCATGACTCACCAGCACCACCACTTTCCTGCACAATGAGAAACCCCTCATTAGCTAGTGCCCAACACAGCTTATTAACGCCCTTAAGGTGTAGTAAAACGATCTGCCAGACTCCTGCACAAAGAAACCCCTCATTAGCTAGTGCTCCCCATGCATGCATGCTTTTCTGTGCATGCAGGTCCACCCACCCGTCCAGATCCTCTTCAATGTGCCGAATGAGGCGCGCCGTTCTCTGCGCCACGGCCACCACACTCTCCCCGTCGCCACCCGGGCGGAATGCGGCGTCCTTCCTGTCGTCCACCCAAACTGCTGGGTACTGCCACACAACGCAGAGGGGAGAAGCGGGTGGAGAAAGCGGAGGACAGAGCTGGAGAATGCATGAGAGGAGCAATGCTGGTGCGTTAGAGAAAGGACGGCAGTACAGTGCAAAGATATCAGGCTGCTGGTGAGCGTGTGATGCGCGTGCACGCGTCAGTGAGCAAGGGAGAGAAGGAGAGAGAGGACGTGGCAGCAGGGCGCATACGAGGTCATGCGAGTTGAGCTCCAGGTGGCGCCCGAAGTAGCGCTCCCTCAGCTCCTCTGCTGTCTGCACGCCACGTGGCATTCACATTCTCAAAACGACCATGCCATTCGGCATTCACATCCGGGAGGGTCATGCAATGACCATACCATGCACACCGGAGTTTGCCAGTGAGGCACCTCCACAACAGATAACACCGTGCACACGTGGTCAACGCGAATTGGCCACTGGAGACCAAGGGAGAGAGAACAAGGCGTGAGAGCGACAGCAGTGAACGGGTGGGTGGCACGGCACGGAGACAGCGGGAGGTGGTGACTTTGACCGAGAACTCCAAGGGCACGAGCGATCCTGGCCGGAGCCAGATGACGGGCACGTGAGCAGCGACCAGCGGCCAGCAGGAGCGAAGCAGCAACGCGACCAAAGGAACATAGCAGGGAAAGGCATAGAGCAAGGGGGGGAGAGGGGGGTGGAGGAAGGGAGGTGGAGGAGGGGGTGGCTGGGGGAAGTGGAGGAGAAAGAGGGTGTGATGTGAAGGAATGGCATGCGGACTCCACCCCACCCCACCCCACCCCACCCCACCCTACCCCACCCCAGCCCACCCCAGCCCACCCCAGCCCACCCCACTCCACCCCAGCCCAGCCCACCCCAGTCCACCCCACACCAGCCCACCCACCCCACCTGGAAGCGCGTGCCGAGCACGTGGATGCCCAGCTCCTTGGCAGCGAGGGCGGCCGTCTGCTGCGTGCGGCTGAAGGGCGACGCCAACACCACCACGTCCCTCCCCGCCACTCCGCGCTGCTCCAACAGCTGCAGCACGCACAGCCCAGCATGAGGGGATGGGGACGCACAGCACAGTGGGGTTGGGGGCACACAGCACAGTGGGGTTGGGGGCACACAGCACAGTGGGGTTGGGGGCACACAGCACAGCGGGGGTGGGGGCACACAGCACAGCGGGGGGGGTGGGGGCACACAGCAGGGGGGGAGCGGGATGAGCATCATGAGCGTGTGCCGTGCAGCGGCCTGTGTGCGCCACCTGGGGGCCAACGCATTCACGTGCATGCTTTCTGTCCCGGGGTGCACGCGCCATCTCACCACGCACGACCCCGCCTCCCCGCCCACCTCCCCCTCTCACCTGCGCACCAGCCTCCCCCACTCACCTCGCTCAGCTGGCGCCCTGCGCGCTGCGCCTGCTGCCTGCCCTCCGCCGCCAGCCCAAACTCCGCCGCCACGCCGTTCTCCTGCCGTGCATGAGGGGAAGAGGGGGGAGAGGGAGAGGAGGATGGGGCGGGGGGGGGGGGGGGGGGAGAGGAGGCGGAGAGGGGTGGTTTGGGCAGGGAGGAGCGGGGGGAAAGGCAGCAGTGCTTGGGGAGGCGGCAGGTGGGTAGTAGGCGGCACACACGCGCACAGCGGGGGGGAGGAGGGCGGAAGGGCGGGCGCGACTCACCAGGCTGCTGACGATCAGTCCTCTCTCATTGGCCAGGCTCCGCCCGTGCCGGAGCAGCACGTATCGGTTCCGTAATGTCTCAGGCAGCCCAAACCGCTCTCCGCTCGTCAATCCCGGGCTCGCGGCGCCATTCGCGTCTTCCGCTGACGTTTGCGCGCACCATCCCTGCGCCTGTCCCTCCCCGTAACCCGCGGAGCACGTGCGCATCCCCCCCACCTCCTCCACCGCCGCGGGTTCCGCCACGCCCGCGGGCATTCCTGCGGCGGAGGCAACGGCGGCAACGGGCGGCAGCGCGAAGCCGTGCGCGACAAGGAGGAGCAGGAGCGCGGCGGACGCGGGACCGGCGAGCAGCGCGCGGAGGCTTAGGGTTACGTCATTCGCGGCGGCGAGGGGCTGTCGTGCCGGAGAGTCGACGTCGCATGCGGTGCGCGTAGCAGCAGCAGGTGAAGATGCAGCCCCAGGCTGAGCAACGGCGGGGTTTTCGAGGGCCGTGGCAACGACGACGGGCCGGCGGGGTGTTGTGGGGAAGTGGTGGTGAGGGGAGGCTAATGGCGAACTGCGGAGCGGATGAGTGAGGCGCTGCGAGTGCCACGGCAGCGCGGGCAGGACAGGCGTTGCCGCGGCGGACATGAGAGCACGGTGGGCAGTGGCAGTGGCGCAGTGGCGCAGAGGAAACGAGGTATGTACAACTGGCAGACAAGCAGAAAGGCGCTTCTCCTGGATGATTGGAAGCCCGTGTGGTGCGGATGGGTACACGGCGACTCGCTACGCTCAGTCTCGCGTGCTCAAATGGATGTTACGGTAGTACACTGAACCAGTGCTTCGCGTACCGTAGGTCAGATTTCACCCAGACCTCTTGGCTAGTGCATTGTGCACTATTCTTTTTCATTAAACTCCCCCTCAACAAGATAAGACTGGGACCCGAATTCAAACCTATAATAAATTAAGGGGGTATTCCTAGCTTCAGGTCATCCCGCCTTCATGTCATCCGAAATTGTGGGATCCAATCGAAAAATTCAAATCTGGAACCGCAGGCTTTCCGATTGGCTCCCACAATTTCGGATGACACAAACAACGGATGACCCGAAGCTAGGAATACGCCCTAATATTAACTTTCTACTACAAGTTTTAATAAAACAAGATTCGACGTTAACGACGGAAGGGTTGCGTAGGACCAGGGCATATTTTATCAGTGTTATTTACTCTGTTTCTCTGAAAATCAGAGTGGTTTTTGGTAGGGCACTCTGTACCCTCTGGGTAAATTTTTTTAGAGTTACTTGTTCTCTGACTTGTCAGAGTTTTTGTGTAGGGTCATCCTGGTGCGCCAGGGTTTCTTTCCAGGATACTGAGTTTCCTCTGTACAGGGGATACATGCACCACCGAACCCCCACATTCCCCCTTATCCCCATACTACCGGTTTCCCACCGAAGCGCAAGGGATATCAATCTCGTTTCACTCGTGTGTTGGCACTACCTTAGTTTCTGATTGGCCGGAGTGGCATCTTTCAAGTCAGCGCACGCAGGCAGCCACCCACGCGATACATCGCTGGCGTTGCGTACTCCATCAGTAATGAACAACACTCAACTTACAGGCATCATATGGCAACTTTACGTGGGGCACCAATTTCGTGCGCGGTGCACACCGGTGCACCTGATGCTCGGCTGGGAGACGCGGTCACTCACCACCAACCCCATTCCTCCTCCCATTATGTTTGTTCCCATTGCCGTGACCCACAACACACCTGTCTAGCATTTGGGCAGTGGGCTTCTCCAGCCACAGCCCCACCCCCAGTAGCTCTCTTTAGCCACGACGACCATGGACTGTAGCAACGCCGAGGGAGACGCGGCTGATCTAGACGACAGGCCGTCGTGTAGCACACGCCCCGTGACTGGCCTTCAGTTTTTGCGCGGCGTGCATCAAGCTCACCTTCGCGATGAAGAGGCGATGGGTGATGGCTGTACCGAATGGGTGCGACGGCCTCGCATGGAATCAGGCAACATGGAGGAAGGGAACGATGCGTGGTGTCCATCTCCGCGCAAGATGACTGATGCTGCAAAGTCCGAAGGCATTGAGGAGTGGGTCGCCTCGCCGCGCCGCGAGGTTGCTGCAGAGCCGGCGGCGACGGTTGCTACACAGGTTATCGATGCGGCCACTCTGGAGTCGACTGGCTCAATGGCGCCGAAAAAGCGACGAATGACGCAACAAGTTCTGCAGTGGGAAACACCGCCGCCGAAGCCTGCTGCTCCCCCTCCCCGTCCTGCCCCGCCCCCCGTTCGTCCCCTTTCAGACGAGGAGAAGAAGGAGAAGGCTTACCTCAAGGCGCAGAAGAGTTACAAGTCTGACTGGCTGCCGAAGTTTGATTGGCTGATTCTGGACAAGACTCCCGAGGGCGACCCGTGTCTGCGCTGCAGTGTCTGCATGGAGCACGGGAAGGACAACGCACGTTACGGTCGCAATGGCGCTGGTGGACGTGATCTGCAGATTGGCTCCATGCGGTGGCATGAGAACAGCGGGAAACACGAAGACGCGATGAACAAGCAGGCTAACCTGTTGCAGAAGGTCGCGGACCAAAAGAAAATCGAAGACTTCGCAAAGGGTGATCCTGAAGGTTGTCGCGTAGCGGTCCTCATGCGAGCCATGCGATTCGTATGCCGTACCGACACGCCCATCCACATGTACCCACAGATAGTTCAGCTTCTCGCCGAGGAGGGGGTCGCCAACATTCCGCGTCAAAGCTACGGCGTGTATATCACACAGTGAGTGGTTATCTGGATTTTAATCGCTCGAGACATCTGTGTTTCTTGATGCTAAGGAATTGTGCACTGTGTGTGTGCAGGTACGGGTTTTCCGAGATGGCCCGGACTCTCACCGTGTACCTCACCAGAGAACAATTGCGCCACCTCCACGCCTCACCCTTCATTGGCCTCATGTGCGACGAGAGTACCGACCGTGCACGTGGCAAGCACATGATTGTGTTTGCCACGTTCCTGAAGAACAACGTCGTCGTTACCGAGTTTCTAGCGTTACTTACCGTCCATGAGTGTGATGCTGCAGCCCTGCTGGGAGCTCTACTCCAGCATCTCGAGACAGTCGGCGTCGACTTGATGAAGATTTCGGGCATGTCCACGGATGGCGCGGCAGTGATGATTGTCAGAATATTATCTTATTGTTCTAGCCTGTAGTGGGGTGCTCTATAGCGAGTACAACCCTTCTAGGGTTTGCTATTTGTATCCTCATTCTTGCTAGTTCAATCCTCTTTCTTTCTTCAAACTTTGACAATGATCGGGAGCACGTCAGGACTGGTGACACGATTGCGCGTCCGCATCCCCCACATTGTCGGGTGTCACTGCATTGCGCATCGGTATGTGTTACCTGTTTAGTCAGCAAAGTGATTCGTTTGACGCTTTGAAAATGTGACCGGTTTCGGTTATTTGAAAATCGCCTTCATGCATTCCTTTATTGCTTGCAGTGAAGCACTCGCTGTGAAGGAGACAGTCGAGCAGTTCACTGACTTCAACATTGTGGAAAAAACCATCCGGGCCCTTGGCGAGATCGTGGGGAGATCAACGCCCTGGTACGAGAGGTTCAAGGAGCTGCAACTCGTGATCCACAGCACCAACCTTGAACACCAGGGCTTGTTCGACGTGCGATGGCTCTCCCGTGCCGACGCAGTCCTTCGGCTGGTCAAGATTTTGGGGTCGGCAATCGTGCTGTTCCTGGAGTACAAGCACAAGATCGCCGCGGTAGTGCAGACACTGAAGTTTCACTTCTGCCTGTACTTCCTGGCAGATGTCTTGGGGGAGTTGAACTCCCTCAATCGGTTTTTCCAGCGCCGGAAGGTAAATTTTAGGCATGTTTCTAGTTGACACTAGTGTTTTGCGTCTTGCCTTTTAAATAAACTTCCCGGTCTAAGAACCAAATGTTTTGCGTGGCCCTGTCCCACAGGTGGAAGTGACTCAAGTCTCGGAGGAGGTCGACTGTGTCGTGTCCCTCATAGAGCACCGCTACATCGACAACGAGGGCTCTTTCGGGGCGGGACTGAGCCCCCACTTGTCGCCATTCATGGCACGTGTCAAGAAAGGAGAGAAGAAGGTGAAGGTGGAAGGTGTGGACGCTAGCGGCAGACCAGTCAAACACACCATTGAGCTCAGCGAGCTGCCCGACAAATCCCACAAGTACGGCGGTACCGTGGCAGATTGCGTGAAAATGGGCAAGGCCTTCGCCCGTGAGGTCGTGTACAACCTCAAGCACCGCATGTGGGATCTGCGTCGACTGGGCGGCACGAAGCTTTTCAGGGTGGACAAGTGGCCGCCGAATCCGGAGACACGGGCGCGACGTTGCGCCACCTGGCTTCGCGAGAACTCGCAACTTTTCAACCACCAACTGCCAGGTACTTGTTAAAATCTTGTTGCACGCTTGCAGGATTGTACGAATTAAATAGTCCCACAGAAGTCTTATCTTTGCGTACACTTGCATCCCGTTGCCTTTTCTAATGGCAGGATTCGATCTGCGGGCAGCCGAACTTGAGCTGAAAACTTTTTGTCACATCATGAAGACGCACCACGAGGACGAGGACTTCTTCCAGGCGCTGACTAACATGCTGAAGACCCGCGACTGGCCTCGAACTTACCCCAACATCATGACCTTGTGGCAGGCGTTGGTCGTCCTGCCACTCAGCACCGTCGAGTGCGAACGTGGTTTTTCACGCCAAAACATCATCAAGAGCTGGCAGCGCACGACTCTCAACGACACACGCCTGACCGAACTCATGAGCATCCACATGCTCGACTACCACGTGGAGTGGCCAGATGTTGTGGACATCTGGCGCAAGTAGAAGAAGCGGCGGCCTTCAAGATCAGCAGCACCCTACCTACCTACAAGCGACAGTGGCATGGAGAAGGCAAATTCGGACGACGAACGTGAGGATGATGTGAGCGACGATGAGCGAGGCTGATTGCAATCCTAGAGGATGATTGTGTACAATGTTACTATGAAATGTGAAAATTCATTCAAGCAACATTACAGCAACCAAGGTGTACACATCAGAGTTGAAGTCAAATTTGCTCTTCATGTGCCAGAGTTGTCATTTTTAAAACTTGTGTTACACTGACTCCTCAGAGAAAGGCTTGCTATGTCAGATTTATATGACCTAGCTGTTGTAGGCTATAGTGGGGTAGCACATATGGGGTACGACTTTCTAGGGTTTGTACTTGTACCCAACTTTCCCTTAGTCAATTCATTCTCGTTCATTTTCTCATGGTATCAGAGCAGGTTCCCCTGTGGGAACTGTTCCTAGGGCCCACCACCTTTTTTCCTGCCCGGAGCGCGCTCTATTCTGCCCGAGTCGCGCTCCCCTCTTTCGACCCTGTCGCGCCGCCTAAGCGGCCCCGTCGCGTCGCCCTCGCGGCCCCATCACGTCGCGCCGCCCTCGCGGCCCCGATCCGCCGCCCTCGCGGCTCCGTCGCGTCGCGCCGCCCTCGCGGCCCGTTCGCGCCGCCCTCGCGGCCCGTTCGCGCCGCCCTCGCGGCCCTCTTCAAGCCGCCCTCGCGACCCCCCTCCTAGCCGCCCTAGCGGCCCCGTCGCCTACCCCTGCGGCCCCGGCGCCGCCCTTCCCGACCCCGGCGCCGCCTCTGCTGGCACCGTCGCCTACCCCTGCGGCCCCGGCGCCGCCCTTCCCGGCCCCGGCGCCGCCCTTCCTGGCCCCGGCGCCGCCTCTGCTGGCCCCGTCGCCTACCCTGCGGCCCCGGCGCTACCCTTCCCGGCCCCGGCGCCGCCTCTACCGGCCCCGCCGCCGTCCCCACGCGGCCCCGCTGTCACCACCGAGCCGCTGGCGCCGCCGAGCTACTGCCGAGCCGCCCGAGCCACCCGAGCCGCCCGAGCCGCCGCGCCACCTGAGCCGCCCGAGCCGCCGGGTCGCCGAGCTGCCGAGCCGCCGTACCGCCGAGCCGCCCGAGCCGCCAGAGCCATCGAGTCGCCGAGCCGCAGTTGCTGCCGAGCCGCCGTACCGCCGAGTCGCCCGAGCCGCCAGAGCCGCCGAGTCGCCGAGCTGCATTTACTGCCGAGCCGCCGAGCCGCCGAGCCGCCCGAGCCGCCCTGTCCGGTAAGAGCAGCGCCTCTATCACTGCACTGCCCTTACCCTACTGTTCGCGCTGCTAGTCTACTGCTGTTATGGCTACCCCTAGTGTCCTCGCTTTTGACGCTGAGGGTCGGGCCATTGACTTTGACGTCTGGGTAGATGACCTGCAGCTTTTCCTACAGTGCGATAGGGCAGACGGTCTCTCCCTCTTTGACCTCACTTTTGGTGCCTCTCCTGCCCCTGCTGCTGATGCTGACGCCACTGTTCGCTCACAGTGGGCCACACGCGATGCTGCTGCACGTCTTGCTGTGCGTCGCCACCTGCCTACCTTTGAGCGTGCGCACTTTAGCCAGTACAAGAGTGCTCAGACCTTGTACGACGCTGTAGTTGCACGCTACTCCTCCCCTGCCACTGCTTCACTGAGCCGCCTCATACTACCGTACCTCTTCCCTGACCTTGCTGCCTTTCCCACAGTCACTGACCTCATTACGCACCTCCGCAATAGTGACACTCGCTACCGCGCTGCGCTTCCTGCTGAGTTCTGCGCCAAGAACCCACCCCCCATGTACATCACCCTCTACTACATAGTCACCCGGCTCCCTGACTCTCTCCGCGTAGATAGGGACCACTTCCTCTCAGTTTGCCCCACCACTCTCACCGTTGACCTCCTCGAGAAGGCCCTCCTAGTGGCAAAGAAGAGCATAGTCACTGTAGGAGCCTCTCGTGGTGACCCTCGCACCCCCGTCTTTGAGGGGTGTTCCCCCTCCCCCCTTTTTCCCTCTGTTGACTCTGCTGCTGCGGCCGACCTCGTTGGTTTCGAGTCGGTCGGCGCTACGTCTGCCCCGAGCGGGAGATGCCGCACCGGCAAGGGCAAGGGGAGCAAGTGCGCTGGAGGGGCTGGCGGGGGTGGCGGAGGTGGCGGTGGCGGCAGTGGAGGGAGTGGGGGTGGTGGTGGGAGTGGTGGCAGGGGTGGAGGTGTAGGTGGCAGCAGTGGAGGCGGAGGCGGAGGCGGCGGTGGCGGTGGGGGCGGAGGTGGCGGAGGTGGCGGCGGAGGAGGAGGCGGCGACGGAGGAGGCGGAGCTAGTCGGGGTGGCGCTGCGCAGAGGGTCGGCTCCGGTGGTGGTCAGCGCCAGCAGCAGCAGCGCACTCGTGACATCCCCCCCCCTCAGCAGCTCCGTGAGTGGTACGCTGCACGTCAGCGGGGTGGGGGTACTGGTCCGTGCACCTATGTCCTACGCACCGGCGACCGCGCGGGTGAGCAGTGCGGGGGTGCGCACTCCACCCAGCGCTGCTTTGGCCGCCTGACGGACGCTTGGCGTCACCAGTTCCCTGAGGCCACTGAGATCCCTCGCTGGGGCGAGCTGTCTAGGGCGGGAGTAGCTATCTTTGACCTTGACATTGATGCTATTCTTGCTGCCATGTAGGCTGTGACTATTAGTGATGAGGGTGACTGTTACCGGTGTTTTCCGCCCGACCCGGGCATTGAGACTGCTGCTCTAGGTACTGGTGAGGCTGCTGCTCTAGGTGCTAGCGAGGCTGTTGCTCTAGGTGCCAGTGCGTCTGCTTCCTCTGGTGCTGGTGAGTCTGCTCTCTCTAGTACCGCGTCGGCTTCGGCCTCCCACACCTTCACCATTGACTCGGGGGCTTCTCGCTCCTTCTTTCGAGACCGCACCACACTCACGCCACTTGGTCGGCCAGTTGCAGTCTCTCTGGCAGACCCCTGGGGGTCCTGTCCTTGCTCACTTCTCCACTGTCCTCCCGTGTCCGGCGGCCCCCTCTGGCACCCTGTCTGGTCTTTACCTCCCCTCGTTCTCTACGAACTTGGTGAGTGGTGCTGACCTACAGGATGCGGGGGTTCACCAGTTCACTCCTGCTCGTCAGCGGGTGACCCACTGCACGGACGCTCGGATAGGCCGACACCTGGCAACGTTTACACGTCGGCCGGGGTCGAGCCTGTACACACTGACCACTGAGTCTCCTCCTGTCACTGCGTCTGGTCAGGTAGCTGCGTCGGGTCAGGTGTTTGCTGCAGCGTCCAGGTCTGGTCCTGAGTCTGCCCCCTGCTCGTGTCGCCTCCTGTCTCACGAGACTCTCCTCTGGCACCACCGCCTTGGTCACCCCTCCCTGCTTCGTCTCCGAGGCATGGCCTCCCGTGTCCTTGTCTCTGGTCTTCCCCGGTCCCTCCCTCCCCTTCCCCCGGGGCCTGCCCCTGCCTGCGTCCCCTGCGTCGAGGGGCGGCAGCGTGCTGCCCCTCACTCCTCCTAGTTTCCTCCGACAGAGGCTCCGCTGCATACGCTTCACATGGACGTGTGGGGCCCAGCCCGTGTCCGTGGACAGGGTCACGAGCGCTACTTCCTGCTGGTGGTTGACGACTACTCGCGTTACACCAGAGTCTTCCCCTTGCGCAGCAAGGGTGATGTCACTGAGGTGTTGATCGACTGGATCCGCGCAGCTCGTCTCCAACTCAGGCAGAGCGTCGGCTCGGGTTTTCCTGTTCTGCGTCTGCACTCTGACAAAGGCGGAGAGTTCTCCTCTGGCTTTCTGCGAGCCTACTGTCGTGCACGAGGCATCCGCCAGACCTTCACGCTTCCGGACTCTCCACAGCAAAATGGGATTGCTGAGCGCCGCATTGGCATGGTCATGGACGTCGCCTGTACGTCCATGATGCATGCGGCTGCCCCCCATTTTCTGTGGCCGTTTGCGGTTCGGTACGCGGCGCATCAGATCAACCTTCAGCCCAGGGTCTCCATGCCGGAGACCTCCCCAGCTTTGCTGTAGATGGGGAAGGTTGGCGATGCGTCTGCGTTCCGTGTCTGGGGATCTCGGGCGTTTGTCCGCGACTTGTCTGCGGACAAGCTGTCCCCTCGTGCTACTCCTTGTGTCTTCCTTGGCTTCCCCCCTGACGCGCCAGGGTGGCAGTTCTACCACCCCACCTCTCGCCGTGTTCTGTCCTCCCAGGACGTCACGTTTGACGAGTCGGTCCCCTACTACCGCCTCTTCCCCTACCGCACTCCGTCCCTCCCCCCGCCACCGCTCTTCCTTGTGCCAGGTCCCCCCCCTGGTAGACCCCCTCCCCCCTCAGGGTCCTGCCCCTTCCGGTGTGTCCCAAGTAGACGTAGTCGAGCCTGTCGAGGTTGCTGGTGACTCTGGTGCTGCTGAGGGTGCTGAACCTGGGGGTGCTGACTCTGGGGGTGCTGAGCGTGTGGGTGCTACGCCTGGGGGTGCTGAGCCTGAGGGTGCTACTACTGGGGGTGCTGAGCCAGGGGGTGCTGAGCCTGGGGGTGCTACGCCTGGGGGTGCTGAGCCTGGGGGTGCTACGACTGGGGGTGTTGAGCCTGGGGGTGCTACGCCTAGAGGTGCTGAGCCTGAGGGAGCTGGGCCTGCTCGTGTCGCGTCTGGCGGTACTGTGCCTGGAGGTTCTCCGGGTGCTTCGTCTCGGCGGGAGCCACTCTCTCCACAGGAGCTGCGCGAGTGGTTTGCCCGGCGCTGGAGGCGAGCTGCTGGAGCTGGAGGTTCTTCGGCTAGTGAGGGTGCTGGTGTCGCGGGTCCCGGAGGTGCTCGTACTGGGAGTACTGGAGCTGCTGGGCCTGCGGGTACGACTGGAGCTGGAGCTGCTGAGGGTGTTGGCGCTGAGGCTACTACTGTCGGTCCTGGAGGCGGTCCTGCTTGGGGTGCTTCTCGTACTGCTGGAGGTCCTGGAGGTACTGGAGCTACTGGGGGTGCTGGAGCTGGAGGTGCTGCTGGCAGTGGTGCTACCACTGGGGGTACTGGTGCTGTCCCTGCTGTGTCTGGAGTCGCCGCGAGGCCTCGACCGTACTTCGTTCCGCTCCTTCAGCAGGTTCTTGGTCTTCCGCCTTCTACTGGTCCTCCTCCTCCCTTAGAGTGTCCACAGCTTGTCCCGTCACAGTTACAGTTATCGCCGGCCTCCCCACTGCCTGCTCCTTCTCCTTACACTGGTCCTACTGGAGGTCTTACTAAGCGTCGTGAGCCTGCGTCTCGCCCTGCGTCGCCTGTCCGTCCTGCTCGCACTAGTGGTCGTGGTTCGCGTCAGCGTCCTCCTCCTGTCCCTGGCACGCACCGGATGTCTCTGCGTCCGTCCACTGCTCCTCTGCGTGCCCCTTTGCCTTCTCCTCCTTAGTCCTCTCTTCCTGCTCTTGCCGACCCGGAGTCGGACTCTCTTCGTGCTGCCAGTCCTACTGTAACGCGTCTCCTTGCTACTTTCGTCACTGACCCTTCCTTTGAGTCCACTGCTGCATCTGCCCTAGTTGCTGAGCTCGTCGACTTTGCTGCTCGCTGTCGTCTAGACTACGCTGCTAGTCTTGTCGCTGAGTCTGAGTCTGTCTGTCCTCCGTCCGTCGGGGGTGAGTGTGCCCTTAGCACGGACGTCCTTGAGGACAGGCAGGAGGAGTTCCAGTGTTTGGCTGCTGCTTCACCTCATCTCGTGTCCGTACTGCTTACCCCTGAGGGAGATCCGGATGCACTTGACATCCCGACTCCGCGCTTTTACGCGGAGGCGATAGAGGGTCCCTACTCCTCTCAGTGGCAGGTAGCTATGGAGACAAAGATGGCTTCCTGGAAGTCCACAGGCACCTACGTTGACGAGGTTCCCCCGCCTAGGGCGAACATCGTCAGTGGCATGTGGATTTTCAGGGTGAAGCGGCCGCCGGGTTCTCCGTCTGTCTTCAAGGCGCGTTACGTGGCTCGTGGCTTCAGTCAGCGGCAGGGAGTTGACTACTTTCAGACCTTCTCTCCCACCCCGAAGATGACCATTCTTCGGGTACTGCTGCACATAGCTGCTCACCGTGACTACGAGCTGCACTCTCTTGACTTCAGCACTGCTTTCTTGCAGGGCAGCCTGCACGAAGAGATGTGGCTGCGTCGCCCACCTGGCTTCACAGGGTCTTTTCCTCCTGGTACCCAGTGGAGCCTCCGGTGGCCAGTCTACGGTCTCCGCCAGGCACCGCGTGAGTGGCACGACACACTGAGGACTACACTTGCGGCTCTTGGGTTTGCTCCCTCTACTGCCGACCTGTCGCTGTTTCTGCGCACCGACACTTCTTTGCCGCCGTTCTACATCCTCGTGTACGTCGACGACTTGGTCTTTGCCACAGCTGACACTGCGGGACTCGCCCGCGTGAAGTCCAAGCTGCAGAAGAGACACACGTGCACAGACCTGGGTGAACTGCGCAGCTACCTTGGCCTGCAAATCACCGGGGACAGAGCACGCCGCACCATTACCCTAACTCAGTCACACATGGTGCGGCAGGTCCTTCAGCGCTTCGGCTTCGCGTACTCCTCGCCTCAGGCCACTCCTCTGCCTACTCGCCACTCGCTCTCAGCTCTGCCTTCGGATGAGTCCGTAGAGCCGAGTGGCCCGTACCCAGAGCTTGTTGGCTGCCTCATGTACCTGATGACCTGCACACGACCTGACCTTGCATACCCTCTTAGCATCTTGGCACGCTATGTTGCTCCTGGGAGACACAGACCAGAGCACATGGCTGCAGCGAAGAGGGTGTTGCGCTACTTGTGCAGTACGTCGGGCATGGGGCTTGTGCTTGGAGGGCAGAGTCCAGTGGTCCTCACTGGGCACGCAGACGCTTCTTGGGCTGACGACCAGGCTACGCAGGGGTCGTCACAGGGTTACACCTTCAGCCTTGGTTCCGGCTCTGTTTCGTGGCGGGCTATCCGCTCGTCTTCTGTTCTCGGCTCCAGTTGTGAGGCTGAGATCTACGCAGGAGCCATGGCTGCACAGGAGCTTCGCTGGCTCACCTACCTGCTGACTGACCTCGGAGAGCCGCCTCGTTCTCCTCCAGTGCTGTACGTAGACAACAAGGCCATGCTAGCCTTGTGTCGGGAGCAGAGACTTGAGCATAGAACGAAGCACATTGCTCTTCGCTACTTCCTTGCTCGTGAGCTACAGCAGCGTGGCCAGCTGCGCCTTGCGTACGTGGCCTCTGAGGCCAACACTGTTGATATCTTCACCAAGGCGCTTGCGCCTTGTGATCATCAACGCTTCTGTACTCAGCTGGGTCTTGTGCCTGCCTTGCCTCACTTGCTCACCACTTGACCTTGTTTGTACTGTTACATGTATATATACACCTGCTCTTGCTTGTCTAGCCTTATATATATATGTGTATTCCTGCATGTGAACTGGCCTTGTGGCCTTGAACTTGTGCTCGGAATGTGTGGTGACTTTGTGCTACACCCTGAGCTTGCTTTGCTTTGCTTGACTGGTCTTGTGACCCCTTGTTCTCCCCCACTTTGCCTATGGGGGTGTGTCAGATTTATATGACATAGCTGTTGTAGGCTATAGTGGGGTAGCACATATGGGGTACGACTTTCTAGGGTTTGTACTTGTACCCAACTTTCCCTTGGTCAATTCATTCTCGTTCATTTTCTCATGCTAGACACTCTGAATTCCAGAGTCATGACAAAAACGCCTCTGGAAACCAGTATACTCTAAAACCAAAAGAAAGCCCTGCGTAGGACTTATACTTTCTCGTGCTAAGACATGAACTGCTTGATATTATACTTATGGTATATAGAGAAAGCAACTAACTATGTCTTTTTATAACATGCTTCTAAGACTAGTTCTTAATTTCGTTGCTACTCATGGTAATTTTTTACTACCATTGATTGTAGTTAATGGCAGAAGATTTAAAGACCTATAAGTATATTTGTTTTCCTAAGCAATATTGTTTTCTATTGAGTTTGTGTATTTGCAGCCAAATCTTGTGTGTCACTGTAAGGAAAATTGCTTTTCCTTACTTCGCGTCCCCGTTCAGCGCGTACACCACTGTAGCACCACAGTCAGCACCTTTACCAATCGCAACCCTCGCATCGACAATCCTCCCGCCACCTTCGCACATCGCACCCCGACCTCACGGCTCGGCGGGTAACCCGCGCTCCGGACCTCCGCTTTGACATTTCCCCAAACCTGAGTCCCAGGCCCGTCGCGCGACAACCATAGTCCATTACCGTTACCACTGTAGTTTCGCTATATATTCTTCGCTCATGCCTTCGCTCATTGGACTCTTGCTTCGATAGTGTAATTCTCGCTCGATCACCCAATTGCACTCGTAACAATTGGTATTCAGAGCCTACGATCTCTTCTCAGACCGCACCCACACCTTCGCTTCCCCACTATCTCAATTTTTTGGGGGGGTAGACGTCTCTCAGCGACACAGCACCGCCACTCGTAGTGCTCTCTCGTAAGCACGCACGGCCACGACAGAGGCTCTCGCTGAGCTTGCCCGACACCCCCGCCATGGCCGAATTCACGCTCGCGACGTTGACGCAGGAGCAACTTGACCGTCTGGTGCGCCAAGTTGAAGAATCGCCGCTCGAAATTGCGACGCTCACGGCGGAACGTGACTCCGCGCGTCAGCAATCCACGGTGAATACTCCAGCGCCACCACACGCACTGACAAATGCATCTGCACAATCGGACGAGCCGATCGTCATTCGTCCCGCACACCAACACAACACGACAGCGTGGGACAATGCTCAGGTGCAGCCAGTGATGGCGCCGCCGAACCAATGCCTGGCATGGGGGGAAACAGGGTCGCACCAAGCCCGCGGGGGCCTCATGAAGACCGTCGGCATGTGGAGTTTACGGCGACAAGTGGCGAACTGGCCATTATGGCACCAATGCCACTCAAGCCGCAACGCCCGCCCTGCTTCGACCCGAGCCAATGTGGAGGTCCGAAGGTTCAATCGTGGGTCTTCACGATGAACGTTTTCTTCGACGCGAATTACGTCGAGTCGGACGCAGCGAAGATCCGATATGCCGTCTCGCTGCTGAGGGGCCCCGCCATGGACTGGTGGCGAGTCATCGTGACGTCGCCACGCGCCTACGAGCCACCGTCGCAAGAGGAAGGGCCCATGGGTCCAGCTGTCACCTGGAGTTCATTCTGCGAACCCGCCCAGTACAGCACGTGGGATGCGTGGTGCGCAGGGCTTCGGGTGCGCTTCGAGCCAATCACGGCTTCTATTTCGGCGCGTTAGAGGCTGCGAACTTGGCGGCAGCTCGGGTCGGTTCAAGACTACACGAGTGGTTTTCTCGCATTATGCGAGCAAGTCGGCTACATGCACGAAGCGGAGCGGGTGGACCGTTACGTCGGAGGGCTGAAGCCGGACATCTCGCACGAGATCATGCTACGCGGGCTCTCGAACTTCAACGAGATTCTCGCGCTCGCCGAGAAAATCAACACTTTTGCGCCGTCCAAGACCGGGGTCCTACTACGGACATCGTCCTCGGGGACCGATCGAGCATGCCACCGTACATGCCGTTGCGACGAATGCAGCTGCCGCGCCGTTTAAGGGGCACTTCTTTGCTTGCAATAGGCCGGGCCATCGCAAGAGTGAATGCCCAGAGGAGCTGAGGCGCCGCGGAGCAGAGCAGGGGAGGGAGTCTCCAAGGCAGGGAAACGCCAACAGTCAGTAGGAATCGGACCAACTACTGACGAGACTGCCTGCTCGCCCAACCCCACCGACCCTCACCGAGTCACAGTACCGATTCATGCTATCGATCGGACTCGGACGAATAAGGAGGGTACAGCGACGGATTGCCCAGTACTGATCCACGGGAAAATACAGGGAGCAGCAGTGAAGATTTTCATGGACGGAGGAGCAAGTCACAGTTTAGTTAATACCGCAACCGCACGAAAATTGCAACTGACACTTAGTCGTTGCTTACCTGAGATAGATGCACGTTTAGTCAACGCACGCCATTGGCCATACAGGAAAGGGTGGAGAGAGTCAAAGTCCGTTGCGGGGGAAATTTCAGATTTACACAGGAAATGCTCACGACAACACTGGATGGGCACAACATTTTACTGGGACATGATTGGCTGCGACGGTATAACCCGCGAATTGACTGGACGACGGGTAGCTGCACTGTGCGAAATAGCAGTAGCTGGGTTGAGCTACCTCGCTGGCAGTCGCCCGAGTCTTCAACGGTACACGTCAACGCCGTCACCATGAAACGGGCTGTCGCTGCTGGAGCTGACGTGTACGCAGTAGACATTGCAGAAGTAGAAGGAGCAGAGCAGCCGAGTGATTTCAAGAAACTGCTAGCACGGGTTTTTCGAAAATAGATTTACGGGGAGGTTACCATCAGATTAGGGTCGAACCATCGGGCTGCGCCAAACAGCTTTCCGGACTAGATACGGTCATTCGAGTACACCGTGATGCCTTTCGGGCTGACCAACGCACCAACGACATTTCAGATGACCATGAACGAGGCGTTAAGGCCACTCTTAGATAAATGCGTGATAGTTTACCTCGACGACTCGTCAACAGTCGCGACAAGCAGCAGCACTTAGCAGATCTGGAAGCAGTGTTTAAGGTTTTAGACGAACATCGGCTATTGACCAAGGGTTCCAAGTGCGAGTTTTTTCAGGACAGGCTAGAGTTTTTGGGGCACGTTATTTCGGAGGCTGTGGTCGAAATTGATCCGAAGAAGTTAGACACAGTGAAAGCCTGGCACCCCCCGACGAATATCACGGAACTACAGAGCTTTTTGGGGTTCATCAATTACGTGCGTCGGTTCGTCCCCGACATGGCACGGTTAACAGCGCCGCTGACGGACTTGTTACGGAAGGGGGTCACTTTTAAGTGGGGGGAGAAAGAGCATGCTGCCTTCTCTGCCCTGAAAAATGTTCTCTGTTCACCGCCCGTCCTGCGCATCGCCGAACCACACCGCCCATTCGAAGTAGTTACCGACGCAAGCGTCATCGCCATCGGAGCCGCACTGCTACAGGACTTCGGCAACGGCCTACAGCCCATCGCATACGAATCACGAAAACTGCATCCGCCCGAGAAAAATTAACCGATACACGACCGTGAAATGCTTGCGATCGTGCACGCGTTCAAAGTATGGCGCTGTTACTTGACCGGCGCAGACGTGACAGTACAAACAGACCATAAATCACTACAGTACCTCCGCACACAGCCACACCTCAACCCACGACAGATTCGCTGGCTCGATTTTCTCGAGTCTAATTTTCACTACACGGTCACCTACAAAAAGGGAGCCTCGAACATTGCCGACGCACTGACCCGCCCCACTGCCCATCTCCATGCAATACTACTCGCCCAGACCAGCCCCCTACTGACAGGCCTATTTACCTACGGGTACCAAACGGATCCATTCTTCACAGGAGGAAATTCGCAGCAGCAGGGGGAGTCTATTACGTAAAAGCCGGGACCGACCGCATCTGGGTGCCTGGGTATACACTGCTACGGGAATTACTGTTATAGGAGGCATACGACGGAGTTACCTCGGGGCATTTCGGGGTAGAGAAAACACGGCAGCAGCTGCAGCGGTATTACTACTGGCCCGAGATGTTGACCGACGTACAGCGACACGTGGCATCGTGTCCCACTTGCCAGCTCATGAAATCATCACGGCAGCGGTCGGCAGGACAGTTGCAGCCGATACCACCCCCAGAGCGTGCTTGGCAACAGGTGACGATGGACTTCGTCACGGGGTTACCGGCTGGGGCGAGTGGGAACGACGCGATCCTGGTCGTCGTCAATCGCCTGACAAAAATGGCACACTTCGCAGCCTGCAAAAAATCAATCACATCCGAAGAAACAACTCGACTCTTCATCTCCACCGTCGTTCGACTGCACGGGATACCATCAGCGATCATCAGCGACCGCGACACGAAATTCACCAACAATTTCTAGCGGAACCTGTGGCAGCAGTTCGGCACGCGACTACAGTTCAGTTCTTCGTACCACCCCGAAACCGACGGACAGACAGAATGGACAAATCAGACTATGGAGCAACTCATCCGAGCCACGTGCGACGACCCAACCACCTGGGAACAACAGCTGCCACTCATTGAGTTCGCATACAACAACTCACCATCCGCCATGACCCAACAGTCACCGTTTTACCTAAACTACGGACAAGACCCGACAGTACCCATGACCCCGAATCCCGACAACCCAGTACCACGAGCACAACGGTTCGCGAAATTTTACAAGCAGAACGGACCCGGGCAGCAGACGTAATAAAAATATCGACGCTAAACGTAACGCCGACCGCCACCGCCGACCTGTCACTTACCAACCTGACGACCTAGTTATACTCGACACTCAGAACCTCCGACTGCCCATCACCCCAAAACTCCGCCCCCGATATCGCGGGCTTCGCATAAGCCATATGATTAGGGCGTATTCCTACGGCCTCCTATCAAGAAACCTCCTATCAAGATTGTACCTTTTGCCTGGTAATAGTAGCGAGAGATTTTGGGTTTAGGGAATTTTCCAGTGAGAGCTTGATAGGAGGTTTTCTTGATAGGAGGATAGGAATATGCCCTTACGCCCGTCACCGCCCACCTCCTCCTCCCCGCTGACTGGTACGTCAGCCCCTCATTCCACGTCAGCCTGCTTCGCCCTTACGACCCGTCCACAAGCCAACTGCCACGTAATCGCCCAGCCAACATGACACGACCGCCGACTGAACCAATCATCACACCCGAGAAAATTCTGAGCCACAGAGTTCGTGACCCTCGAGGAGCCCGAAGGATCGAGTTCCTGATCCGCTGGAAAGACCGTACACCTACCGAAGACAACTGGGTTCCCCTGGACAGAGTCGAAAAGCACCCCGTACTCACAGAGTATCTGCGCAGCCGAAACTTCAGGGATGTACACGCCCTTTCATAAGGAGGACCTCCTTAGGGGGGGGGATAGTGTAAGGAAAATTGCTTTTCCTTACTTCGCGTCCCCGTTCAGCGCGTACACCACTGTAGCACCACAGTCAGCACCGTTACCACTCGCAACCCTCGCATCGACAATCCTCCCGCCACCTTCGCACGTCGCACCCCGACCTCACGGCTCGGCGGGTAACCCGCGCTCCGGACCTCCGCTTCGACATTTCCCCAAACCGCAGTCCCAGGCCTGTAGCGCGACAACCACAGTCCATTACCGTTACTACTGTAGTTTCGCTATATATTCTTCGCTCATGCCTTCGCTCATTGGACTCTTGTTTCGATAATGCAATTCTCGCTCGATCACTCAATTGCACTCGTAACAGTCACAAACAACTAAAAATAATCATCTACAAATTTCTTGATTTTGGCGAGTATAAGGAACTGGTGTATTTCGATTGTGGAAACTGGTTCGTGCCTCGTTGGCAGAATATTTTCTTGCCAGCGCTACACAAACCCAACCAAACCTTTCCCCACTGTCAATTCTGCTCCCTTGGGAGTCCCGTTTCTTGAATTCTTGATCTCCCCTCGTTCTTCCCACCCCAAATACCTTCCCACTCGTTTTATTAGAACCACCTTGCCGTCACCTCTCCCTCACTCCCGGCCGTCGCCTCACCTCACCCCCCACTGTCGCCTCTCCCTAACTCCCCGCCGTCGCTCTCCCTTCCTCCTCGTCGTCGCCTCTCCCTCCCTTCCCGCCGTCGCCTTTGGTGGGTGGGTTGCTGCACGACCACGCGTTGTTTTCTTAGGCACGGTTGTCTCAGGTGCGTTTGCTACTCTCTCCGAAATGTCCTATTTTTTCCACTTTCCTCGTAAGTTCTCAATGCCGATTGGTCTCCTCTTAGTATTGTGCCTCCATTTTAAGAAGGGGAGAGAGGGAGTGTGAGGGAGTGTTAGGGAGTGTTTGCGCACGGGAGCAAGCACGCAGGCGCATAGCGCGCTGGCGCCTAACGGGCTGGCGCCAAACGCGCTGGCGACTAGCGCGCTGGCGCCTAACGCGCTGGCGCCTAGCGCGCTGGCGCCTAACGCGCAGGCGCCTAGAGCGCGCCTAGCGCGCTGCCGCCTAGCGCGTTGGCGCATAGCGCGCTGGTTCCTAGCGCGCTGGCGCCTAATGCGCAGGCGCCTAGAGCTCTGGCGCCTAACGCGCTGGCGCCAAACGCGCTGGCGCCTAGCGCGCTGGCGCCTAATGCGCAGGCCCCTAGAGCGCTGGCGCCTAACGCGCTAGCGCCTAGCGCGCTGGCGCTTGCTGCGCTGGCGCCAAACGCGCTGGCGCCTAGCGCGCTAGCGCATAGTGCGCCGGCGCCTAGCGCGTTGGCGCCTAACGCGCTGGCGCCAAACGCGCCGGCACCTAGCGCGCCGGCGCCTAGCGCCCTGGCGCCTAACGCGCTGGCGCCTTACGCGCTGGCGCCTTACGCGCTGGCGCCTTACGTTTGGCGCCTTGCAGGTGCCCTCGCAGCGCGCTGGCACCTTGTAGCATGCTGGCGGCTTGTGTGCTGCTGCCTTGTTTGCGGCGCTGGCAAATTCCTGCGGCAGCCTTGTTGCGGCAGCGCGCTGGTAAATTTGTGCACACGCTCACGCGTTGCTGCAGTGAGCTCACGCCTTGCTGCAGTGAGCTCACGCGTTGCTGCAGTGAGCTCACGCGTTGCTGCAGTGAGCTCACGCGTTGCTGCAGTGAGCTCACGCGTTGCTGCAGTGAGCTCACGCCTTGCTGCAGTGAGCTCACGCGTTGCTGCAGTGAGCTCACGCCTTGCTGCAGTGAGCTCACGCGTTGCTGCAGTGAGCTCACGCCTTGCTGAAGTGAGCTCACGCGTTGCTGCAGTGAGCTTACGCGTTGCTGCAGTGAGCTCACGCCTTGCTGCAGTGAGCTCACGCGTTGCTGCAGTGAGCTAGCTCACGCGTTGCTGCAGTGAGCTCACGCCTTGCTGCAGTGAGCTCACGCCTTGCTGCAGTGAGCTCACTCCTTGCTGCAGTGAGCTCACGCCTTGCTGCAGTGAGCTCACGCGTTGCTGCAGTGAGCTCACGCGTTGCTGCAGTGAGCTTACGCCTTGCTGCAGTGAGCTTACGCCTTGCTGCAGTGAGCTCACGCCTTGCTGCAGTGAGCTCACGCCTTGCTGCAGTGAGCTCACGCCTTGCTGCAGTGAGCTCACGACTTGTTACGGCAGCCCGCTTGCTCCTCTGCCAGTGCCTTGCTGCAACTCTCTGGCACCTTGTAGCATGGCGATCCCCAGCTCGTTGCACCAAGGCACCTTGCTCGCTGGAGCCTTGCTGCACACCAGCGTGGTGTGCGTGACCCCAGGGGATCTATGCTTCAAACCACGCTTGTGAGTCGTCGAATTCGGTTTTCTTTCGTACTTATCATATTTCTTTCAAGTTCCATTTCACAATCAAGTGTGTGTTCGTCATTGAATAGTTCACTCGGTTTTCCGACTACAATTCTTTTTCTTCTTGACCTGTTTGTTTTGCAAGGTGTGCAAGACGCGTTGTGGGGAGCAGGGAGGGATCGAGAGAGAAGACAATGTGGAAAAGGGTGGGAGGAGATTTTGATGGTTGAGGGAGAGGAAGGAAGGCAGGAAGGGGGAGTAAGGGGGGGACAAGGTAGAAGTGATTGATACATAATCAACTTTTTGCAACTCTTTGTTATGCTTGTCTGCTCTCAATCCTATTTGTGTATGTATGTGTGCGCGTTGCGGGTGTGTTTGTGTTGGTGTGTGTTCATGTCTTGCCATTGTGTTTGTTTCACTGTGGGGTTTTACGTGCGTTTGCATTCGTGTTTTTGGGATGTGTGTTTCAAAGTGTGGAGTTAGTATGTGTTATGTATGCAATTAGAGGTTGTTAATCGTCTTTGGGGCAGCGTGTTTTCGCTGTTTCAACGACCCCATCAACCTCTGTTGCTGCATGATGCATTTTAACATTCATTTTGAAGCATTGACTCCACCTCATACCTTGTTCATTTGTACAGTTGCATTCGTTCATGCTGATGCCAGAATATTATGCTCGGCCGTACGATCCGCCGTATTTATCGACGAGGTTGTGACGGTCAAGCAAGTTCATGGTTTCAACATGATACGTACGTTTTTCGTGTTTTGGGGATCTCATTCAAGAGTGTTTTTTATCCACTGTTTGAGGCATCCGTTTGAACACAATTTCAAAACATTCAAACGAGTGCTCCAAAAGTGTGTAAATGACACTCTTCGAATGATATCCCCAAAATGTGAAACCAAATATAAAGGGTTGCTACGCAACCCAAAAAAGAAACTACAAGGCTAATGTGCTTCAGTCACCCAGGAAAAGCTGCCTACAATGAAGTTCACCCAGTCGTAGCCTAGGTTCACCCAGTCTCACATGATTGGATGGCATTCCAGACACCAAAGGACAACGGAACAACTGCACAGCAGGGTCCTTGTTATCAGACCAAATTGGTCTGATGGTCTGAAAATCAGACCTACTTTTTCTATTTCATCTGATTTTGAAGACAAGCAATTTTAGTTCGTCTGATCCATAAGACCATACATTTTATTTCGTCTGGAAAATCATACTCGGCGTTATACTTCATCTGAAAAATCAGATAATGCGTACGTTTTCGTCTGACACCAAAGTACCTAGTGCTTCCCTCTTCCCCCTACCCCCCACGTGCTTCAGCCTCCCAAGACCCGAATTCCCTCGCTCCTCCCCACTACCTCGAATTCCCTCCCGCCCTGCCACAATCTCCTAAATCAGCACTCGTGCCCCTTCCCCCCCTGTCCGTCTCGTACGTAGCCCAAGCCCCCCACTCCCCTGTCTCTCGCAGGCCAACACCTGCCCCACTGCCCCATTCCCGCTCTCGCGCGTCGCAGCCCAAACCTGTTTAGGTTGTGTCGCTCTGTCTGATACAAGTAAAACAGTGCACAATTCAAATTTGAAAAAACAAAAACAGACCACTATTATTTCATCTGAAATTTCAGACATGGCTTTTTCCTTCGTCTTAAAAACCAGACCAGAAAAAATTCCCCGTCTGAACGTCAGACGAAACCTTTTTTTGGTATATACTTTTCAGACGGGCTTAAATCCTAGCAAGAGCCCTGCTGCACAGGTCTAATCAATGAAGACCAACCAAGTGCACTACAGCAAAACAAGTAGGACTGATGCAAATTAAATAGCAATGCAGCAAACCAGCTAGAACTGATGCAATCCAAATAGCAATTCAGCAAACCAAAACGCACTGCAGCACAGCAGACAGCCCTGCAGCACAGCAGAAAGCAATGGAGCACACCAGACCGGTGTCGAGCAGGCGAGCGGATTGGATAGCAGCTAGGGCACGCAGAGGTAGCCGATGCAATTGGTGAAACTCTTGACACACTGCAGCCCGGTGCAGCGCCAGTCCGAAGGGCAGAGGACGGGTGACGCGGAGCCGCACACCATGTCTGCACGCACAAGAACACACAGAGTAGCAGGTGGGAGGGGCAGGGGGAGAGAGAGAGAGAGAGAGAGAGAGAGAGAGAGAGAGAGAGAGAGAGAGAGAGAGAGAGAGAGAGAGAGAGAGAGAGAGAGAGAGAGAGAGGAGAAAGAGTGTGAGCAAGAGACAGAAGGCAGTGCTGAGATGGCAGCGCCACTCTCTGTGAACCAGAGGCAGCACCAACCTCACTCACCCCAAGCACTATTTCCCCCCCCCCCCCCCCCCTCCTTTTCCCTCGCCCTCCCCTCCCGGCACTTACTGACGCAAGCCAGGGGCAGCGTGGCAGCGCCGGCAGAATTGGGAGTGCCGGCGTTGAAGGGTGCGGAGGCGTCGACGGTGTAGACGCCATAGCCGTAGCACAGCATGCCCTGCCCCGTGCTCGACTCGCAGAAGCTGCACCTTGTGCTGCGCTGCACCGTGCCCTTGGTGGTGCACCCAGTGACGGCCTGGAAGCAGTTGTTGTTGGCGCCGCATGACGTGGCGGTGTTGGCAGGGAAGGAGCCCGAGAGGAAGTTAAAGCCCACGTCGATGTCCTTGAGCGCTGCTGACACCGGCGGCACACGGTATGTGAGGTAGTTGTAGGACAGGCCACTGGTGCGAGCAGGATGAGGGGTGGGTGGGGGGGAAGAGGGGGGTGAAAGGGAAGAGGGGGAGGAGGAAGGTTGGAGGAGTAAGGATGGTTGGAGGCACGGATATGCTGTGCTGATGGCTCTGAACTTACGAATGAGGGTAATTTTCTTGGATGAAAACAGGTCAGGAAACGAGCAGGGCAGCTAAATATAGTGGGGGGCTTAGAGAGAGACTGACAGGCGTGTGAGCTTGGGCATGCCAATGATTGCCGGAGGCAGACTGCCAAAGAACCAGTTGAAGTCGAGCAGGCTGCAGGAGACTCACGCACAGACAACGCAGGTTCACACATGTGCACACACACTCACACACACATGCACACAAAAGCACACGCGCATGCTCGTGCAGGCACGCACACACACGCACACACAAAGATGTGCACAATGAACATATCACACACCCATTCACATACAACAAGAAACCAGAGGAAGGGCACAGATAGTGGGTAAGTTGTCAGGGCAAGATGTGGCGTTGAGGTAAGCTGACAGGTGGTGCTGCTGTGAGATGAGCAGCGGCCCACGTGGGCCGAGTGGATGCAGAGAAGCCATTGCACTGCTGTGGGCTGTGAGGTTGGGAGGCGACTCACAGCACTGCGAGGTTGGGCAGCGATGGAATCCGGCTGCCAAACTCCTCCAGACGCGCCCTGAAGAGGTTCGACTTGAGCGAGCTGCCGTCCCATGCCAGTGACACACGCAGGGAAGGGGGGAGGGGAGAAGAGGGAAAATGGGAAGTGGAGGAAGAGGAAGAATATGAGAGCAGGGTTGGAAATTGACGAACAACTGTGCGTACAACAAGCGAGCATGCAAGTGCTGTGCACCGATTGTGCTGTGCAACGATTGTGCTGTGCAACGATTGTGCTGTGCAACGATTGTGCTGTGCAACGATTGTGCTGTGCAACGATTTTGCTGTGCACCGATTGTGCTTGCGTGAATTCGAGTTCTCACGCATAACTTTTGTATGCATGATGCGAGCTTTAAGGCAGAAGTTGTTTTACATGAATGTGAGTACTTGGACAACAGTTGTGCTTTCATATATGCGAATGCTTAATTAAAAGTGAATGCTTACATAGATGTGAGTGCTGTCAGCTTGGTGATGTCAGCATGCAGAATGCCAGATAGCTTCTGACTGTCCAGGGTGCTGTGAGAAGGCGGGGTGGTGGGGCAGGAAGGTGGGAGCAAATGGGGAGAGTTAAGGCAGGATGGTGAAGCCAATGTTGGGTGGGGCCAAATGAGAATTGCAGAGAAAACACACAAGAGTGCTTTGACGGAAAAATCCCCTGCTTATCTCCCTGTCCTCCTCTCCAAGCGTCCCTTCCAGTGATTCAAGAGAAAGGCAGTTGTGAAGAAGCGAGCCTTGGAACCTCCCACCCCTTTATGATGCGCCCCCCACCCCTCCTGTGGTGCATGACCCTCACATCTTGACGGGGTTGCCCAGTGAGTCACACTCAACGCCCGTGAAGCCACCCGCGCTCAAGCTGCCAGCAACACTGCAGGAGGAGGAGGAGGCCGCCCAGTTGGTGTACGTCACTCCCAGCGTCGTCTTGATGTTCATCAGCGCCGATGCTGGTGGCGGGAGGTGGTGGAGCAGATGGGCATGGTGAGAGGTATGGGTTAGCTTTGCACGTGCGCAGCAATGGTGAGAGGCATGGGCCAGCAGCAGCATGAGGCACAGGCGCAGTCATACCTGCAGTGGCGTCCGTGGTGACGGGCGGAGTAGGGGGGCAGGTGAAGGCGAGCAGGGGGGTGGTGGGGGTGCGGAGGGCAGTGGAGGCCTTGACACCCGCCGGGTCGGGCTGGCAGATGATGTTGTTGCTGCACAGCGTGCCCGTGCCGTCCGCGCTGTTGCAGATGGCACATGAGGCGCGCTGCGTGACGCCCTGGTTGTTGTTGTTCTTGCAGGCCGTGGGGTCGGAGAAGCAGTTGGCGCGCGCCGTGCAGATGGGCCAATTGGTGGTGGCGGGGAACTTGCCGATGAGCCAGTTGTTCTCCAGATCCAGCACCTGCACCGCTGCCCCCAGCACCGGCACCGACCCCGTCAGGTAGTTCCACCCCAGGCTCCTGCTTGCATCACACACACACACACACACACACACACACACACACACACACACACACACACACACACACACACACACACACACACACACACACACACACACACACACACACACACACACACACACACACACACACACACACACACACACACACACACACACACACACACACACACACACACACACACACACACACACACACACACACACACACACACACACACACACACACACACACACACACACACACACACACACACACACACACACACACACACACACACACACACACACACACACACACACACACACACACACACACACACACACACACACACACACACACACACACACACACACACACACACACACACACACACACACACACACACACACACACACACACACACACACACACACACACACACACACACCACACACACACACACACACACACACACACACACACACACACACACACACACACACACACACACACACACACACACACACCACACACACACACACACACACACACACACACACACACACACACACACACACACACACACACACACACACACACACACACACACACACACACACACACACACACACACACACACACACACACACACACACACACACACACACACACACACACACACACACACACACACACACACACACACACACACACACACACACACACACACACACACACACACACACACACACACACACACACACACACACACACACACACACACACACACACACACACACACACACACACACACACACACACACACACACACACACACACACACACACACACACACACACACACACACACACACACACACACACACACACACACACACACACACACACACACACACACACACACACACACACACACACACACACACACACACACACACACACACACACACACACACACACACACACACACACACACACACACACACACACACACACACACACACACACACACACACACACACACACACACACACACACACACACACACACACACACACACACACACACACACACACACACACACACACACACACACACACACACACACACACACACACACACACACACACACACACACACACACACACACACACACACACACACCACACACACACACACACACACACACACACACACACACACACACACACACACACACACACACACACACACACACACACACACACACACACACACACACACACACACACACACACACACACACACACACACACACACACACACACACACACACACACACACACACACACACACACACACACACACGCACGCACGCACGCACGCAACGCACGCACGCACATACACACACACACACACATGCACACATGGGGACGGGAGGGTGTGTGCACGGCATGTGGCATGGCGCAGCAAGGCAGGGCATGCGGAGGAGAGATGGAAGCTGGGAAGGGCGGTTGCATGGAGGGAGGCGAGGGCTCACAGCATGGTGAGGCTCTTGATGGCTGAGATGGCGGAGGGGATGGAGCCCGAGAAGAAGTTGTAGTTCATGATGCTGCGCACAGGGGTGGACGAGGGTGAGGAAACGGGGGGGAGGGGGGGGGAGGGAGTTAGAGGGGCACTATCGCACACGGTAGGTTAGGGATGAACGGAGACAGGTAAGAATGGAGAGCGGCAAAGAACAAGGAATATGGGAAGGAGCGGGACGGGAGAAGCGAGCGGGGGCGGGGCGGGGGCGTACAGATTCTTGAGTGCGGTGAGGCCGGTGAGCGGCGAGATGAACGGGTCCAAGGGGCCAGACAGGAAGTTGCTTGACACGTCCCTGTGGGGGGGTAGTGGGGAGGGGGGCAGTGGGGAGTGAGTGGCAGGCATGAGCGCAACGGGCGAGTCTCCCAGTGGGCTTGCAGGGAGATTAGCGGTGGGAACAAGTGGCGAGGAGAGGCGGTGGGAGCAGGGGAGTGTGGAAGGAGCGGGTGGGCGGCACTGACAGTTCTGTGAGGGCGGTGAACTTGGAGATGCCGGGGTGCATGATGCCGCGCATGAGGCGCTGCTTGAGGAAGAAGTCGACCACGGTGCCCTGCTCACTGCAGTAGACGCCCGACATGTCGTCCGGCCCCCTCAGCTGATTGGTCACACAGCACAGCGTCTGCACGCCCCACCCTTGGTGCGGCACTCCCAGCGCCGTCTTCATGTTCGCCAGGATCGGCACTGCGGGGAGGGGGGTAAGTAGGGGGTTGCACAGAGTGATGTAGGCAGATAGGAGCACGCAGGGGGAAAGAGAGTGTGAGGAGAGCGGAGTGCAGAGAGGGCAGAGAGTATGGCATGCGGGACGAGCAGCAGAGCAGGCGGAGGGTGGAGGCAGAAGGAGGAGGGAGAGGGAGGAGGCAGAGAGACGCACGGGCAGCGGGGTCAACGCGGACGCCAGTGCAGACGAGCGGCAGCACGGCAACGGAGGCGCTGTTGGGCGTCTTGGTGGCGAGCGGCGTGGCGGTGTTGGGCGCGCACACCCCCCCACCGCACAGCACCGTGGAGGCGCTGCCACCGCAGATGGTGCAGGCGGCAGCAGTGCGCTGCGCAGAGGAGCCCGAGGAGACACACTTGGAGGCGTCGAGCAGGCAGTTGTTGCGCGCGTCACACATGGTGGTGGAGGATGCTGGGAAGGAGCCTGCCAGGATGTTGGACGCCACGTTGATCGTCTTGAGGGCCGCTGTTGGGACGCCCGTGATGCTGCCGGTGAGGTAGTTGAATTGTAGGTTGCTGCAGGCGGGGCGGTAGAGTGGCAGGGCAATGGGGTGTGGGGTGTGGGGTGTGGGTTGAGACCACGTGAAGGAAAGGGCAGACGTACACACACAGGATGTTGTAATGTGTGGGTGTGTGTGTGTGTGTGTGTGCGTCTGTATGTGTGTGTATGTGTGTGAGAGAGAGTGGGTGCCACTTACAGCGTTGTGAGGGACGAG
This sequence comes from Closterium sp. NIES-65, assembly GCA_948144175.1. NCBI lineage: Eukaryota > Viridiplantae > Streptophyta > Zygnematophyceae > Desmidiales > Closteriaceae > Closterium > Closterium sp. NIES-65. The sequence continues at coordinate 3,721 of CANXME010002237.1, read as the reverse complement.
AGAGTGAGCAGATAGGATGGCAGAGGGCCGGAGAACCAGTTGTAGTTGAGAGCGCTGTATGGGGAGGGGTGTGTTGTGTGATGCAATCATATGCATTCACATCTGTCTGCCTCCCATCATATGTTCGTGCGTTGCATGCGTGGTGTGAGCGTGTGCAAGAAATTGTGTTTTGTGTGGTTTGAATTTTCTGAGTGTGTGCAAATGTTATTTGGCTTGAGCAGATATCTGAAGTGACTTCTCTGCTCAAGAGCTCTCCGACGAACCAAGTATCGCTTCAATCGGAGCCACGATCAAGAAAGTTACGAACGTTGGAGTTTGTATGCTTTTCATATTTGATTGTGGCAACTGTGGGAAGTTGTGGGATTGACTCAATATGGGGTACAGACTTTTGGGGGTTGGGAAATTCGTCTTTTCTACTGTAGTTGCTGCCAAATGGTTGGGAGAAACCAAACCAGGTTGGCACGTGTGGCCAAGTTGGGTTGAGGTGGATTGTGGAGGTTGGGATAGTGACAAAGGTCAAAGTTGGGCTGCCTATGGGGAAGGGAATTGTGTGGCATGGGGTTTCCTTGGTTGGGGACTCTCTTGGGACCTTCCCTCTCGTCCTCCTCATCCCCTCCCACCTGGTTGATTCCTGCTCTAACTCTCTTGTGTAGTAATTGTGAACTTATGTGAGACTATTGTTTTTGAGTTAAGATTCTATGGCAGCATACCCCCTAGTGCGCCGAAATTGATAACTCAAGAAATACTTCACCTTTTTGGGTACGACTCAACATGGGAATTGTAGCCACGGAGTAGAGCTACAACATATCTGAATTTAGTGAAGTTTTGACCGTGAACTTTTCGTCGACGGCGTTTCTTGTGAGCGCGACTTTTCTGTCCAGAATTCTAAGCCAACGATTTTGAGAAATTTAGGCACCTAATCTTCATACACTCCGTCCTTAGTCTCTAACAGGGTGGAGTGATGGGTTACTAAGAAAGGGCAGGGAGCGGTGGTGAGGGTTGGCGGACGGTGGTGGGGGTTGGAAACGGTGGACATTCCAGCACAGGGAAAACAGGGCATTACAGGGCAGGGCAGGAAAAACAAGAAGGGCAGGCACGTAGGCAAGCAGGCAAGTAGGGACAAGGCGTAGAGCAAGCAGGGCATGGCAGAGCAGGGCAGGGCAGGGAAGGCAAGGAGTGAGGACAGGGAAGGCAAGGAGTGAGGGCAGAGAAGGGAGGGGCAGAGCAGGGCAGGGAGGCCAGGGAGGGCGGGAGCGGGGGGGCACTGACAGGTGCTTGAGTGCCGTGAGGGTGGAGAGCGCCGTGGCCCACTCGCCCAGGCGTGCCTCCAACAGGTTGGACGCCATGTTGCTGCGATTGCCGGGGGGATGGGGACAGCAGTTAGGAAGAGCAAGAAATGAGGGTGGGTCAGGAAAGGATGGACGTGTTTGCATGGGGCAATGCGCTCACATGGTTGAGCACGGGGAGTTCAGCGTGAAGAGCAAAAGAGAGGACTTGCAGAGTGATGGCGCGTGGGTCCCTAGCTTAGTTGGTGGTGCAAGTGTGGGTGGGGGTACAAGTGTGGGAGGTGGTGCAAGTGTGGGTGGTGGTGCGAGTGTGGGTGCAGTGGCAGCTCACATGCGGGTGAGCGCAGTGAGCTTGGACACGTCGGCAGGCAGACTCCCCCGCAGACCCATGTTGGGCAGCTCTCTGGGTGGGTGACGTCAGCATGCCCCAATGCCCCCATGCCACCATGACACCATGCCACCATACCAACATGAAACCATGTAGCACCACAGGAAAACACAAAGCAGCCCGGTCAGAAGAACAATGGCAGCCCTGAGAGAAACGAAGAAACGGCACCACATCATGTTGGGAAATCTCCTGCGCTTTCAGATCTCCCAGAGTATCCCTTACACAGCACGTGCAAGGGCATGCAGGGCGAGCGGCACTGACAGGGTGAGGACTTGGCCGGTGGTGTCGCAGCCGACACCCGCCCAGCTGCCGGGCATGGGCGGGTTGCCCGCCACGTCGCACGGCGAGTCCACCAGCCAGGTCGTCTCCGTCACTCCCAGCGCCGCCCTCAGCACCAGCAGCGCTTGCGCTGCTCTCATGCACATGCACGAGGAGGGAGAGGGTGGGGGAGAAGAGGAGGGGGAGGCAAGGTAATTACGGAGGGAAGTGAGGGGAGAGGCAGGCAACAAGAGGCATGGTGCACTGTGAATGCACATGTGTGCATGTGCGCGCATGTGTGTGCACGTGCGCGCATGTGTGTGCATGTGTGTGCATGTGGGTGCATGTACGTGCATGTGTGTGCATGTGTGTGCATGTGCGTGCATGTGCGCGCATGTGCGTGCATGTGTGTGCATGTATGTGCATGTGTGCGCATGTGTGTGCATGTGTGTGCATGTGTGCGCATGTGTGCGCATGTGTGTGCATGTGTGCGCATGTGTGTGCATGTGTGCGCATGTGTGCGCATGGGTGCGCATGTGTGCGCATGTGTGCGCATGTGTGTGCATGTGTGTGCATGCGTGTGCATGTGTGTGCATGCGTGTGCATGTGTGTGCATGTGTGTGCATGCGTGTGCATGTGTGTGCATGTGTGTGCATGTGTGTGCGTGTGTGTGCATGTGTGTGCATGCGTGTGCATGTGTGTGCATGTGTGTGCATGTGTGTGCATGCGTGTGCACATGTGTGCATGCGTGCAGCAGGCAGTGGGCATGCGCTCACCGGCAGTGGGGTCGATGGGGGCAGGGCCGCAGTAGAACGGCTGAGGGGCGGCGCCGAGGCTGTTGACAGTGCCAGCCGCCAGGGCGGCTGTGGCGTTGAGAACGCAGGGAGCGCCGCCGCAGAGGGGCGGGGTGGCGTTGGTGGTGGCGCAGATGGCGCAGTCAGAGGAGCGCTGGCCCACGCCGTTGGGGTTGGTGCACGTGCCAAGCCCATAGAAGCAGTTGCTGCGGATGTCACAGAACTGGAAGGCTTGCGAGGGGAAGGGGCCGCGAAGAAGTTGTGGTTGACGGCCAGGTACTTGAGCTTGGTGGGCACAGCTGGCAGCGTGCCCGTCAGGTAGTTGGCACTCAGCCGGCTGTGTGGGGGAATGAAAGGGGATGGACGGCACGTGAGTGGATGGAAGGCCTATGGCCTTTGGGATGGATGAAGTGAGGGCGAGTCGGGTGGCGACAGGTGCAACATCCACAGCAACATCCACAGCAACATCCACAGCAACAAACGCCGCACAGGCGCCGAGAGAGAGGAGTGAGAGAGGCGGGATGTGGCAGGGTGACGTGTATCAGTGGTGGCATCCCTGTGCTTTCCAGTGCATCAACAGCAAGGCAGGCTCAGCAAAGAAGCCTGTGCTCTCACCCACGGCAACCCACCACCCCCATCCAGCACCTGACAGCCATCCTAAAGCCACTTAGTGTGAGCAGTGGCTTTGTGAGGAACTGACATTTCGGTGAGGGACGGCATGTTGAGCAGAGTGGAGGGCACGCTGTCGTAGAGGTAGTTGAAGTTGAGGTTGCTGGCTGGCGGGAGAGGCGCACATGGAGAGGAGAGCGCTGTGAACACAGAGAGAGGGCACGGGGGGGCCAGCGGCATCAAGGGCCAAGGCAAGAAGGAAGAATGACATGCCAGATACAGAGCGAGGGGCCTGCAGAGGACAGAGCGAGGGGACTGCAGAGATAGAGCGAGGGGACTGCAGAGACAGAGCGAGGGGACTGCAGAGACAGGCGAGGGATTGACTG